>JBBPDC010000019.1:11416301-11435366 GCA_037974485.1 Hemigrammopetersius urotaenia
ACACACACACACACACACACACACACACACACACACACACACACACACACACACACACACACACACACACACCTGAGGTACAAATAAGTGAGGTTAATTACAAATGTACAAACTCCTCATTACCCTGCAGCATCATCAGCAACAAAGACTGAGTTACAATAAACACAAGGTAGGCAGTTAGTGATTTAGTTTACTGAATGTACAGTATGAAAGTGTGCTGATCTACACCTAGGATCTACACCTAACATGCTCCTTATTATTTTTGTCTGTGGAGAAATATGGACTGCTCTTGTCTAGCCTGGACAATTTTGTGTTTGTGTTTAAGGTGAAAGATTGTCAAGATTGGAATAACACAAAATACATCGTCTTTCCAGTCATTCATGAATCCAACGAGAAGAAAAAATACTTTTGTATGTTTTTAAAGACCTGGAGCTGTTCAAAGAGTTCATGTACAAGTTGTCACCATCTGAAAGCAATGTGTTTGCTAATTATATGTTTATTGCTTATCTTAATCTGTCACATTCTTTCTTTATGGAGAGTTAATGGAATGCCTCCACTTCATCCAATTCAAATAGTTTCTATTAAATCTTAAAACTAAAGAATTAAGAAACTCAAACAAACACACACACACACACACACACACACACACACATGCACACACTGCAGCTGTTCAAATATTGTGACATGTGATCACAGTTGGATACAAAGAGTTTTCTTCATTGAAAGCGAAGAGACAAAAGGCAGAAAAAAGAGGACCTAGTCCCCCATCTGACCGCTCTGTCTGTCCTGCCAAACAAGCTTTGTATAACACACTGCCAAGCAGTACAGCAGAGTTCTCACTAACAACTCCAAACCACGACAACAGACAAAACTGACATATTACTCCAACAGACAGGGATTACAGCTAAGCTCACTGTACAATTGGTGTCGCAACATTTTTCTTGAACCGAGCCATGGGCCATCAAAATATAGTAAGATAGGTTGGAGGATCTGCATTGTATAAGTTACCGGAAGATAGGACACAGACGAAGGTGTAAAAGTTTTGAAAAGTCAATTGGTGTGGAACTATAACATTATATGGAATTTTTAAGGGCCCATTTAATAGGAAACTGAATTTTCATCCCTTTTTAAAATGCTTTTGTAATCACTGCTTCTATCCAATTTAATTATGGCAAATTTCCATCTCTGAGACATAAAGCAAGCCATCACATATTTTTGAACAAGTTGCATATTTTAATGCTAATTATTTCAAATCCCTTGGATAGCTCAAGACTCTTACATGTAATTCTGCTGTATCAGCATACAACACCGAGTAATAGAGAGAGGACCATCTTACCCACTCAGAGATAGTTTTGCACTCTTGGGCATGAATGGCTGTACATTGTCATGGTGAGCATTCCCCAGATAATGCAAACCCTGTGAAAAGACTAAAACAGCTTTGAATTCATTTTCATGATGTCCTTCAACATCAGTGCATTTATACAAACTTAGGGCCATCACAGTCCACTATATTAGTAACTGTGCTATCTAACAATACTTATTTTCACCTAAGAATTAAAATATGCATAGCCTTTTAAAGATTTCAAAATAACTGACTAGGAAAAAACACATTTGAAAACACGCCTTTGAAAGCATAGAAATAAACAGGGTCTGTTTTTAATCAAATTCATTTTTATTTTTTAGAATTTTTTTAATGCTGGTTAGTATTTCTTTTGATAAATCTTTGATATTGCTTAAATGGTACAGCAATCTTTCATATAGCAGTGTTGTAAAGTAGAAATCTTCGCTTTATGTGAAGCCTGTGTGCCACCATCATGCAAATGCTTATTTACAGCATGCTTATACATTTCAGGGGTAAATATGCGGTCATGCATAAAAGAGCAAAGCACATTAATTTCATACCCTGTTTAATATTAGATCATCTCTACCTGATCTCATACACAACATTGCTTCATATACATACAATTTGTTAAAGAAAACATTTCATTTTACTTCTTGTACAAAACAATATTGTGATGCATGCATTTGTGAGATTCTACTGGATTTATGTGCTTAGCATTACAATGAACTCCAAATATGCATACTAATCACTAAGCCACCTCTGAACAACTTTTGTTGTGTGGCAGGGTGTGTTATACAGCTGAAAGAGGCTGTTGTCATCGGAGAATTCTGTTGAAGGGGTGTTTACATTTACGTTTAGCTGACGCTCTTATCCAGAGCACATCAGTGCCATCTGTTCATCATAACTGTAAAGCTGTACTTAAATCAACACCAGCTTTAAGGAATTGCCAGGTAAGTTACACACCTTAACAACCCTGTCAAAAAGAGGTTGATAAGAGGTTAATAAACAGTAAGTAAAAGTAAGGAAGGAAGGAAAAACAGTTAAGGGGAGTTTTTATTATATACCATATAGGAACATGTATTTGAAATATGTATATGGTCTTCAACAATGTTTAGGTAGGTGGTATGTGTCATAGTCACATCCATGTTTGACTATATGGTGAAGATTTGATCATATTTAAAGCTCATAGTTGTCATGGCCGGAGGGACTAAACCCCCACGACCATGAACTGCCTCTTGGGAGGAAACAGGCAGGAGAACTCGAAGCCATTCTGGTTCTTTATTATAAGCTCTACAGAAAGCAAACGAGGCTCAGTGGCCATTACAGGCATCAACTAAATGCGGTCTCAAACCAAAAACGAGGACAATAATGAGGACCAGTGAAGACATGGGAGGACAAAGATGAGGACAATGACCGACAAAGACATGTTACACAAACGGAACTTAAATACACAGACCGGACTGGGGAAAACACGAGGCACCTGGGGAACACAAACAGGAAACAGGTGGGGAACCAAAAACACGTGACACAAAGCAGACATAAGGCAAAATAAAAGTCCAAACAAAACACGGGCCTGAGCAACCATAGGTGTCTCCACAGAGACTTGTGGATGCATTTCTGACAAAGATTGGGGTGACCACGAAAACTGTGTAAAGTGTTCATGAGCAAAGTTCACCTTAGATCCAGTGCTAAACAAAGAAGCAGAACATGGACTCCAATGTATCAACTAATCAACTACACTTGGAGAAAGTACCTTTTTTTTTAACCAAAATATTCCTTCAAGCAAAACTACAAAGGGTAGACCTTGGTACAGGCCTCTTCTTTGGCATCGGTTTCACTGAGCTAATACCACATGACTTTCTGTCATCATCACCAGGGATGGTGCAGAAGCGTTCTCCAGCGATTACCCTCAAGTAAGCAGTGAGTGCAAAATTGCTATGAGAACACTCGAGCTGTCAAGGAAATTAACAAGAGCTTCGTACTGCCCTGACGTTATCTCCTAATTACAGCACACATTTTTGACACCTGAGAGCACACATCACTTTGTTGTACTTTGTCTGATCTACAGTACAACAACAGGTACACCTTTTACTGTCACTGTGTAACTTCCTAAAGCTGAAAAACATTCTGCAGTACTACTCGGCATTGGCATAACCTCTCTTGTGACTCAGCACTAACATATTTCCCAGTGAACAGTACTGGACCCAAATGCAAAGCAGATATCAGGAGCACAACATTCGCACTTTCCTCTACAGGAATGAAACATGAGATCATGGCCCAAATGCTCAGATAAACAAGGATTAGTTCATGACTGCAAGGCAAGCAAAGATCTTAAACTTCCATCTCTGGTGTTCTTTACAGCACGCAGAGATTCCACAGAGCTTTCGTCTATCCAAATGAACAAATGAAACGCTACAATAAACAATGTGGTCAATAAGACAAAAAAACGGTGACAATAATCTACAGCTATTTGAAGTTTTCATGAAAAACAAGGATAGGAGCACCCAGAACAAAGGCGATTCATTCGGAGGTACAGCCTGATACTTTATATCTTCTGAAAGTGTAAAAAGTATTAGTTGCTTGTTTTTATTAAAAGAAAAATAATCTGAAAATGGATGAAGCGTCAAAACAACTGGGTATCAGGCATTCAACTGAACAAAACACAGCCAGTAAACATCATGCAACAGTGAAGGCTAGGAACCCACAAAGGACATTATGGGGAAAATAGAACTGGCTGTGGTTTTGAAACTGATTCAAAGTTAATAAAATACATGTCAGATATTAGCAAAATTGTTCTAGTGAGGCAAACACAAGATCTGTATTTACTGACATTTATTTCTAGGAGAGGGTGTTTCCTTTATGGGGCGAATTTGTGAAAATTATGGATCATGGCTAATTTAAGGAAAGAGCAAAGACCTGGAATAAGTATAAACTGAACTATAACTGTATAAACTGTAGTTATATCTCCCACAAAGTCATATTTACTTTATAAAACACTCATGGTAATGTGCAGAAATCCACAGCAAAGGATTCTGAAGAGCTGGGTAACAGCTCTAATAGCACGCTATGGCTGAGAGGTAGCAAAAGGAGAGTAGCCAGAAAGACCACAGATTTGCTTTAAGGTCAAGGACTGGCCATACTGGCACAAAAAAGAGCCACAGTTTCCTACCCAAAAAAGAATTCTGGGAATTTTCATGATGGTACTGTTAAGAACGGCTACTTATGCTGTTTTGGGAAAGGCACCATTGTATTTGCCATCCACTTTCTCCGATATCATTTGGGAGCAGCTTAGTTAGATTGAATGGAAAGTTGAGAAAAAGCTAACATTACCAATGATCGACCTTAAATACAACACAATCTCTTAACCTTAATCCCATTTTTTACCCAGGCACTTTCAACCGTCATAGCTTGAACTCATCATGAACAAAATCAACATCTCTTTTATGAACACCCAGTTCTTACGTTATCTGTTAGATGTTTGGATAATGTCATACCATACATTAAACTACAGCCTTACTCAGTACTGGAAGTTTATAGTGTGGCCTTGCCCGGGCCTGAGGCTGTGCAAGTGATTTCAAAAGTTTGCTTTTATGATGTGAATAGATCTTTTGGAATGAATCATACTTGGCTCATGATGCTCAGTATGATATCAGACCCAAACTCTCAATGTTCCACTTCAGAACAGAGACAGCTGATTGGTTGCTCCCCTTGCACTATTTCAGCATGGGTGCATGACATAAGCTGCATGTTTGTCATGGCGACAGACTGAAATGATGTTAGTTTCCAGGAAAGCACATCGCTTTGAAAAGGTGACATTAGTCCAAATATTTGAAATAAGCTATATATTGAAGAATTCTACTCTGTAAATTGAATCATTTGTGTTGTCGACATGAACAAACTCTGAGCCAGGTCATAGTTACAGTATATGTCTGTATCTCAGTCCAGTCCTTATGGTTCTGCTAAAGGGGGTTGAGTAGACATTCTACCAACACATATGTGGTGTTCCCAGTATAACAGACATTTTGACAGCTGTGTGTAGGAGCAATTGCTGGCGGCTTACAGAATCCAAAAGCTGAGCGATATGTAATTCTAGAAGCATGGGAAGTGAATAAAAGGGAACTAATATCCTCAAGGAGGTAAACCACTATAAAATGGTACATATTGTAGAACTACATAAGGGTCCAGAGCTTCTTGTATAAGTGAACATTCATTTCTAATATTTCATTCTCCACATCATTCTCTCGCAGTATGAAATTAGCCTTTTGGCTGAGAGAGCAGCCAGCCTAGCCACAGACAGCCCTGCCACTCCCTTAGGAGTGTCCAAGAAGGTGTTCTATTCAAATGTAACTATGGAATTAAAGGCAGAGATCTTAGAACACCTTGCTACTTTAATCTACAGACACATATCCATAAAAACACCCAGGCCTCACATATAATTAAAGCAGTGGTTTGGCCTAAAATCTTTCTGCATGTAGTCAATAAACCAAGACAGGTACAGTCGGCTTCTTTAGTGTTACACAGGAGTTAGAGGTCTAATGTGTCTACCCTTGAACGTCCCAACCCTCCATTGGCATCATAGTTGTGTCAATTGTGTTAACTAATCTCACACAGACCTCCTTATGTGGCTTAATGACACATATAGACAATATGATAGACTAACTACAGGCTTCTAAAGGAAAAAGTGCACAGCACACGATGTGAGATTCTTCCTCTGCATTTAACCCAATCACCAATAAAACAGTGGCCTGCCACCAAGAGGGTGCCCAGGGTGCAGTGTGTGAGGATAGCTCAAGGGCACCTCAGTGGTGCTAATAGCAGTCCTGGGACTCAAACCCATGACCTTCTGATCACAGGGGGAACTCTCTAACCACTAGGCCATCAGCTGCCCCAGTAAAATACATTCGTCCATTTTAATTGATAGCAATATCTTATGCAGAAACCACATAATTAAGTCTGTATTAGATGAACTAACAGCTTGGCACAGTTATAGGAAAACAAGAGATGATTCATGCAAGCAGTTTGCACAACAATTGATAACAATGTCTTCCATTACTTGTTAACTATTAGCGCCTGAGAAAATTTAAAGAAGCAAACTTTTCTAAACAAATGCAACCCCTTTGTGCAAATTCACTCATGAACACAGGAATGCAATACAAGATGGAGGAGAGTTCAATTCTGCTAAATGAGGAAGGCAGGTGACAGACAACGCCCACACAGACTGAGTCACAGACTATCAGCACTTCATCCTGTTAGTTGCCTGAGTGCACAGCTGGAATCCTCCATCCTTCTCTCGTCTGAAACTTCTCCTAACTCTCTCAGCAACAGCCTCACCTGCTCTGCATACGAGGACAGAGACTGCTCTAGCGTCAGCAGCCCTTGGGAGAAGACAAAGAGAGTGTGAGGCCATGTGAGTATGAGATACGACTTGTGTCTTGGGGTTATTATCCACCCAACCCCGCATTTCACAGCAGCCGCACCCACACACACGAGTTCAACGTGCACATGCATGTGGAAGCAAGCACAGAGGGTACACACATGGAATATAATTTCAATGGTGTTTGGATGAGTAGGAGCAATGACAGCTGGAGGACAAGCCCAGCACTCCCTGCCCAGAACATGAACACACACACAGCAAAGACCAAATGACTACACAATCAGCTCTGATTTGAACAAGCTTTAACTTCTGTTAAATTTAATTTGTCAAGTTGTTATCTCTAGTACTACTATGTCTAGTTATGTGATGCACTTTATCAATTTTTATAGTCATACACGAACAGTAAAATCAAATGTTTTAAACAAATTAACTCAGTGAGGAAACTGTGTGATTTATAAGATTGTCTGATGCTAAAGGTATACGTTTCTGACCAGTTAGCTTACTAACATGAATTCTGCTGGTACTTTTGTCCATTTTTATGGATGCCATATTGTTGTAGAGTGTCAGAAACAGCATTGTTACGTTATGTTAAGTGTTAAGTGCATGTAGACCTAGATGTGCATTATGCACACTAATAGCATACCAGCACTTGCTGGCTAGCCTTGTAGCTTCAGTATAAAAATAAGAAAAAGGCCGTTTCAATTTTTGCAAAGGACTGATAAACTACATGGGGTATGGGGAAAACTGTAAATTAGATTTTCCTGCCACAAAACTCACAATCAACTGAAGTCCCCTTCAAACAACTGGTCACTGAGGCTAATCCTACAGTTTCTTTTGATTAGCACAATGAATGAGAGCAAGAAAAAGGTAGTGAGAAAGAGAGGGAGGCAGACACAGAGAAAGGAGGAGAGAGAAAACCTGGAGCACTTAAACCTAGCTCAAGTTTAAACAGCCGATACTCCAGCGCTGGAGAGTCATGTTACAGAGGCTTAAAAGCAAAGGCATTTAGTATCTAATGACCCACACACTCTAAGCCATGCCAATTCACTCAGGGTGGGCTCTGTCATCTTTGTGCAGCCCAGGCCGGAGGCTTGCTAGCCTCATCCCGGACGTGCCCTTGGCTGAGAAACTGCACCCTGTTCAAGCATGTTAATGGTAGAGGGAAAGCAACAACCTGGCCCAGACTCGCTGTGGCTATCCAATACTGCATAAGCTCCACACTGAAAGATACACAAGTTCAGCTTGGTTGGAGGAACAAAAGAAAAGGAGAATGCTATGGATGTATACATACACATATATATATATACACACACACACACACACACACACACACACACACACACACACGTATATATACACACACACACACACACACACACACACATATATATATATATATATATATATATATACACACACACACACACACACATATATATACACACACACACACACACACACACACACACACATATATACACACACACACACACACGCACACACACACACACGTATATATATACACACACACACACACACACACACAAAGAGAGACACGGACACAGAGGGTGAGAGACAGAGAGAGAGTGGGGGAGAAACAAAGAAAAACAAAGAGGCTGTGAGAGAGAAAGTGTACTTTCCACACTTGAGATGCCTGTTTTGTGCTGTGCAGCTTGACAGACAGCGTAACACTGCGTAACCCCTGTAATCTCTCTCTCTCTCCCTCCGTGTTGGGTCTGAGCCGAGACTGCAGATTAACAGGGAAAAAACAGCAGAGTCAGGTAGACAGAGCGGGAGCCTAGAGAAGGACAGATCTCCTCTCACGCTCATCACTTTGACACTAAGGCAGAAACACAACACACATTTTACACCTTTGGCCTAGGCTATTTATACATTTCAAATATCACATTAAATTAAGGAAATAGTTCATCAAAAACATTTGCAGTTTACTATCTGAAGTCTGCTTCTTTAGTTATTCAGGACTGGAGCTAAAAGGCTAACATTGCTAAGAGAAAAATTAAGCTTAAGCATACAGTGCAGTGCTAATTAGTGGGGTCAAATCTATGATTACGCCTTAGCTACACAAACCTTGTAGTTCTGAGCCAAGTTCGAACACTAGTCTTGGAGCGCTGGGGTCCAGCAAATGCCAACCCCAAACAAACCCACCAAACCTGGCAATTAATAGAAAAGTTGTGTCAGGGGTGTTTGAGCAAGGCCAGCATTTTGGCCTTTCAGGACCAGAGTTGTACACCAAGTGTACCTGATACAGTTTGAGGGAAAATTGTGTCCATTTAAATCTTTTCCTTTGCTGTAACCTCATTGAAGCAGATTAGTTTTATTTTGGGTAGAAGCAAACTCTTATATTTGTACTGATTCTAATGACTCTCACAGATTTGTTCTGTGATGTTTCAGGAAAGGCAGTCCTGCTGCAGCAGGACAACGAACCAAAACAAAACAAACTACTCCTGGCCCTGCGTGGCTGCTGAAAAGATTTGCACAATTTTTTAAAATCCCCTATTCTTTAGCTGTCTCAGTCAATTTCCTTTAAAACCAAATGCTTCCATAAGGTTTGAACAGAGTCCAGCTTTGGAAGTCTAATCAAGCCTCCCTTCCATATTACACTACAAGCCTAAGCTTAACTGTAAACCTGACTTTAACCTAGATTTGTAAGACTGAGCTAGTTGAGCCACTGCAATTCAAGTCAAGTATTACATAATCCTGTGCACCATGACTGTTCACCAAGCATCAGTACCATATGGTGACGCATCTCTATTGATATTTTTCTTTTTTATGCTAGGTAGCTCATCCATACAGAATACAGAATCATTATAGATGATCCATCATTAAAGAAGAGCTCTTGTGGTTTTAATAAAGTGTTTTCTCCAACCTCAACTCCTTTAGCCTAGGACAAACAAGGCACAGCCGCTGTGGCATGACTGTGGCTAAAATCACTTACTGCAAACAAAAGCTGCCCCGGAATAGTGTGTGTGGGCCATGTAACATCCAGTGGCACCATACACAGCTTCTCAGACAAAAAGAGCGGCATAACGGAATGCTGAGAGGCCTCGGGGCTGTGGGGAAGGCAGCCGCAGAGCTGAAAAAGGAAGGGTAATTGGGAGGTTCGAGATGAAGCTGAAAGAAGACAGTAAAACTGACAGAACGAAAAGAATGCGAGGCCGAAATGCGAGTCGTCCACGTCAGCAGGCTGTGGGGAAGCAGGCAGAAAGCATCAGGGCTTGTCTGATCTACTGTAGAACACAGCTCAGCATAATGCATTAAGCAATGACTCAGTGTCAGGGTGGCCTGAAGGGTTCAACTAGCTGAAGCATTTTTTAAAATAATTACCCCATTTTAGCTTGAAAAGCAGGCCCTTTCAGGCATGCCCTCTTATTAAAACCACACATATTTCTAAAATGTTATGACTTAAAGGTTAATGACTTCAGTCCAGAGTCTCTTTCAACGCAGCTCTCTTTTCACCATGCAGGTTATTGTGCACTGAAATCAAGGTCAGTTGCTCAGAGCACAGAACATGAACACGTGCTACGCCACGTCACATAACCAATGGGAATCCTATGTAAACATACACCTCCCAGCCCCCCCCACGAAGCCATATGGTTTGTATCCCTGGAAACACCCAGACAATAAGGAATAATGACAAAGCCATCATGAGAACAAGAGATTAACAGGATAACGCATGTCTGAAAGGTTTTTGGGGGTATCCTATCTAGTCCTATTTGTTCAAGTGCGTATCACTCAATAGTAAGGACTGAAAAACATAATGTTAGATTACCATTGTCTTTTATGTGGCCACATAAAAAATATAATCTAAAGAAAGACTACACATTATATTATGATGTTTTGTTTCTCTATTTTCATTAAGAAAGTCTGATAGGTGTAATTTTTGGTCCAAAAATCATTTTAAATAATACTTGTTTAAAACAAGTGGGTTTGTTTTAGGTTTTATTTGAAATTTAGAGTTGTCTGTCCTCATTAATGCTTTTCAGTCACCAGGCAGTTGGGGCTCTACATAAGCCTATTTGGATGGAGGCTAGTACTTTTGACTACAATGATTCCATGACAACTATATCATAGTTTCATTGTATTCTTTGTTATTAAAAAATATGTAGTAAAAGAAAGAAAGAAAGAAAGAAAAACACTTTTTCTATCAGCATGCATCAGCTTGCTCAGAATATATTTATTCTTTATTTAAACTTTAACATGGACTTTATTCAAATGTTTAATATCAAAATTCTCAATAATACTCACAAGCATACATAACGCACTCACTCCCCAGCACACGCACACTTCTAGCCAAGCATGCAGCTGACCCCTTCACACAATCCAAAAACCTCAGAGTATTAAATAGTATGTTTGTTTACATTCCTGCACATGTGTTTTATTGAGTGGTACAATGTAAGCCCTCATCTCACCTCTTGCTCCTCGATCAGTGCCCTAAATTCATAATTCGTCATTCATCGCTCAAACAAAGAACCCGAAACAGCCGCCTGACAAATGCTTTACTTTTGCCAAATGTATGCCATGCATCACAGAGCACTTTATACGCACGTTATGCAACGTTGTGGTCTTGATTGTACTACACCCAGTGCCTTCATTCCTAGGGTA
Source organism: Hemigrammopetersius urotaenia (assembly GCA_037974485.1). NCBI lineage: Eukaryota > Metazoa > Chordata > Actinopteri > Characiformes > Alestidae > Hemigrammopetersius > Hemigrammopetersius urotaenia. The sequence continues at coordinate 11,427,641 of JBBPDC010000019.1, forward strand.
TTATGAGGCAGCTGTTACCAATATTAAGCCAAGGCACAGTCTTTGTCTCTGTCTCTGTCTCTGTCTCTGTCAGGCCCCAGACAGCTGATGGTCAGGGCTAGAGCACTGCCATACCACAGCAGAGACCTAAACTGAACCATGGGTCAGATTCAATCAACCAGCGCAAGCAAACACAGCGGAGTCTATAAACAGTAGCTGTGTAGATCCATTCAAAAATAACCAGTGCTTACTCATTGACTGCTGTTTAAATGTTCTGAATCAAACAATGTGTTCAATAATATATTAACTCATAATAATGTACTATAAAAGGACTGCATTTATTTAAAATTGACAAAAAGTTGAGAATAAAGTTATAATAAAAGTAATATCTATTATGCCTGGTATTTCAAAAGTGGTGATCAAATATAGGCATAGAGCAGTTCATCAAACAATATTTTACCTAGGTCAGATCATCAGAGTCCACATTTATCATTTAATATCTTGTAACCAAAGTAGGCAATGTGTTGAGTAAAATATTTTAAAGATTCTTGGTGTCTAGTTTTAATATTTAAATCCATAATATATAAGTGATTATTGTATACAACATAATTATCATTATTAAAGCAAGAAGCTCAGTTACAGCTTATGTCAATCTACTCAAATTGTTTTTTGAGTAGCCCTCATTTATATTCATCGCTCCCTCATCACATGAGCAACCACAACTACAGCACTCCTACTCAACAGACAATCAGCGTGGGCCTGCACAATATCCCACTGTGCTCCGAGACAGACCACGGGAGGAACGTTTCTGCTGAGTGACTCGGATGGTGATACAGTGTCTACTATTGTGAGGACAACGTGTTACAGTAACAAGAGCTTACAGAGACAGCACCAATGCCATTATTCTCAACAAATGCACCAAAGTGACAGCTACCAATGACTACACTAAATATAAAAGTTATTTATGGGCCTGATTAAATCATCACTTAAAATGATCTCACTAATGAATCTGAATTTTAGAACCTCTGAAAGATTTGTTACTGCTCACTAAAAGGCAATGTTGGCTTTTTACAGTCAGTCTGGTTCCTTGATTATCAGTAGATCACACATTTAACTAACATAATTGGCAGTGACAGCCCAACAGTCATGACCTCGATCCACTGACATGTCAATTCACCATCAGCGTTCAGAGTTAAAGGTTCACACATTCATATGAGCATCAGCAGGCGAGCAGCACCACACAGCCATCCTCACCTATTTTGTTGGGTCCTTTGGTTTCCCTCACCTTCTGTGGAAGCAGAACTGCAGCTGGATCTTGTTTTTCATGCTATATGTGGATGTGTGTGCACTGGAGGTGTTGGTGCAGCTCTGCTCTCTTCTGCTGGACTGTGTTGTGTTTGGCTCTGCAATGCGCCGTGCAGTCTTATGGCTGCAGTCTCATTCGGCATGGAACGCAAAAAAAAAAAAAAATCAGCCTTTCATAACTCCTCCACCCACAGCCCACTCTCTTAAAGCACCACGTCACTGAAAAAAGGAGAAATATGACCCAATTGCAGAGCACACTCACACCTACATGGGGGAATGACGACATGGCTCAGGGGAGGGGGTGGGGGACCCTAAACACACACACATCATCCATGTGCACACTCAAAGACACACTCTGTGATTCTAATGCATAGACACAATAGTGGGACATAAAGCCTTCTCCTTCAATGCTTATAAGACACATTTGAATGTTCTTATGTTTTGTGCATTGTGTGAATGCAATTAATAGCTCATCTATCGTGTACTACTGACTTGGAGCTGTATGTTACTATCTTGCTCGGATTATTATTGTTGTTGTTTTCTCTGGGGCAGTTAATGTTACAGTCATTGTTGTCATGCTTAATAAAAATAGATCAGTAAATCAGAAGCAGATTCATGCTTTAAATGGAAAAAGACGACATTACGAAAGATCACAGTGTGGTAAGACAGTACTGTGGAACACTAAGAAATCTTAGCATATTAAATAAATTCTAATATATTTCCACTGCATCACAAACATTAACAAACAAGCATTGACATTTGCTTCCTATTATATCTTGTCATATTTCTTTTAGTAATTAAGTAATTAAGTGATTGTGTTGTTAATCATGTAATGTTTTTATTTTACTGTTTAGACCAACAGCATTTTAGAGCACTTCTTCAAAAATGTAATCAAAACAAATCTTGAAGCGCAAATGTACATGTAACCCGTAGCACACATATGAAATACACAACTGTATAAAAATGGTGACAAATGAATAACAAGTAAACCAAAGTACTACTAAACTTTAGCAATTTTTAAAGCCGATGATTACATTTTTGAATGATTCTTGGGAGCATGTATTGAGCCTTCTGTGCTCCAGCCAGTTTTGACCTCTCACCCTTCAGACTCTTCACCCTTCTGGTTGTTAAAGGATAAAAGATAAACATAGCATTTAGCTGACTAACTGTTCAGCTTGTTAACGTTCCCCAGTGCTGTTGATCCTGGCGAGCAATACAAACCACTGGTCAATTACGTGATTTTTAAAACACTAAATTATTAAATAAAGCCTTATGCTGAATATAGTGTGTTTAAAAATAACTCACAACAATGTCAATAGCTAGCAGGATATACACAATATACACAAATGATAGTTTGAGCCGTCAAATAAAAGAATCCAAAATGGCCTCGCTGAATGAAGTTTACTGAAAAAAGCAAAATGATGGTGAATTTTGTTTTACTCTGCTGTTTTTTTAACTTTTTAAAGTTTACCACAATAAAACTGGAGTTGTTGAGCGAGGGCTGACTGACAGTCTGTGCATTTTTAGACTTTAGGGGCAAACTTGAATGCTTGTTTCACTTGTCCTCAGAAATAAAATGACTAAGGCGTTACCTTAGTTACTGCCAAAAGGGCACAAAAATGAACTGGCTGAATTGGACGCTTGATTTATTGAAACAAACAGCTCGAAGGAACCGGTTCAGTGAATCGAAACTTGCATCATTAATGTCTCCGCCAGGAAACAAGTGCTTTTCCATAGAAAAAAACTTTTGTTATGATACCTTTTCATAAAACCATAGAGCTCAAGCCCGAGTCACTGGTGTTCAAGTCAGAGTCAAGTCTTTTTGATGCTGTCTAATACAGTCCAAGTTATGTGACTTGAGTCCACAACTCTGATGCTCAATGTACAACGTATAACAACTAAACCCATGAAAACAAAGTTCAAAACTATACTACCCTCACATTCATACATCCCTCATACAAATTACAACAGCATCTATAGGTCTCCCACTACTGATTGCTTATTTTAAAAGAGACTAGACGATGATACTTATAGAGCAGTGACCTCAGACGCTCACACTCATTCTAAATACCAGTTCCTCGCTGCTAACCTAAGGCCTAAGTGCCATCTATTGACTCTGACTCACCCACTCACTCTCACCTCAGGTCCTCCAAGCTCAACGGAAAGATTCCACTGTCTATTCAAATCCTCTTTTGCAATATTGACATGCCAACCTGTGATCACAGCAGGGGGAAAAATTTTTAATTTCTTCATTCTTTCAACTCTGGGATAGTATTCAACCCCAATTTCGTGCTGTTCACACTGTGTGCTGTGGTATGTTCACATATGACAAATGGTCACTTTCACTTAATGAGAGATTCATTAAGAAAGAAAGGGTCTAACCTGCTAATTTGTTGTACCTGTCAATTAGATAATAAAAGCACAAGCCACTGTCACTGTTAATTAAGCAGCGAATCTTTACCTTTTTGAAGGTGCAAATAATTTTAAATAATACAGTTTCTAAGTAGCAAGTGCGGGTTCGAATCCTACCTTCAGCACCACCACTGGTTTCCTGAGCAAGACCCTTAACCCCAAGTTGCTCCAGGGAGACTGTCCCCTGTATTTAGGGAATGGAAGTCGCTTTGGATAAAAGCGTCTAATAAATGTAATGTAAATGTAGTCAGTCATTATGATGATTGACACCAGCAGACACACTTACAGTTGCATGCAAACTGTAAATTTTTCATTGTTTTGTTTATATATATTTTGTTCATTATTTAAGTGACCTCTTTATTTAAACATTTTTCCTTCAAGTCTTAATGCAGTTACACTGTGTGTGCAAAAATCTGGAAACCGTACCTTAGCAGTAATGACCCTTTCAGCTGATAGTATAGTTAGCATACATGTTTGTGCAGCCAGAAAAAAAATATCTGAGTTTTCAATAAGTCTATCTTGCAGAAAGCTTTGTGAATTAACATTTGCAGAAAACCTTTTACAAAAGAGAGAACAATTATTAATCAATCCTGGGGGGTTGGAGGGGCAACCTACAGTAAGAGGCGATTAGAGCACGCTGCCTGGGACTCTTACCACAAGGTGTTGGGTATTCGCTTGCCAGAACAGCTTTTAATTAAACTGTAATCATAAATCCGGTTATAATAAAACACGAAGTCAATGTGCAGTAACAGACTAACCACTGATTAATCTATCGATGTGATGCTACCCCCTGGTGGCTGAGACTGTGACTAACAACAACAAAAAACTGCATTTTACTGTGATAAAAGTACTAAGTAAAACACTTTTTATAAAATCCCCCCATGTATGTATGTATGTATGTATGTATGTATGTATGTATGTATGTCTGTCTGTCTGTCTGTCTGTCTGTCTATGCGCGCATGTCTTTATTGTTTATTTCAATTTGACTTTTATTTTGGAATTCCACGAAAAGTATATGTCCGGTGTCCAAATTACACATTTAAAGTCTCTATATGTTACGTAAATCTAAATTATTTCTAACAAACAAAAAAAAATACAAATAAATTACACTACATGTATTTATAATATTGCAAAGTTAATTTAAATCCTGGCCGGAGTTTATTGTCAATTTGATTCTCGGTGAGAAAACGTGGAGACTTTTATGAAAGCACCAGTTGAACTTCCATGTGCTGGTTCTCAACGTGGTTCTTCAGTAGCTCGGCGTGTGGAGCGGATCGGCATGATAAGAGGGTTTATTTAAAGCAGTTTACAGATATATCATCCAAAAAGGGGTATGTAAACCATATTTCTAGTAATTACACGGTCAAGTTGAATTGATTGTGTCCAGTAATATAATGATATGAGTTTTCTCAGTGTTTACCTGAAAAAGCTGATCTCTAGTCTGGGGTATAACTCAGAGACAGCAGAGGTTTAAAGTAAATTCATATAAGTAGGGGACAATTTGCTGTAGTTGTTAGTTGTTTGTAATCTTGTTGACATTTAGTAATGTCAGGAAATTCAATAATGTCAAATATTAGCCAGATAACATACTCTGATTTACTGCATGACTTCATTTTTGTTTTCATTATCTTCTGTAACTATCTGTTGTTCACAATTAAGGGTCTCCACAGTCTCCATCTCCTTCTCTCCTGTGCATCTTCCTCTCTCACACCAACTGCCTGCATGTCCTCCCTCACCACATCCATAAACATACTAGGCCTACCTCTTCCCTGTAGCTCAGTTCTCAGCATCCTTCTCGCAGCATACTCCGTCTCTCCTCAGCACATATCCAAACTAACACAATCTCGCCTCTCTGACTTTTCGTTCAAAAGGTCCAACCCGAGACTTGCTCAAATTCATTCCTGAACCTGTCCATCCTCCACACTCCCAAAGCAAATCTTAACATTTTGCCACCTCCAGCTTCCTGTCTTATATACTGACCTACGAAATATACAAATTGCTTTAAAAGTTATATAAAGTAACGTTGCCCCTTGTAGTCACACCACAGCACTGCAGATAGTGTGAACAGTGTGAAATTATTTATCTTTATTTAACTCATTCAGCAAGTAAAGCAGTGGACAGCCAGCGCCTGAGGAGCAGTGTGAGGGGACAGTACCTTGCTCAAAGGTACCTCAGTGGTGCCACTGGCAGTCAAACCAACTACCTTGTAATTGCATGGGCAACTTCCTAATCTCCCGACCACCAGCTGCCCCAATAATTAGCATTATTCCTTTAACTTTGAATAGCTCGTTTAATAAATCGTGTTTTTTTTTTTTTCTAGTGCTGTTCTACCATGGGGGAGTTTAAGGTGCACCGGGTCCAGTTCTGTGAGTACATGCCCTCAGCTGTCCGAGCTCTGGCCTTGCAGCCCCGGCAGGAGAGGGTCGCCTTAGCCCGGGCAGATGGCTCTGTGGAGATCTTGAGCCGTGCTGATGGCTTTTTTCTGGAAAAGGTCAGTGGTCTTCCGCTTAGGCAAGTGCTCAAGCTCACTCCAGCCACGGACTGATACAGATGGGAATACGGGGTTTTCTCAGTTATCTTCTCTAACTTAGTTTTCTGATCAATCATTCAGTAAAGATGTTGGATTGTGACTATTTTGAGTTGGTAGTAAGTATTAAATAAGTGATGAATACCTCTGAAGTAAGTCTTTTTTTCAGGTGATCCCTGGGCGAGAGCATGCGGCTCCTGAAGCCTTGGCCTGGGTGGGGACCCGTCTCTTCAGTGCAGGCCTAAATGGAGAGATTGCGGAATATGATCTTGACAACAACAAAGTGAAATACACACTAGATGCATACGGAGGTCCGATATGGACCATAGTTGGCAACGACCAAGGAACTCATTTAGCTGTAAGTGTTGTTTATTATCTCTTGGTTCAACCTAATCTACTTTATTTCCTGTTGTTTTGAAAGCATCTAAACCTTGTTCTTTACTGTACAGGGGGCAGCAACAGGATGAAAATAATTTAAAAGATTATGTATAAGACAAATAAACAAAGTAAAAGAATAGGAGAATGGGGGAAGTGTGAAGTAAACTAAAATGTTATAAACAGGATAAAAGGAACTGGACAATAATAGTCCAACAGTAAAAGACAAAGATGGTCATAAACCAGGAATGTTGTCCTTAATAATGTTAAATCTTGACACACAGTGCAGCATATTAGATATGATGCAAATTTTATATGTTCTGGTGTAAACTGAAGTTATAGATTCAAACAAATTCCCTTCTTGTGTTCTTATACAGGTTGGGTGTGAAGATGGGACTGTCAAACTGTTTGAGGTGTGTGAAGGTAAAATACAGTTTGAAAGGAGTCTGTCCAGGCAGAAAGGACGCATTATGTCTGTATCTTGGCACCCCTCTGGCTCAAAGATAGTTGCAGGAATGATGGGTGTGATTCAGATCTTTGATGTCAAAACAGGTAAGTCGGGAACATCCTTAAGTCATGATCTATGTACCTTTTTTGATTGAAAGTGATGAAATAGGACTGACAACAGAAAGTCTGAGAAGACATTTCTAAGTGTGTGATGAGTGTGCATTGCCTTTACTTCTGTTTAAGTAGAAAGAAGCTAATCTTGTACACTGCAGCCTTATGAATTAATGTATGTCTCTCGTCTTGTGGTTTAGGTCAGTCAGAACACAGGTTACGGGTGGAGTGTGGAATAGGAACATCCAAGAGTCAGGATTGTGTGGTCTGGAGCGTGGTGTACCTATCAGATGACACCATCATCAGTGGAGACTCATCTGGGAAGGTTAAAATCTGGGACAGCCACACTGGAACACAGATTAAAAGCCACCAGGTCACCAAGTGGGATGTGCTGACATTATCAATTTCAGAGGTGAGAGGCTACTGACTACTGTGTTTTGGTGTGGATTAGTGAAGTGAAGTGAAAGTGATCATTCGGTCATACGTGAACACGCCACAGCACACAGTGTGAACAGCACGAAATTCACCCTCTGCATTTAACCCATTCACCAAGTGAAGCAGGGGGCAGCC
>JBBPDC010000019.1:11448556-11467989 GCA_037974485.1 Hemigrammopetersius urotaenia
CCCCCCCCCCCCCCCACACCCACCCAAAGAGACCAAAATAGCAGTTGGGGGGACCGTTCTTAACATTTTTCTTTTGTTGTTAAAAAAGACAGTACCCCCCTTTTATGGAGGGGTAAAATCACACTGTTTGTATGAAGTATGTGACAAAGAGTGTATTCCCACCAGGCGGAGGCTGAACTGACTCCAGGCAGGCATAGATGCAGCCATTGTAGCAACATCGTTTGTGTCTCTCACACTCTGAGTCTGAACGACAGCCTGGCACCTCACAAGCCCGCTCAGGCAGCATCTGTGGCGGGGGTGGACACCGGTCATTCTTCTGGTGTTGCGTGGACAGGGACTGGCTGGGATACTCATAGTCCTGGCAGCAAGTTGGTACAGAGATACAGAGAAAAAGAACTTTTAGATCAATAAATTCAGAATCGCCCTATCATACAAATTCATGGAAAATTCCAATGCAGTGCTGTTATGGCTCCAGAACTGGTGCTGGGAAATACTGCTGTAGACTGTGGCGTGTGATGTTTGTAGAACTTTGACTTGAACTTGGGTATGCTTCATAAGATTTCTCAGAACACTATCCAGCATACCACAATTCTAACCTTGCATTATGATTGGCTGAAAAGCTTTCCGAGATGTGCCAGCACCTCTGAATGCCTTACCTTTATTACCTTTAACATAGCAACAGCAAATGTTCCTTAGAGCTGTAAACATAATTTCTCTTAGATAATCTATCAATGTTTTTATGTGTTCAGATTATGGAGAGATCACTGTATTCTGAATGGAGGGCACTTCATGCTCCATGGATACTTGTGTAGCACATAATTCTGAGCAGTCATTCTGAAAGTCATGTGAGAGGCCCCTTCCCCTGTTCAGCTTGGGTGGAGGCCACACTGTAGCTTTGCCAGACTTCTGCACTCATGTGAAACAGACTCTATCCGATTTGTAAAGAAGCCATGAATGCATCGCTCTTGGCTGACTGAGCTAGAGTATTTTTTTTCTGGAGAGGTAAAGTGGGGACCCTTGACTCGGGTAAAAGTTCAGCATCACTACAATCCTATGTAGTCCTATTAATTAGGTTAATTGGCAACAGATTAGTAACATGACTGAAGAGCATCTCAGAGAGTCTCTCAAAGGTTGAGAGATCTCTCAGTGAAAGATTGTGTGGGCAAAAATAACACGCATAAAACTGCAAATAATATGGGGGTTACATTTATGGTACATAATAACACTAAAATATTCCAAGAATCTGCATACATTTTTGCATACAATATACAAGGTCAAAAACCAAAAATGGCTGGTCATGATCTCTGGGCCCACCAACAGTGTTGTATAAAACATATATAATTCTATAGTGGAAATCATTGCATGGGCTCAGGAACTCTTCCCAAAGTCATAGACCCTCGCTGCATCCACAAATGCAAGATAAAACTCGGTCATGCAAAGAAGAAACTAAATATAAACATGATCCAAAAATGTTGCTGCCTTCTCTGGCCCTGAGCTAATTTAAGATCAACTGAAGCGAAGTGGCAAACTGCCCTGTGGTCTGATGAATGAAATTTTAAATTCTTAATGAAAATCACGGATGCCTCTTCCTCTGGTCTAAAGTGAAGATAGCCGGTCTTGCTTGTTATCAACACACAGTTCAAAAACCAGCATATGTGATGATATGGGAGTGCATTAGTGCACATGGCATGTGTAGCTCTGGAAAGGCATAAGTGGTGAAATATAGATACAGGTTTTTGAGCAACCTATGTTGCAATGCAGAAAACATCTCAGGGAAGGCCATACCTATTTCAGCAAGACAATGTGAAGCTGCATTCTGCATGTATCACAACAGCACAGCTCTGGAGTAGAAGAGTCCAAGTGCTAAATTGGCCTGTGCGCAGTCCAGACCCGTCACTCACAGAAAACATTTGGTGCATCATGAAACAAAAATATGACAAAGTCTCGAACTGTTGAGCAGCTGAAATATTTTTTAAGACAGGAATAGGACAACATTTCCTTTTCAAAACTCTTCTCAGTTTCCAAATGTTTTCAGTGCTGTTAAAACAAGTGGTGATGCAACACAGTGGTAAATCTACCCCTGTCCCAGCCTTTTGAAACATCTTGAAACAAATGAGCATATATGATATGGCGGTCTTGATGTTTCCATCATTTGCAAATCAAATTATTGCATTCCACTGTCCAAACCTTTTTGGGAAAAGGGGTTATATATGCCTGATATATGTACTAACACAAAGGATGCAGTATTTAGGAATTCATACAAATGCAAGGCGCCAAAAAAGAGGCTTTTCTTACTAAAAAAACAATGGGGCTTTTCACTTGGGTTTCTTTTTTCTTTGCACATGAGCCGAGGGATGTGGGCTGACTGTACAAAGGCCCTGCTCCAGACTTGCAGATGAGTTTCCAGTTGGAGAAGAGGTACTGTTTAGGGGAAAGAATTCTCCTCGGTAAGTCACTACATCTTTCTCTCTCTTTATGTCTCCCACTTTTTCTCTCCTCTTGTCTTTTTTCAGGCCTGACTGCAGTCCAACACCACCTAATAACTCTGCCAGTTCTCTGCAGAGTCTAGCCAAGTATAAACTAACCTACATTCTGCTGCTGAAACTTCAGGACAGAGCATCTCTGAAAGCAAATATGTTCCTCTCAACGTTTCTGAGTGCTCGCAAGTTATTCTGCTTTGCTGTATTGCAAAGTTTTACAGCTGGATGAGGCAAGGCTGCCTGTCTGTGATTTCAAGATAATGGCCCCACAGTCTGCACTTAATGTTTAAAAAAGGCCTGTTTATATGGCAAGTGGGTTTGCCTCTAAAGCAACTGTGAAAATGAAAGCAAATGTTTGGCACGGATCATTATGACACAGTATTCAAGCGTTTATAACTTAAACCCATGCTTTGGTTAGCTGAAGTGTGTAACAGTGCAGTGACTTTAAGTAAATGCAGTCAGTCTCTGGTACTGATTTTTTACATTTTCATACTGAAACACTTTTCTTCTGTGCCGTAAGGACTATCTACAGTACATGTACACTATCAGATTGGTGTTTAGTACCACTCACTCTCTGCTTTCTTACATAAAGCTTATTTTTTGCCCTGACCAATATGTTTTTTTCTTCTACTGGCCATTCAGTGTTTCTAATGGAGGATGTTGAGAGTTACACTGCAGGTCCAAAAGTATCCAGACACCTCTTCCAATTACTAGATTCACATAAATCAAGGCACTGGGTTTTAATTTGTGCAGACAGTGTTCCTCTGGAGCAGCAGCACCATGTTTTATGCCAAGCATTGGACAGGGGGTATAAATGCCTCCAGCAGTAGGCTGCAGAGCAGTGTGAAAGGTATGTCTAGTATTCAAATTAATATTTTTTAATATATAATGTTTTTCTTATTTCTTGCATATAGCAGTTTTGCTTTTGCCCAAGTCCTACCAGACATGAAAGTGCTGTCTATGGCAGTGGAAGGTGGAAGTGGGTGAAAGTTTGTGAAGATTCTGTAGATGTCAGTCCTTGAGCCTGACTGAGAGGGACTGTTGCAAAGTTCATTATGATGTGCATGAGGAGCACTATTGTTGCTGACTGAACATTTCCAATGATATTGTGTTGCTTGTGAACCAGTCTTCTTTTCCACTGTAATTTACATATAATTTTATGTATAACTGTTTGTCCCAAATCTGTTTTGAGGGTGTACATGGTTACTGCTAAGATTGTATTGTAACACCCTCCCAGAAGATTAGAGATGGTTACTGATGCCCATGATTTTAGAAGAAATGTTGGATGACCAGCCATCTATACACAGTTTATATCAGGAGTGACTTAGTATACCAGAAATGAACCTGTAGCCCCCAGGAATACAGGCATATCAAGCAGCAGAGGAACATGTTTCTTTTTATAAATACAGTTTTGAAGTTAGTAAGTTGTGGGTGCAATCACTAAATTGGGCCAATCTTCTCTACCTGTACAGCTCGTGTAATTTAAAGTGATACAAGTAAATCATAACATGGACTGACTGATAAAGCTCCACCAAAAGTAGACTACACTTTTGTGGGCTACACTCATTTCCATGTTTTTTTCCAACTTAATAGCATCCTAATCAATAGCATCCTAATCAAAGCAATCCTACACACCTAATGCTAGAAAGAAGGCTATCAACCACAGTTGGCTGCCTGGTGGTTAGGGAGTTGCACCTGCCATCAGAAGGTTGTGGGCTCAAATCCCAAGACTGCTAGTGGCACCCCCGAGGTATCCTTGAGCAAGGTACCGTCCCCACACTCTGCTCCCCGGGGGCTGAGTTTCTGGCTGCCTGTTGCTTCACTTGGTGAATGGGTTAAATCCAGAGAAAGAATTTCACACTGTCCACATTTTACCTTTAACCCTAATCTACTTCCTAGGAGCTGAAAGCCACATGGATGCAAACAGACCAACAAATTAGGAACAACGCTGTAATGCATGCATGTTTGTTCCTGCTTTAACAGGGATCTGGGCCTTTTGCATTCAAAGCAGTTTTAACGACACAGATTACCTCTCAAGAGACTTAGTATCAGGATGAAGTAGTAGCATCCTCTTCCTGTATGGTGTGCCTAGTTCTGTGTGTGTGTGTGTGTGTGTGTGTGTGTGTGTGTCTGTGTGTGTGTATTTGCGTGACTGTTTGAGTCTGCTGGGCTCTTTTCTGTTTACTCCTTCCTGTTTGTCTCTTCTGCTCTAATGTGGTGATGCCAGTGGGGCCATGATGCAATTGTTTACTGTCGGCAATGCTTCTCTGAGAGAGGTCACAGGGCACCACATTTGCCATTTCATGTAAACTGTGATTAATCTGCTGCTGTGGTTTGGGTGCCGGAGCTTTTTTGGGCAAACATAGGAATACAGCTCCTTCACAGCATGGATTCAGTGTGAAGTCTTGAAGCTAAAAATCTTGACATTTAAGATTTTAGTCACATGCATGTGTACATGGGTTATGGTTGTCAAAATGGTTTAAGTGATTGAATTTACATCTGTTTTAAATGCATCTAGGGTGCGTTTACACTGACATTTTTAAGCGACTTTGCTTTATTTGGATTTAATTCTGGAACTCAAGACACTTGAATCGACCAGATGTAAAAGGAGATTAGAGGCACTTCATTTAATATGGGCTGTGAAGTTTAGTTTATAGGCTTGTCTAGGTATCAGCCAGCCATAGGTACATAGTGCTTTGATCTGTCAGTGAGTTTCCAAAGACAACAGGACAAATGAATAACTAATTTAAGTCTCATCACTCCAGTAAGGAACAGTGAGCTTTCATTCTGTATCATGCATTTAAAAGCATAGCTGTGCTGGGATAGGATTTGTCATCTGAGCTGATACACAGAGGGGCTGTTTCTTATTTGGCCAGTTATTACAATCATGTTTCAGTGAAAGTGTGTGGGCTTATTTCAAGAACACAAAATCCTATAAAACTAATCTGTATGGCAAGCTTCATGACATGCCTATTTTCCCATAAAGTAGATAACGCCACCCATGCCCTGCTTCACATCTTCAGTCATTAAAATTCATTCTGTTATTATGTTTAATTTATGTTTATTATGTTTAATTATGTCTTTTATTGTCATATTTTGTCTTTTTTGGGGGTTTCTGTATATTCTAGTTGTTTCTTAGGGTCATGTATGGACCAATTTATGCCTAGACATATAGCTAGCTCCTCCACAGAACAAATTCATTTCCTGACCTAGTTCTGCTTGACTGACAGCTGCTGTATGACCTTGGATCTCAGCTGGAGTGAACAGCCTACAGGTGACTGACAGTTCAAAGGACAGTGCAAGAAACCCTGCCTGCCTTGTTGAGCGAAGGTCATTCTCTCTGCTGCTTCACAAGAGTCAATTCCCATACTCTTAAAATGTTTGATGATGAGTCAGGAATTATAGATGAAGTAAAATGGCAGTTCTGGTTGTACTTCTGCATTCTGTATGGAATCTGAACTCCCACTGCGTTTAATTAAATGGACAAAAGGAGTTGATATGGTCAAAAATACAATACTGATCTGAAGCACTGTCTACTCAGCTGACTGGGATTATTGTCAAAGAACTGTCAGCACATGACTTCTACATGACTGGGTTAAACTCATTTAGACTGCTGGCTGGGGTTTAAGCACTTCACCTGTCTCACCACCTATTGCAAAGTAACAGTGAAAAAACCTTTGGATACAATTTATTATTTTTTTAATCTGAGCTCCTTATTCTATTATTTGTTTTATTATGAATCTGACTATTCAGTAACTACTATAAATGTATTAAATAACTATAAAATAATATGCAATTTACACCGTTATGAATGCAAAGCTTTAAGGGTTCATCATGGTGTTTTGTTAGAGAAGTCTGCAGAAAAATCCAACCCTTTAAATCAGGTTACTTGTCAGTGTCTGGACTACCAGTGCTTGTGGACTAAGAATGTGGAAAACATCATCTATAACATGACAGACAGACACTCAAAGTATGTGCAAATGGTGCCTCAAAACACCTGTAAGTTTCTCTGGTTCTTTTAAGACCTGTTGAAAGTCTGTCTGTATTGGAGAAATGAATGGCAGTGTATGAATGCAGTGGGGGTCATCCATACCTGTACTTGCCCTGACAAGCCTTACACACACCATGTTTGTTATAATGCACTGCAACCCAGGAAAACACCACTGCATGTTCCAAAACTGGCAGTAAGGTTTTCCTGTTCCCACTATTTAATCAAAAAGTAGATGCGATAGAAATGTGTAATATCACATATATAATATTTGTAATATTGGATAATAAAGGAATACTTCTCCACATTTGGTAATACATAGAAAAGAACCTCTTCATTGGTAAAGAACCTCTACATTATGTGGAAGTTCATTTAAAAACTTAAAAAAAAAGGTTTATAAAGGCCCATCCACTGAAAGACTCTTCAAGGAACAAAAACGAACTCTTACTAGGGCTAATATATTGCAATATTAAATTATGCACAGTACTGATGTCGCAGGATGTCTGCAATATGCAAACAAGCCTCCAATCAATCGCAAGAGTGTTATTGGCTGTTTTGATTTAATAAGGTGTTTGTGTACTCAAACAAAAGTCAAATTATTTTAGCCTTTAACAATTTAACAAATCTTTAACAATTAAGGACAAAGTTTGGCAGAGGTGTTTTAAAAGGCATATACTATTACATTCCCCTTCTATTTCCTTTTTCAACATGATGTTTGTGTGGGTTTGGGTAACAAACATATCTGTCGAATTTCCCCATAATTTATTCTTACATTTTCAAATGTCTGTTAATCCCTTAGAATTAATCAGGCTGTTTCTGTTATTGTATCTTTGTGATACATGCAAATTATCTTCTTTCTGATCATGATCTTCTTTCTGGATGCCCTGTTCTAAAGCAATACTGATATTTTGTCCATATCATGCAGGCCTTTTACTATGCAGTACTTCCCTGAGCAGGATTCCTCTATTTTATCCTCCTTGTCCATGTAGTTCACAACTGGCCAAAGTGTGGCCAGGGGGCCAACGTGGGTTCATGAGGGTGTTTGATTTGGGAAAAAGTTACCCTAGCCCCATTTTTAGTATATTACAGTATGTTATAGTAACCTTGAATACAGTATAGTATTTGTGGTGGGCCAAAAATCCGTAGGTAAAATGGAGCTTTAAAAATCTGAGTTTTAAAAGCTCAATTTTTAGTCTACCTACCATTTTTGGCCCACCACAAACACTGCACATCTTTTTTTTCTCAGACTGGTAACTGATTTATAACTCAAGCATGTCGTATAGTATGAGAAAAGTCATGTTGTGTCGCAGTTAGCTCAGTTTCTGCTACCGAGCCCCTTTAAAAAAGAAAGTGAGAGGGTAGGGATTGATGTGCAGACTTTCAGAACTGAAGCCATCTTCTTGGCAGATTCAGTATAAAAGATATTTTATACTGAATCTGCCAAACGTTTTCTTAGGGCAGACAACAAGAACCCAAGCTTAACTCTTGCAGTCTTTCCTGAGGGCTGTTTGCTTAGTGTTCAAGCTTCGCTGATTACGGCATGCAGACAGTGATTTTTTCCCTCCTAAGTGTCAGAACAGGAGAAAGGTATGTGGAAATTCAATAGCATCAATCTGTCTGTTCCTGTGACCCAGAGTACCTGGAGCTGGGTCAGCGCTAACCTGCTATGTTCAGATTTTGCATCAAGTGTGGTCCAGTGAAGCTCAAATCACTATTCAAAGAAACTAGCACTTCTTGCCCAACACAAGACGCTTTAACAGGATCAATTGTCCATGGCTGCTTAGATGAGTGCCAGTTGGACCGCTTTGCTTCTTGGACTATGTCAGGCCCACACAGAGAATGCCTCTGGCTTGCCAGTTTCCTCCACTGGCTCACACATGCAACCTTTGGTAACAATTCTCTACTATAAAACATTTAAAATGTGACAAAGCCCACTTCCTTTACCTCTTACTTTACTACTTTACTTAACTTTTACAGGACAAACAGAAACAGTACTGACTTATCCAGGCTCCAGACTTTGTTACATGTTTAATGGGCTTATGTTGCTAGAGCTAATAGAAAATAAGCTGGTTGGAAAATCATACAAAGAATTGCAGCTTATGCTTCCCATTATAGTCGTACTAGTCGGTACTTTGGCGTTTGTACCTCACACCTATCCAGTTATTAGCTAGAACCCGTGGTGTGTTTCGGTGTAGTTTAGTACCACCTTTGCACTAATCGTGTGTCTCAAAATATTTACCTAGTACTTTGGAATTTGTCTCTCATATTTGCCCAATTAATACCTAGTTTTATAATAGCTAGATTTATAAGACAAAAATATATAAACATTTCTGTCAAAGGACAGTGAACATTTGCTGGTGCTCTGTAAAACTGTTACAGTCTTGCAACAGAACTTATTTGTGGGTGGAGCAGCGGTAGGTCCTTTAGGCCAGCTAGACCTTAATGATGGCAGCACTGTTGCTGCATTATGATCTTTAGCTCACCTGTAGCTCACTGGTTCACATGAGCTATTTTATAGTGAATGAAGGAAAAACAGAAGGAAAGAGGAAAAGGTCAGTGAGGGCAGCTGATGTTTTCCATCTAGTAAAGCGAAAAGGAATTCAAAGATTGGGAACAGAAGCAGAAAGAAGAAATGTCTCATCACAAATCTTTCTTAAAGAGTCATTTAAGAGAGATTTATGAAGAGTGTGCTCAGAGCACAAAGAGAATATGTGCATTTTGTGAGTGTGGGTAGGGTCAATACACACACATGCATGCACACACACACATACACACTTTCTATACTGCCTGTGCATTAAGCTAGGCCCTGGGAAAATGAACTGAATGTAATGGGAAAAAAACATTATTTCCTTTAATAAAATGAACCTTTTATCTCCAATAAACGAAATTATCATTTACAGAATTGATCTTTGTGTTTCCTCATGTTCTCCTTGTCTTATGCTATATTTTGCTTGAAGACTTAAAGTCATCTAATGTGGAAATAGAGGAAACCTGGAAGGCACTGTATATTTCAAAATATATTCCATTTGGAATTAAATGAGCAAGTTTTGTGTAGATGCTAAGTAACTAGTTGTCTTCTGAAATTATTCCTATTTGTTTGGGTGGACTAGATGTGTGTGTGTGTGTGTGTGTGTGTGTGTGTGTGTGTGTGTGTGTGTGTGTGTGTGTGTGTGTGTGTGTGTGTGATAGGGGATGGCTTCGTGTCTTCTCAAGGTGGACTTAATGCCACACCTGCCACACCAACAAAGAAGTAAAATCCCCATGTTCAGCACTCTTGCCAAGGTAGTACTGAGATCCATATTCACACATATATTGTTTACATCAGTAATTCATAATATTCCTCGAACCAACACAAATACAGGCTCATTTGTATTCAAAGCACAGTGTCTGAAAACCTGAATGACCCGGGCATCTGAACCAAACATTGTGGAACATTCAACACACATAACTAGACAGCATTTTTAGAGAATTCAAGCTGAGGACATGAAAGTTCACCCAAACAAAATATGCTACATACTGTAGGCCATCATACATCAAGTTAACGTTTTCAGTGCAACATGAAGTCTTGTTCAAAAAAGTTTAGTTTTGTTCCTCACCTTCTGGCTGAGTCCTCTCCTCCTGAGCCTGCGTGAGTTCCCTGAGCCAGCGTCCAGCAGCAGGAGCAGCAGGCACACCAGCAGCCGGACCTGAGTGCCTTCCATGGCTCTTTCTCCTTCACTCCACTCTCCTCTTCCTCCTGCTCCTCCTCGTCTGCTTCTCTTCTCTCAGCGAATTACGTGCTTTGAGGTTTTACCCTGCTATGTAGAGCCCTGCTTGGCAGTTGTTTTTTTCCCCCTTGTTGGTGTGTTTATGCTGTGGCTTCCTCCCAGACTCCGTGTGAGTGTGTGTAGGCAGCTCCCTGTGGTTCCCTCTATAAGCCGGTGCGGGTAAGAGATCTCCTTGTGCGCTCACACAGATCAGTTTCTATGGAGCTTTATGTCCTTTTGAGACAAGAAGCTAGAGTGTAGGCACAAAAAGAAGTCGAGTATGGGGAAAAAGAGGAGAGAAAGAAAGTGAGAAGTAAAGAAAAGAGAGGGAAGAACGAGGCAACTGTCAGCCCATTGGTTAGTCTGAGGAGTGGGTTAAGTGCGGGCGGCTGGAACGAAACGCACATGGTTTGCTCTGAAGGAGCGCGAGGGAGGGGAGAGGGGATAGGAAAAGGGAAAACTTCTGGAGGGAACGGACAAAGTAGAAGTTGAAGGGAAAATAGAACAGGTGTGTATGTATGTGTATGTGTGTTATTAGCCCACGATGTTAAGAATAATAACATGAAATGACATTTACATTTTTGTGAGAAGAATGTTTGGATGTTAAGATTTCTGATTGTTATGAAAATGATCTTATTAAGTCGTAGTAATTATGTCATGCCATTTATGTCAACAGTCTGTGTATCCATATGACATTAGAATAAAGGCAACAAAAAATAAGAAAAAATAAATATATGATGATAGATAAGGGTTAGGGTTAGGGTTGATACAGTTGATCTGTATACTGGTGATTATTATATTGGTAATGCTGGATTATACTGGTGAAGGAAAGTAACAGCTGTGCCACTAACAGGGATGAAACGTGTGATGTTCCAGTGAAATGGCCAGTGCTTAGACAATTATTTTTCACACAATTTGAAAACACCAGCTTTGTTTTTCAGGATTAATGGAAAGAGTCTAAAAGTTCTTGGGATTTTTACATTCACTTCTATTATAAATTATGAAAGTTTTTTCCCTTCTCCTGTAAAGTCATTAATTTGTAGATAAAATGTACTGTATTTTATAAGTATGATCATAAGTTCTGACAAAGTATAAAAACAAAAGCATGTGTGTATGTTTTTTAAAGATTCATTTTGTTGCCTGGAGTCATACACAGTGAAGCAGTAGCAGCCCAAACACCATCTCCAGCATTTCCTCTTGTGGTTCTCTTGAGTACTAGGAGTGATGTGAATGTTTATGCTGGAAGTGGTGCAAACCAGCAGGGAAACCCAGTGTGCTGTCGGCATGAGTATGTTCAGACTAGTTATTCTTTTTTGGAAGTTGTTCATTTTTAAATGACATAATATATATTATATAATACCCTTCTTAATATTTTTTCATGATATGCTAGGCTTTCTCAAACATATGAAGTTGTTGCATCTGTCATGCTGGATGCATGCAAAATTTACTTTACCTGTTTAGTTGTGTCATAGGATCATCATATAAGCTTATCTGCAAAAAAACAAAAGTGTCATTTTGTCGCATTCATATTAAGTCCCCAGAATTATAGGAATACCAGACAGTTTATAGGAGTGGGACCCTCACACAGCACATAAAAGTGCTGTTTTTGCAACAAATGTACCATTTATTATAAAACTATTAGAGCCTGAAGATTGCTTTTTGAATACTGAGGCTAATGTGAGGGATATAATAGCAGTATTACTTAACTACAATATCATATGAGTCGATGGACTGTCCTCACCAAAGCAGTAGTACCAAATGTGTTTCTCTGTTTATAATTGTATGTGTGTGCATGTTAGTGTGTGATTCCAGAGGTTCCAGTGGGCAGAAAGAAGGGAAGCATGTGCCAGGCTGTGGGGAAGGGGCTACTTGTCTTTGATTGTGCATGTTCACTCCTAAAGTTGGACATCCTCCCTCATTCCTCACACCCCCTTGCATAAGCCCCTTAAACAGTAGGGGGAAACACCCAGGCAGCTCAAATCTCTGTCATTATCCATTTTACAGGAGGAAGACACTAGCATGAGAAGAGTGAGGATCTGGTTACGCACAGGAAAGAGAAAGGAGGGCACTGGGGTACTAACAGTACACTTATCTAGTACATTCTGTCTTTTACTATTGTACCACTCTTACAATTACATACAACTAACTATAAATGGTTGTCAAAAGAAAAGTACAAGGCAATGGAATAAAATGTGGGACCACCCAGTTCAGAAGTCAAATTACAATAATACATTCGTCATTTGTGGGTGTATGAGATTTTGGACAAATACTGTTGTCTTATTTACATTTTTTCATCTTATTTTTGTCTATTGCTGCTAT
This sequence comes from Hemigrammopetersius urotaenia, assembly GCA_037974485.1. Lineage (NCBI taxonomy): Eukaryota > Metazoa > Chordata > Actinopteri > Characiformes > Alestidae > Hemigrammopetersius > Hemigrammopetersius urotaenia. The sequence continues at coordinate 11,461,090 of JBBPDC010000019.1, forward strand.
TTTTGTGTTTTTGCAAAATCCCAGCTATGGTTGTTATTAGAGATATGAAACATGAGAGTGAAAAATGTCAAATGTTAGTTTGATGGGCGGCGCCAGGATATAACCTGACAGCGAATAATAGCTGTTTTTGTCTAAAAGAAATGTTTCTGTGGGCAATTTTTCTTTGTTTTAACTATGGGTAAATAATGCCGCATGGAATCTGGAAATATGCTCATAGCTTGACTCCCACAGCCAGTGTAATGCCCAGGCCCTTCTCTCTGTAACAAAGTCAAGGCAGCTGCAGCTCACATACACACATACACACACACATACACACACACACACACACACACACACACATACTCCCAAGGGGGGCAGGGGTGACAGCTGCAAGTTGTTTTAGAAAAGCCCACTGTGTGTCTCAGTTTGCACTGAGAGACAGTTTTATTGTAAATTATTAATAAACATTCAAACAGAATATTATTGCTGTGATGTAATTTATTAAGGCCAGCACCATCAGTAAAGAGAGCAATGCACGATGAATACTGCACTCTTATCCTGTGGTCCACAGCGGTTGAGTTAAAAAAAAATAGGGTTGTGCAGTGCATGGAGTGAGAAATTCTTTTGATGTGACGCAGCATTCGTAGATGTCTCGGCTTTTGGAGGCGTGTGGCTTCAGATTTTCTGAAGCTAAGGCTGGGTCCTAATCTCATACAGATGGACATGGAAGGAGGGCACTTCATGGTGGGCTTGGCTTTTTAAAGCTAAGATAACAGTAATGATGATGATGCTGTAATGAATTCAGATCTGGAGGAGAGGGCAGATCTGGAGAAGAAATGAAGACCCTGTTCTGCTGCTGAGCAAAAGAAAATCATGTGTCCATGACAGCTGGCCTGTAGTGAGAAGAATACATTCAAGTGTAACTGATAACTTTTGTAACTATACAATGACTGGGGTTGTTCCATAATCTGTTGATGTATATGTGTGTAAGAGTGTCTTCCTACGTGTTCGGTGAGCACATGCACCTGAGCCCAAACTTATCAAACTTCTCAGAACAAGAATGCTAATTGGGTATCAGTTAATGGTTTTTACATAGTACTGAATAGGAATACAAGGACTGATTTTAAATAAATGATCATATTCTAAGATGTTTTTGTAATATACACCCTGGGCAGCCTCAAACGGTTAAAGCAACTTGCAACCATAGATGCTGATTAACACAGCACTAAAGTTGCTTGTGCTTTATTGTACGTAATGTAAACCTTTTAAATGGTGTTTGTGATCAAAATCTTTTAAAAATGTATTTAGAATTTGAAAATTACAACTGGCTTTCAACTGGCTACATTTGCATTAAAAGACCATGAAAAGGGCCATCTTACTGAAATCTCTTTGAACTTTCATGTCATATTGTGGAGTCAGTTTCACTGTCAGATTCCCATTTCTCCAGTTGTTCTGAAAGGAGAGGAATAGGAATCAGTAGATCCTTAATGTAAAACATAAAATACACGATTTTATCCTGTATATATGATATGTGACATGGTGATCACGATTTTGTATAAAACTAATGATAATGAACACTCAAAAATTATGTTGTATGAACATAATTCAGTTCAGCCACACATTAAAATTCATTCAAACAGAGTAGAATCAGCATGTACAGACCTTCTAACATCTTCATTAATTTCAACCATAGGAGCAAAATTGAAACATTGGAATAGAATTATCTTTGGAACAAAAAAAAATAGATTTAACTGAAATATACTTTTAGTAAATCCATTTTATACAAATCAGCTACTCAAGGACAACACAGTTCATGTATTTGAGGTTGACTTAGTTGCATTGTAAATTAGGTAACCTGAGAGGTCAACATCTCATCAGCGACATACATCTAGAGACATTGACTTTGTCTTTAATTAAAATCTAATTAAAATCTGCCCCTAGAGTAATAAAAATGTGCAAATTATTGAGTGACTGTGACACTGGGCAGGGGGAAGTAGAGGCAGTGCTGTGTGTGTGTGTGTTTCAGAATTCACTGCATGTAAGACATTGCAGCCATTGTGAGTGTGTTTGGATGGGTGTGTGAGTTTATCATCTGTCTGATGATATAGTGCAGGAATGGACTTTGATGATCCAAGTCTCGATAAAGGAAACCAGAGGCTTGGCGCCATCCAGTTTGCTCTGGAGTGAGGAGAGATAAATCTGTGAGCGAGGATGCTCTGATGCTTGTGGAAAAATGATGAGGGCCTGCATTCTCTCATTCATTTGCTCTTTCACTCATGAATTCATGTAATCAATAACTCATTCATTTAATCATTCATTCATTCATCGTTCCTCTCTCTTTCTTTCTTTCTCTCTCTCTCTCTCTCTCTCTCTCTCTCTCTCTCTCTCTCTCTCAATGTTTTACTTTTTATTCTTCCTCTGTTTTGCTGTGAAATATAAATGCTTTGATTTCTGCATGTGGGCCATATGTGTGCGTGTGTGGGTGTGTATGGGCATGCTCATGTCTGAATGTTTGTATGTGTGTGCGTGTTTGAAACACATGAAAAATTTCAACTTTCAAAGCACACTCTCCTTTGAACTTTTTATTAGCCCTAAAATTGCTGCATTATTTTATGAGCTTTTAATCTGTTTTAATCACATTATTAGTGGACTGCATGTAATCAGGACTGGGGTAGTTACCTCAAAAAAATTAATCGTTTATAAATGACAAATTACTGCTCTCAAACGTTAATGGAATATATTACTAATTACCTCCTAGATAAAGGAATCTTACTTCTGTTACTTTTTAAACCCACTCAATTCAATACCTAAAACAATTAAGTAGCCCTTTTATTATTATATTTTTTAGCTAATCATATTAATCATCAAAAGGAATGCCGTTGGTCAATTTTGCTCAAAATGAACACTCATTTTCAACGTAAAAATACGTTTTATAATACAATGATTAGAGGGTTTGATGGAAAGATAGTGAAGTGTACAGTAGTGGAACATCTTTTTTAATAAGGTTACATAACAATTTATGGGTATTCCAAGTGCCTTCAATTGTGTGGAGGTTCTTAGAAGCTTAAAGCACGTTTAGGGAACCCAAAGTGGTACCTTTTTCTCACCTTTATTTTTAAGAGTGTATGTAGATTCGATTATTTGTATGTTTATAATCTATAAGCTTAATTAATTATCAGAACTGCTTATCTTAAATATGGTCAGAGGGAGACCTGGAGGATCTCAGTAATCACATTGACAGGTCGTCAGTCTGGGAAGATACACAAACAAACACATTCATTCACGCACTTACATTTCCAGTTCACCTGACTTGGACTGTGGGAGGAAACCAAAAATCCACAAAAAAAAAAATCCAGAGAACATGCAAATTCCACCTGACCAATGAATGGAACCCCAGATCTTGCTGTGATGCGACAGCTCTCCTATTTTGCCACTGTCAGCAACAGATTATATTTCTTAATTAGCCTCTCCAAGTGTTAATGCTCGTCATTCAATACCTGATGTAAATGATTTAGTGACCACAGTGAAACTAATGATGTAATTACGAGACAATAGACGAGAAAACTAGAGCCACAGTTCTTACAGTTAAAAGGGACAAACTCGTTTTTCACTGTGTTAGAAATGTGACAGTCGATTCTGCATGTAAGTTTTATTGATGAAGACTGCTCTTATTTTAATTTCTATTCCTTTTCTTCCATTAACAGCTATTCCAATTTACGTTCAATCTGTCACAGCCTCGCTTTCCTTATGATATGCCTATCTAGCCTGGGAAAGCTTGTGTTGCTGTGTTCAAATCAAAGCCAGTTAGTCCTTCTGTCCAGACCTGTGAGTATGTGCTCCCTTAACGGCTCATTATATGAACCCCCCACAGCTGTTCCCATCACTCCTCATTATGGCCCTTTCGCCCTCAACTACGCCATTTAGGGCCACCTAGCCACCCCCAAGTGCAGAGAGAATGCAATGATAAGAGAGAATCCTCTCCACTCAAAAATTATCCAGGCTTTTTTTGTAATGCAATCTGGTTTCCCATTACTTTAAGTGCAACATAACTACTGTTTTGAAAAAGTAACCATAGGAATTTAAGCGATAGTCCCAAGACTCTGAATGTATTGCTCATTAGATGTTAGATATGAAATGGTTAAATCCACTACTGTATGTACAGTACTATATTCTGTATTTTCTCTCACCATCCCCCATTCACCTCACCCCTCCCCTCCCGTCAGACTCTTTCAACTCAGGTAGCTGGGCCGAATTCCACATGCTGACCCGTGTAAGCAAGGTCAACCAGAAAACATTTCAGCCGGCTGTTTCCATGGGGACTGCCCGGCTGGAAGTCTGCCCTTGAGGTCAGCATTAGGGGGGCCAGGGGAAGGAAGGGAGTTATAGAAATGGCAGATGGATCAGGGATCCTATGGAGCTATTTAGTTGTGGTCAATCAACTGTTTCCAATTAAGGGCTTCAAAGGAGTCACTGTCCATACAAGTTTAAAAGAAAGGATGGTTGCATTCAAACATTATGTGCCCCACTTTCCTTTCACTTCAGACCATTTCGCTCCTCTTCGGCCAGCCAAGACTGCAGACAAAAAGCCACTTAAGCTTGACACATGAAAGGAATTTCCACGGGTGGGTTTGAACTTTTTACAGTAACGGCTTTTCCACTGTCAAACTGCCAACACTATAGCAACACCAGGGGAGCGCTTACAAAGACAGAATAAGTCAAGGGTTTATTTTTTTCCATTAATTATTTATTGTTCATTTTCATTTTACAGTGAGGTTACTCTTATACAGGGTTTTTGAATTGTTTAAAATTAGTTTAATGATAGCAAATAATTAGGTCAAAAATGCCTAAAAGCAGTTAACACAAATAAAAAGTGCTGTCATATCTGAAGGAGCTGACAGTTATAATTCTGACAAAGTAAGATCAGCGATGGCGTAGATACTTGTAGTCTCACTATTTCACATGCAAGTCACATTTTCTTCTAATTTATAATTTTTTAAAAATAACTTATAATTCGTAATTTAAGGCATTCATAATCAATTTTAAGGGTAGTCGTATCTTAAAATAATACAATTCAATCATGTTTACTAGGGCTGGGCACATTAACACGTTATTATCGCGTTAATACATAATTTACTTAATGCCGATAATTATTTTATCACTGCTCTAAATCTCGGCTGATTTTCACAGGAGTCAGACGTCTCATTACTTTTGTCCATATTATATGGACAAAAGTATTGGGACCTCTTACCATTACACCAACAGAGACTTTAATGACACTGCATTCAGATACATAGACGTTCATCTGGAGTTGCTCCCTCTTTGCAGCAGCTTATAATAGTTCTGCCCTGTATGCGCTGGACTCTGAGGGTAACTTGTTTTTCTATAACAAAATGTGAAAGCTCCGGCAGTGGCAAATATCTTTGGTTTTATATTTGATTTGTTTACATTAATGCTTAAGTTGAGATTTACAAATATCTGAACTGCAGTGGTGTAACTGTGTTAAAGGGAACGCTGCTGTTAAACACTGCTGTCATTGCCAAACTGTGATGTCTGGATGACAAACTGTGATGTCTCCAGAGCAGCAGGTCTTGTGGGGGGTTCCAGTCACTGGTCAGTTCCTGCCAAAAGTGGACCAATGACCAATGACAGTGAATACTGTTGAAAAAGCTGAAAATCTGCTAAATTCACAGATGTTTCCACTCATTTAAACAAGTGCTCGGTTATGCAGATCAGTTGCACATCAGTCCAGGGAGCCATGGTCAAGTTCTAGTGCTACTGCATATAAATTAATTAGATTAATTTTTACAATGAAAATCTGCAAAAATCATTGATGATTTCACTTATTTAAACAAGTCTGATGATTTTTCAGCAGTGTACAAGCTATTGACCCCCCGCTGCAGGTTTGTGTGGAAAATAAGGGAAGGTTGTGGCAAATGAACCATCACAGCATTGAGTAACATCCAGCAAGTTAATTCCAGTACCATTGATTTAACTTACATTTTATGGCTTCTTTAAAGTTTGGTGTTCCAGCTGGTCCTTTGGCTCCTCGTTGACAGAAGAAAAAGACTTGGACAGACTGAACAGAGCAATGACTTTATAAGCTCTGGATAAGATCAGTGGTTGATGACGTAAAGATGATAGTGTGACTTTCATTAGAAAGTCACACAGATGGTGGATCGTCAGTGAGGTTCTTACAATTCCCATTTGTATTGTAAACCTGTTTATCTGGCAGCATCATGTTTTGGAACATTTGCCTTTTTACCAATTCGTTTTTTATTGTATAAACTCATAGAAAGGGATCTTTGCTTGAACTGGCTTCCCCAAAAAATCTTTCAGTCGACTGTTCCTTTTGTAAACAAGATGCGTCAGTAAAGTTTGAAGAAGCTCCATAAAGGATATGCGAATAAACCATAACCTAGTAAATTACCTAGTAAATGTGAAGGTGTCTTAAACCTTGAAAAGCTTCTTCTCTGGCACATCTTATTTATAAGCTTGTTTATTGAGGAACGGCACACTGCATTCTTATGATGGGCAAAACAAATGCCCACAAGTCAACCTACACTATATGGACAAAAGTAATGATCCCCATTTGCAGCTGCTATAATGCTCTGGACTATGAGGGGAACTTGTTTTACTAGAACAAACTAGATAAAACGTGAATGCCCTGCAATAGCAAATAGCTTTGGTTTTATATTTGATTTGATTACATTAATGTATAATATTTACAAGTAATATCTGAACTGCAGCTGTGTGACTGTGTTAAAGGGAACACTGCTGTTACAAAGCTCCTTATTTATTTAAAGTGTTTGCAAACCAAATGTTATTGCACTTTTCTTCATATAGCTGTCACGTTCCCCTCCTGTTCGCATGTGAAATGATTGAGAGCACCAATAGGAACCGCCATGCTGGACTTCATACTTT
>JBBPDC010000019.1:11468089-11484051 GCA_037974485.1 Hemigrammopetersius urotaenia
CACACACACACACACACACACACACACACACACACACACACACACACACACACACACACACACACACACAGCACTGAGTGTCAGTAACTGGACAGTGATATCATTTTGGTCGTCTAGGCTCTGTACTTCAGCACATTGGATTGGGAATGAAGTAATGACTGTGCAGACTGTCTGCTTTAATTTGATGGCATTTACATCTACACTGGGTGAACTGCAAAGGCTTTTCTTTAATAGTCCTTGCATTTCAGCGGTCCCCTGATACCCATTGTTTCATGAATCCTTTGTTCTCCACACTTGGCTCATTCATCACTCTGTTTCAGAACTTCACAGGTTTTTTATCAAACTGTAACCTGGCCTTTAAAAACAACAACTTTTCTGCCTCCAACTCTGTTCGGGAACATAAGCAACTCTTGACCTTTTGTTAGCTCTCTTGTGAAATAATAAACAAGCCAAGTAACAACTGAGCAACTGAAAAGTCATGGATAGATAGGGCTGCAATACTTATATGATTTAACCAGTGTAGATGTTAAGATCCCCGAATTAAAGCTGACTTTTTTCTGTTTAATCTCATAGTTGTTGTTTCATTTCAAATGCAACAGAGTACAGAGCCAAGCTTTGTCACTGTCTAATTACTTGTGAAATGGACTCTTCACATAACACATATCTACACCTGTACATACAACTGAAACACACGTAAGCCTACAACACCTCTGTAACCTCTGCATTTTTTAAAACCCATTGTATGTGTATGTTGTTTCACAGAAAAAAAACGAAGATTGTGTGACTGCTTAGAGCTTTATATAAACAAGATTCAAATAAATCATATAAAATAAAAACAGACTAGGCCAAGACCTGGGATTACTGCTGTCTTTATTTGGGTCCTTTATGGGTCAGTTACTGCTGTCTGTCCAGAAAGCTACAAAGGAAGAGAGAGAATAAATGTTTGCTCTCAACGATGTAAATACAGAGGTGCTGGGAGTCTCTTGATATTAGCTCATGAATAAACCATAAATCAATGAGCTAAAATAATCAGCTAGATTATTATATGAATTGTGATAGGCTTGTAATGGAAGGAAGAAGATTTTAGAAATGACATAAGGAAGCAAAAGTCATCTAGGCTACCATCATTATTGCATGAAGAAGGCAGAGCTGTGGCAAACTGGGACAAAGAAAATCCGCAACATGATTTAATGTGTTTGATTGTGATTAATTATCTGAAAAAGCTGTTCAATCCCAAAGAGGCTGATATATGGTGAACAGTTCATCAGTTAAAGCTAGTCAGCTAATGGCTGATGGAAGACAAGGTAGCCCTGTATTCATAGTGCGGTCCCTAGGGCCTATTTCTCCGCATGGAGCAGTCTCAGTGAAGGGTCCAGTCTGGAATGGGGAAGATCTAGAAACACTGTGCAGTCCATATTGGCATATTAATGGTTCGTACTAAAAGGCTCCAGCTGGTAGAGTATGTCTGTTATTCCCTGCAGACTCTCCTTTGTTCCCAAGCAGAGCGAGGGCCTCGGTGGATCCAGGAATTCCTGAATCCTGGCCAAGAGCCAGTCCAGGGGAAGGATAATCCACACCCCCCTCCTGCTCCTCCCCTGGCCCACCCACAGCAGCAGCAGCAGCAGCTGCGGCGGCACATTCCTCCTTAAAGAGTCGGTCATGCTCCTGTTTCAGCTCTTGGTAGGAGCGTGAGAACATGTGAAAGATGGAGGTCGCTGGGAAGGCCATGATGAGGATACCACTCAAGATGCTGCTGAGCGCCACCACCTGGCCGGGAATGCTGCGCGGCACCATGTCGCCGTAGCCCACCGTGGTCATTGAGATGATGGCCCACCAATACGAGGCAGGGATACTACTGAAGTCCTGTGCTCCTGTCAACTCACTCTCGGCCAGGTGCACAAGTGGCGAAAAAAGTGTCACGGCTACACATAAGAAGAGCAGCAGCAGACCAAACTCGCGCGTGCTCCTTCGCACGGTCAGGCCCAGTGTCTGCAGACCCAGTGAGTGACGTGCCAGTCGCATCACATACAGGATGCGCAGTGCTCGCAAGATGCGAAGAACCAGGCCCAGTTTATCCAGGTAGCCTTTACCTCCAGCCGGACGCTCATGTTCCAGCCCAGGGTCCTCCTCCTCCACAACCAGGGACACGTAGTAGGGTAGAATGGCCATGGCATCAATGATGTTTAGGGGTCCGCGCAAAAATTCCAGCTTGCTGCGTGCCTGGATGAAGCGCAGCACAAACTCCAGTGAGAACCAGGCGACGCACACCGTCTCCACGATGAACATGTGGTAGCACTTCTGAGAACACTCGCCCTGTAAAGTGGCAGAGAGAGGGAGGTTTAATTCCTAATGATTTAATCTTCGCTAAATTGTATTTTAGTTACCTTCAGACCAACTGTCTGAAAAGGGTACCACATTTGAATGTAAATGAGACAGAGAGCAGCAAAGGGGATTTAGAAGGAGAGATAACATTTACACAAAAAAGACTGAGGCCAATCAGGAAAGGGAGGGGGGGTCACTGATGGGACAGAACGGAAGAATGGGGGAGATAAGGCGAGGGCATAAGATAGACATCACATCGTTAATAAAAATCCTCTGTTTACTTTTGGTATTCAAGTCACATTAGCAGATAAGTCTAGTCGAATCAATTAATTACCCTGGGTCAAAGGTCCATCCGCCTTGCTGGGGGAGAGAGCGCTGAAGACAAATAGACAACTGTGCCCTCTAACTGCCTTCACCATAGAAAGCCAATTAAACACTGGAATGCTAACCCACTGCACCAAGTCAGAAACTGCCCTTCTCTTCCCCAGCACCCATCCTTCAACAGACTCTTCTCTCTTCCTCCTTACCACTCCATCACATCTCCCTCTCTGATCCCTGCATCACAATGGCGGCTCTCTCGTTTCTTTACTGTGCAGCAACATCATTCTTCTTAAACATGCACATATGTTCTATTCTCTACAAATCTTTATCATTCATGTATGACAGATTTTAGTGTCATGACTCATACTGTCAATATGTGTTCAGCACATTGGAGAATGTATTTGTTTTGTTCATACTAAACCACACAGTTCTTCCTTCATGTACAGGCTACCAGATATTCTATCATTTTAAGCTTTCTACTGGAAGCCTCTTTGTCCTCTTCTAGTAGATCCCTCCCACCATTCATTTATTTATTTTCTTTCTCTCTCAGCCTTACTTCTCATTTCTTTCTGCAGCACTGCGGAAGCAAATGTGACTGGTGATCAGAACATTATGCATGCGAAAAAGGGCAAACACCTCCCACTTGTCAGGCTAATTTTCAATTTCTCAGCACTAATGCACTAAGAGCGACCTTATCTTTGTGACTGCTGCTGCAAGAAATGTCAATGACATCTCATTCCACCCACGAGAATCAATCAACTGCCACCTCAACCACTGCAGTGCCAAAAAACTGCACACATTCCAGACTCTTAGCAAACTGCTGACTTTTATTATGGAATCATCTTCCATTGTCTCATTTTCCAATAAATGTTACTACAGAGAAGAGCACAGAAAGGTCAGTAGAAATGTGTAGAATGATGTTTAAAAGAACAGAACGGCCTTACTAAGATGAAAAGTGTCATACAACTGCCAGACCAATGCCATTTGCCAGGGGAAATGTGTGTGGTGAGCTCCAGTGAAGAGTACAGCATGAGAGAGTTGCACTACAGAACTGTCATCTAAATGGATGTGAACTTGGGCTAATGATGTGTGGGGACTGGTTTGCAAACATGACTGTAGAGTGAGGTGGAGATTTGCGGTGGGCTGAATAATTGAAAGAGTGCTGCTATTCAGGAGCGTATGCTGTCTTTTTCCTCTGACAATCAGATCCGCTCTTTTCATCAGCCCATACACTGCGCTGCAAACCGCTAAATAACTCAATTAGTCACGGGAGGAAGCATACATACTGGTAGTTACTGAGACAAGGGGTACATATTTAAACATATACACATGCACATTATACCAAAAGCACTAATTCTGCAAGTCTCCTGTCTAAAAGCAAGAGAGACAAAGATTCCTCAGGTACCCTGCAGAGGTGAGTTATCTCTGTTTGGCCGTGTACCATTTCCTTACGGTTACAGTGTGATTCTGCATGCTAAAATAACTCAGCAGATCAGTAGATGACTGCTGGTCATCAATGCAATGTGCTGTTTTGCTCTTTTTATATCATTACAGCGTGTGCATGTAAGTGTGAGATAGAGAGAGAAAGAGAGAGGGAGACACAGTAGATCACAGAGCACACAGACACTGCAAGCCTCTATCTTCTTGCCCCTCTATGATGTTTTATACCAGCAAAGTAGAATATGGAACATGGCCTTCTCGCAGCATGATCATACAAACATTGGAAAAATTGCTGTGATGTGTTCTCTTTTGAACACCAAAAAATAAATAAATAAATAAATAAACACTAAAAAAATAAGCTGCCTCACAATGCACCAATACATCAAAAGATGGAAATGCAAAAATGCTTATGCATATGCACGCATGTAGTACAGCAATGACTCTGTGGCAAGATTACCAGTCTTTTCTACTGCAGTCCTCATTTACACACTGCACCATTATTTTCAGACTACAGTAACATTATTAAAAACATGCTCCATCTGTCTCTTTCTCTGACATATCTCTCAATCATCTTTCATTGTCTATTATCCCAGCTCTCTCTCTCTATTTCTCTCTGTCTCCCTTTTTCCAAATATGTGCTCTTGAGCATTTTTTGGCATTGAGTCAATACACCTGCGTCATTCAGATCAGTCCTAGAAAAGACCATAGGGAGGAAATTGTTTAAGTCAGCATAGTGCTTCACTTTGCCTGCTAATCCCCACACTCCCCTAAGAGCTGGTTGAAAGACATAAAGGATAAAGAAAGTGGAAAAAATATGTTTCAGTCTGTGTGTTCGCAGTGTAGCATTGTTAAGCCCATATTTGTCAACGACCTTGAGGTCATTAGTATAGTTTCAGACACAGCAAGCACATCCAGGAACTCTAAGCCATCTGCCCACCCGCTAATACTAAGAGACGTACATCAACCATTCTACAACGGTTACTCAGCTCTTTCACCGTCACACACAAGCCTGTCGCACACACTGAACAGACAAAGTCTGCTGTGTCCCAAATTGAAAGCTTTAATCTGCATAATCCTTCAAACTACAGCTCCCTGAATTTGGTCCTCGAATGACTTTTGGTGAGCGAATAAAGCACCCCTCTGTCCACCAGACTAAAGTAAAAACAGTCAAGACAGTGGAGCATCCTCATTCAGGGTAGGCTAAGTACACGTACAGCCACTCAAACTGCCTTAGAATCTTGAACACACACATGGCCATCTCTCCACCTCTCCTGCCCCGAGAGTCTATTGAAACAGACTGAATCCTATCCCTGCTAACAGGCGTGCTCTTTCCTCCATAATGGAGAGTAATAGACAGACCCTGCCAAGGGGGAATGAAGGGATGGGAAATGAATGAGAAGAGAAAATGCGAGCAAGTTGATGCAGAAAGCATGCATGCTTCTTCGCAAATGATGTATCACCCTCGTCTGTTCAATTACCCAGAGGGAAGACTAAGCTGATCCCAGCTTTCACAGACTGTGGCATATTAACATGCTTGTGCAATTAACAATCAAAACAAGGAAACATACAAACACAAAAAGGACATGCTTAAAAGACAATCTAGTGTGACTCTTCAACACAAGCAGAGTCGTACATAGTTGAAGGACAGTGTAACTGTATGGTGGTGTAGAGTTAGGTCTAGCAAAGACCATGGCTGTGCTCTGCTGGGCTGTAGAATTGCATTATTATGAGTAGTTGTTTGTGTGTGTGTGACTTTGCATGTGTTTGTGTGTGTACTGCCTGGAGGCGGTGCTGCAAGGGTCTGTCTGCTGAGGAAAGCAGACTTTAGCTTTGAGGCTGATACAGCTGACTGGGCTCTTACACATTTTGCCTAGACACACTGTGCCCTCTTGCATACACTTACACACCCTTCTCACATTTTCATACAACTACACAAGGCAGACAAATCAGCCTTCGAAGTACAGGGCAGCATCCTCAGACACCTGCCAAAAAGCAGGATCAGTAACTTTCGGCTCAGTATAGTCAGTTGGTCCTCACACCTGCCTGCACAGACCCGCTGGAATGAGATGTGCATTTCAGTGTGCCCTTAAGGACACGGTACTGTAAATTCTGTCATCCAAGTTATTTCCTCAGCTCAGCAGCAGCTGGTCAATGGTTCTGGCTGCTCCGTGTGCCAGACTATTCAAACTACAGAATATCACTATCACTGTTAATATGCTGTTATCTAAACGTTTGGAACTACCTGTCACATCAATACTTTAATTGGACAATCAATTAATATTCTACTAGTCAGTGCAATTATTTTAAGAAGTTTGAATATTTTGTGAGCAGCAAAGAGTTATTAGATGATAAATAATACACAGTATTTGACTGCCACTGTTTGACACAAGCTGAATTCTATATACTAATTTACTGTATTTATTCCTGATGATATATACAGCTTTCAGTCTACAGCTTCATTCATCATTCTGAATGTGTCAATTATGTATTATGTTTCACAGATTACAGATTTACTTAATTTCCTTTATTTGCATTAAAATTGAATTTGTAAACTCGGATTGATAAAAATTGTGTTTTGATGTAAACAGATTTTTGTTATGTTAACTATGTTTTTAATATTTTGTTAACGCAAAATATTAAAGCAGAAACATTATCCTTTTTTTTGTTAAAATATCATTTTAAAATATGCATATTCTCAGACTTACTACAGCACATGATATGGCAAATTTTTCCTCCAAATCCAGATTGTCCCTAGAGTGGAAAGTGTTGTTTGGTCAAGCAGCACTTCTCCAGCACTTAGGCCCAGAGAGGCGCAGACATTGAACAGGCCCCAGATACCTCCCTGTCTGACCATAAACACCTTAATGGAAAAAAAGAAGTGAAAGATTACTGGATGTGTTTAGGCTCTGTGTTCCCTGTGTTTGTGTGTACTTTTGTGGCTGATAAAAAGAAAGTAAAGGAGCAAGAAAGTGTGAGAGTCAGAGCGATATGGATATTGTGTTTCCCAGTATGTGGCTGTATGTGTAAACAGAACACAAAATAGAGAAACGGAGCAAAGAGACACTTGAGGAGACAGGGAGGGAGAGACACTCACCTTCACACTAACTGAGAAATTTAAATAAACTTGTTTATGTCAGTGTCTGTTACTCATGTCAAATTAACGTACAAAAATTCAGAGGGGGATAAAGTCAGAGGACACTAAAATGCATCTTTAATTCCGTGAGACTGGAATTTTTGGCCTGAGACCGCTGATGGATGATGCTGTTTACTTCAGAGCGTGCGTTGGGTGAATGAATAATAAGTGTGTGGGATGAGGAGTAAAATATGTCTAGCAGTATCCTACAGTCCACCAAACCAGCCGCCTGGACTCTTTAAGATAAACTCCAAATTGGCTAATGAGGCACCAAATGCCTCTGTGCCCCCAAATAGCAACTGTCAGTGAGAAAGAATGCTGCCTTGGAGTTCCTACAATGTGGAAACATGGCAGGGCGATGTCATTTCAGGAGCCTGAAAGTGTGCTGATGTTTGTGGTTAAACTAAAGAACAGCACAAGGCAATGCCTGGAGCTGACATCATCATCATGTTGCAAAAGTTACTAAACATCAAAAGCAGTACTGTTCTTTTATATTCAAAAAGGAATGGATCCGTAGGCATGCAAGCTTAGAATCAGCAATTTTGTCTCATCATGAAACCAGCCAATTTATTATCTTTATTTTGACCAAGAAATGCATACAATCTGCATCTGAATGCTGCTACTATGCTTCATTTCTGTGCATGCCCCATTGTGCTAAACAGCCAGTTACTGCTTACTTTTGATGTAGCATTTAGTTTGATTTCATATTATTAGAATATGCCACTGATTTTTCATTTAAGAATGTTATGAAGGCCCTGTGTTTGTTTCCTATCTGGGGAGGCTGGGGGTCCTTTCTGTGTATTTTGCATGCTCTCCCTGATTCTCTGTGGGTTTCCCCTGGGAACTCTGGTTTTCTCCCACAGTCCAAATACATGCGCAGTGTTCAAATTGGAGATGCTACATTGCCTGTAGGTGTAAATACATTTATCTGTGTGTCTCCCCTGCAACAGACTGGCAATTTGTCCAGGGTGTTTCTCCATTTTTCATCTAATGGCTGCTGGGGTAAATGGTTCAAAGAATGAATGTTTTATGACTTTATGGCTAATAGACTATGCTAATAGAAAGTACAGGAAATGTCACTTGTTCATTTTAACCATATAATGTGAGCTTTGGGTTTTAAAGTGCTGATAAAAATTGACAAGAGATCAGAATTGGAATCAGTTCATCCCTAGTTATTAGTGAAGACTTTCTGTGCAGTCTATGTGCAAAAGCTCCACATAACTGTAATGGTTTCTGCTCCACTATTCATTATTTATTTATTTATATTTCTCCCCATTCAATTTTGGACTTTTAAGTTACAGGTTAAATCGAGTATAGGCTACATCCACTGTACTGTCCTGCGGTCTGTTATTTTACACAATGTCTTACATATTTGTCCAAGCCCTGATGGGTCTTCTGTTTGCTCCTTTAGTTTACAGTACCACAAGCCCTGCTGGTTTCTGTGAGATACGTGGGTTTCCTGGTTAGCTTAACAATGTCAGATGGCTGACTTCAGCACGTTAATTGAAATTCATTTCATGTTTACTACTTTCAGTACATTAATTGGCATTCTACTCACGGGGGGGGGGGAGAGATATATTTTTAATTAAATAGATCCCACACACATACACCCACACACACCCCACTTCAGCAGCACTACTAAGTATAGTATGCGTGTTCCTAGATTGAAAGAGGGAGAACATGCAGGATGCTCCTGGCATGCTAACGCTGTCGGCTTGGAGTCCTCTTTGCAGTACTTCAAACAAGTCAGAATTTACATCCACAGCCAGAGAAAGGAGAGGAGAAGGGGGAGTAGCAGCTAGAGTATTGAAAAGAAGAAGAGGGAAAATATAAGGCGAGAACAGGGGAACTGAAGCATGGGTCACTGAAGAGAAGATCCCATAAGAGATCAAAGGCCAAAAAGCAATTGTGCTAGAGAATATGAAATATGAAGACAAATGAAGACAAAATAAAAATGGCTAAAATAAGCAAAGAGCTTCAAACTAGGAAGTGGTGGGGTAAGGCAGGCAAGAAGTTAAAATGAAAGAAAAAAAAAAACAAAAAGAGGGATGGAATAGAGAAAACAATCCATTCGTAAAAGGTCATTCCACTACTGCTGATTGCTCCTCGTCTATCTCACCTAAGCCACATATGTAATGCATACAGATTTTAGGACAATCCCACAGGACAGCCCTTTAAGCCCTCACACCTTATCTGAGAGGCTCAGGACAAACCAAAGCAGCCTTTGCACAGGTGTGCCACACTATTTCTGTCTTTGAGTGTTTAAAATTTGAACAGCACTGCAGACTCTGGCTGCCCTATGCAAGCTTTTCAAATGGCTTTGATTAATGCCCAGGGAAGTCATTAAAGAGCAAATATAATCCTATTCAAAGCACAGCTACATCTGGCTAGAAAAAGAAGAAAGAAATGCCCCACTCTGTCCTGCTGCTGCGAACACATTTTCTGATGGTTCTCCTCTTATCACTACTCACGAATCACTGCACCTGAAGCTACTTTGCTACAAACAAGAATAAAAGCTAACCAACCCTAAACCAAACAACAGCCCTGCCGACATGAGCGTGACTCCCATGGTGAAGCGCCTGATTAATATTGTTAGATGGACTTGAAATCAGCAATATTTGCTGAAAAACAATGAATGCTCTTATGAGATTGAACCAAATCGACAATTGTTAATCAATTAAAACAATGCAAAAATGTAATGATGTGATCTAATCATGTAAACAGCTACACACTGAATCCATCATCCAAAGGTCCTGGACTCTTTGCAGGTCTTTTGGACTGTTTGGGTTCAAGCTATGAAAGGCACTCTAATAAGCCTGCGTCCTGTTTGGCTTGATGCGGCATATTTATCTTTCAGCTCATAGTGGGTTTACAAAGTCAGGCATCCGTTTATACCCTGTAGATGGACATTTGTTTGCTTTACTCTGGGGATTTGCTAACTCTTCTTCAAAGACCTGCCATAGAACCAGACTGGTCCATTTAATTGTATGCATGTAAACATGCAGACTACAGTAGAATAGCTATTTTGGCACGGCAGGATCTACTGTCACTGCACACAAAGAGATCAAAGGAGGGGTCAGGTAAAAGGCAGCCTATTACACTAAAAGTGGACCTGTGCTCATTAACACACATACACACAGAGGGAGAGAGAGAGAAGTAAACAGAGCAGGACTGTCAAAATGAGTAAAATCGATAAGTTAATTAAAATCTAATGGATTAAAATATTAGTATTCCTATTGAATTGGCTTAGTGGATGATAAATAGAGTATCTGGTCATTATAAAATCACTTCTAGCAGCCTAGAGGGGGAGTTATTACTAGTCAGATTGTTATTGAGCCTCACTGAAAGAGAGAACCCACACCAGCAGGAACTGACAAACAAACATATGCCTATATTTACAAATTCCATGTCTATGAAGTCGACGTAATTGTCTGCTGTTATCAACTGTGTCTGTGTGTTACTTGATTAATCATCAAAATAACTGCAAGAGCAATCAGTAATATAACTGATGGCAAAAGCATACGAGATGCTAGGTCTGAATCCTTATATTAATGCCAAAGACAAATGGTTGTGCACTAAATGTTACACTCATGCTGTTCCCAAGAATACCTGGACAGATGGACAGCCTGTGACACTGAAAATGAGAAAGTGCTTTGCTTTCTACACAAACCCTCACACACATATAAACACAAGACCACTGGGCATAGGAAAGAGGTATTCTGCAGATGAATCTTTCATGGTGTAAAATATGCCCATGAGTTAAAAAACCAAAAAGTCACAGCTGCATGGCTGTCATGACCTCTGCTGGTCTGTTCTCCCTAGGAACCAGTCAGGCTAAGTGAATAAGTTATGCGAGTGAAATGTGTGTGTGTGTGCATAAGGTCTGAAAGACTGCATAGTAATTTAGCAGCGGAAAAGGCCTGGGTTCTTCCAGCAGACATGCTGCGTGCCCACTGACATTCTGGAGGTCTTGCAGGAGCCACTTTATTATGCGCTGTGTGTTTGCTGACACCGTGGATCCCTCGCTGGGCCAGTTCATTACTTGTTGGGTATTTACCGACATAGGGGAGTTCTGCCTTCATTATTTCACACTAGGACTGAAACATATATGGACATGGACTTGAGCACAATTGCAAGAGCTTACCTTCTATACATGGCAATCCATGTGCTTACTAAGAAAGTTCTGTGAACTGTATACAAGCCAGTGGTAAACACTGTATTAAAGAATGTATAAAAGCTAATGTTGGTATAATATTTATGAATTGCATATGGTTACATAGATATAGAGTGCACACACTTACTCCAAAACCTAATTTTAAAGCCAGTTTTAAGATCTGACTAAAGCAGAGGATCCCAGTAATTAGAATAGCCCGATCCCACCCAGTCTAGTGTTGTCCCTGGTCAGATACACCCAGTTAAACTGAGGACGGCTTTGTTCATTAGCTAAATAGTAGGATTAGGTGTATCTGCAATGTAAACACCAAAAATATGCAGATCAGGGGTACCCCAGGGCCACTGCATTATTTGCTATGTCCTCCACTTGAACGCAGCGCCTTTGTAATCCTGTGAGCACACACTCACCCTATTTTCCTCCTCTCGCAGGTCTGGCATGGTGCTGATGCACAGGCTGATCACAGTCACTGCCACCATAAGTACGGACAGGCAGGCGAACATCTTCCCTGGCAGGCCTGACTGTGGGTTCTCCACCATGTCTCGTAGGCGGTTCATGAATCTGCGGTAGCGTGTCTCCTCCACCGGAGGGCGGAGCTGCATGCTTCGGCGCCGACGTTCCTCCTCCCGGCGTTCGTGCTCTGCCATCTCCTCTAGACGCGTGTACATCTTTCGTTTACAACAACGCTCCATATAGGCCATCTCCACGCCCCAGTAGGTTAGCTCATCGTGCAGTGAGAGAACACACATCTCACGCAACATGCGCAGCTTTCCTGCTGCCAGGAAGTTGAGGATGACACGGAAGGCGCTGGGACTGCGGTCAAAGAAGAACTCACGTCGCGTCTCGTCATAGTCGTCACATACACCAGCAATCTCTTCGGGGCTGCTGCACATACGCAGGCGGCCCAGCCGTGTCAAGGGGAACTGCTCCAGCGTGCTCCAAGGGAAGGTGTAGCGGTTGCCACCAACATTGATGAGTGCTTGCAGGCCATGGTCCACAGACAACAGGTCCTCCGGCCGGCGGAGGAAGCGGGCCCGCTGGTAGTACACACCCTTGATGGTTTCTGTCTCAGGGATCTCTGTAAAGATGCGATCCAGGCTGCTGTCATCACTGACAGAGAGATTGCTGAAGTCATGGTTGGCATTACTGATGATGGGCATGGTGGCATCAGAAGAGGAAGCTGGTCAAAGGACGTTAAGCCTTTGTCTGAGAGGTCTGGGAGGTGGAAATTGCAGCATTCATTCAAAGCACAGCACAGATGATTCCTTATGATATGACATGAAACTCATAGGGGTGCCAGCACTCACCCTCCTGAGTCCCTGCAAGAGACAGTTGGGAAAACCAATTAAGGTCAGGAAAGATTAAACTGTATTTGCATAAAAAGAAAACCAAAATTCATTGCTATTTAATTAGCAAATTTACACTCCATTTGATGCAGAGATAAGTGCCACTAAATGCAAAAGCCAACATCTCAAAATGTATTTGTCTGATTACATGATATAACAGATTTGAACATTTAAATTGGCCTGTTTAAATACAGGCCAAATACAAGGAAAACCTTTATCCAAATGTATCTAACCTAATTAGTATGGTACCTACTTATTCAGTGTGATTAAATTTGTGGATTAACAGCATCAATTGCTGACCCAGGTGTTCAAATGCACACAAAAGCTTTCATAATCTCTTTAGAAAAGCACTGCCAATAGACTGGGATCCTGTGGAGTAGGTGCAGATGAGCCTAGGGTCACAACCAAAGTCAAGAGTTGGCTAGAAGACTATAAAGCCCCTCAGTAGCAGGCTGTGGAGCAGTGGAATCTCTTCGGTTGTTGGAGTGGCGATTCTGAACTAAACATTTGTACTTGAAAACGGTCTCAGAGTTACTGTACTTTCACAGACTGACTGTATATTTATACTGAAGCACATAATACACTCCAGTATTCCATTTGTTCCTCAGTTGACTGCTGATGCAACATTTGCAGATTTTTCAATGTTAAAAAGTACCCTTTGTACTAAATTGCATGTTCATTTTTACTTCAAGTTTAGAGTTAATAGCTATAACTTATTTATATATGTATATTCAGTGTGTTCTTTTTTGCTCTGGAGCCAACCTGTTTTGTCACACTGTATATATGTAAATAGCTGACACAACAAAGTTTACTTTGAATTTCTGACATCTAGCCCTCTCAAAAAACATATTTTGACATTCTGTGATCATTTAATATGGTTCCATAGTGTCTACCCACTTTTGACAATTGGACAGAGTGAAAGGTTTGAAAATGTGATATTTTATGCATGTCTGAACAATGTCTGTTCTGCTGTTTGCAGTTTAATTTGAGAATAAGTACAAATTAAAATGATCTCAGATGCTATTATGGACTTATGTGCTGCGACAGAGAAAGCGGGGAGGGAGAGGGGGCAACGAAAGAAATAAGGGGTGTGTGTGTGTGTGAGGGAGAGAGAGAGAGAAGAGAGGGAGAGAGAGAAGAGAGAGAGAGAGAGAAGAGAGAGAGAAGAGAGAAGAGAGAGAGAGAGAAGAGAGAAGAGAGAGAGAGAGAAGAGAGAGAGAGAGAAAGAGAGAGAGAGAGAGAAGAGAGAGAGAGAGAGAAGAGAGAGAGAAACGAGAGAGAAAGAGAGAGAAAGAGAGAGAGAGAGAGAGAGAGAGAGAGAGAGAGAGAGAGAGTGAGAGAAAGAGAGAGAGAGAGTTAACCTTTCTGCCCCATGGGGAGCTCACATATTAGCACCACTCGGGCACCAGTGCCTAATGTAAATGCAGGATATGCACCAGGCTTCAGTAAGTCCCTGCTGTCAAGGTGCTCCATTACGCCAGAGGAAGGGGAGGAGAGAGCAATGAAGTATTTATGAACAGGACTGGTGGAAAGAGTATTCCCATCTCGGAGCCTCGCCACACTGGGTGGAAACTTAATTGAGAGAAATGTTTGCAGTGTTTACGTTCTAACACAAACATCAGACTGAAATCTCCAATAAATAACTGATCTGCAATCAAATTTGTCACAAAGGCGTTAAAAAACAGAAAGTTAAAGTGTCCATCTGTCATACGTGAGCACACCACAGCATACGGTGTGAACAGTATTAAATTCTGCTCTGCATTTAACCCATTCACCAAGTGAAGCAGCGGGCAGCCAGGAACCCAGTGCCCGGGGAGCAGTGTGTAGGGCAGTACCTTGGTCAAGAATACCTCAGTGGTGCCACTGGCAACCCTGGAATTTGAACCCAAAACCATCCAATCATAGGGGCAATTCCCTAACCACCAGGCCACCAGCTTCCCCTAGTTAGGCTAGAACATACAATATGGTGAAACCCAGTGATATCAAATGACTAATAGTGTTTTCTTTCTTTCTTTCTATTACAAGCCTCTAGTAGCTGGATTGTTAGATGGGAACACACTGAGCTCATTATTATGCATTGTTTGCTATACAGATCTAAAAAAAATACCTAAAAGTAATTTAAGCCTTATGCAGTTAGAAACTATATAGACAGCTAATAAAAATAGTATATATGAATTGGGGAAATTCAATTGGAATGCATTGCCGTGGCCAGACTACAAAAAAATTTAAACTTTCCAGAAATGGGGGATTTCACTTTTACATGAGTAAAACGACCCCTTCTTTTCATGGCTCTGAATATTTCTGAGTAACAGCAAAGTAAAGGACAGTCCAGAGAGCCTAAAATCAATTGTGACAAGCTCATAATTTTGAAACATGTTTATACAGCAGTAAGAGAGATGAGAAAAAAGTAATGAGCTACCTACCTATCACTAAACTGCCTTGGACCATAGCAGGTCTTCACTTTTTCAGAAGGACTTTTCTAGTGAAAAGCACGCATTTCTGCAAACGGACGACAGGACGGATCTCGTCGTTGCGTTTCTGCCAGTGTGAATCGTGTCTCCGAGGAAAAAGCCGGCTGAAATAGTCCTGATAAACACGGAACCGCAGAACACACACACGTCCCGTTCCCCCAGTAGCACTGCAACAAAAAGTGCATTTTCTCCCACCCGTTTTCAGTAAAGCCACGGGTTTCTGCGCTGTGATTGGCTAGTGGCACCCGCCACCTGTGCTGTGATTGGCTAGTAGTTCACAACTTCGTTCAGTTCTAGAACAGCATACTGTACGTGAGTGTGAACTACTAGCCAATCATAGCCAAGGGGGGCGGGGTTTGTCTGACTGCAGGTGGGTAAAAAACATCATACCGTCCGTTTGAAGAGCGCCAGACTTTACGCGCCAAGTCGAGGTGATTAACTGAAGACAGCTCGAGCTTCGTTTCCACGGAGACATCCAGCCGATGTTCGGCAGCATTAGACATTCATTCACAATTTCAACCCTGGAATCTGGATCTGAGTTGTACACGCAGCTCTGGTGCCTAGGGTCATCTAACTCGAGAGTGAGTGCTGGGCTGTGTGTTCGGACTCTCATTCGAGTCACACAGAGCTCAAAAACTCTTCGCACCCACACATACAAATTAATCTTTGTCCGTCTCTGTCTGTTTCTTTCTCTCTCTCTCTCTCTCTCTCTCTCTCTCTCTCTCTCTCTCTCTCTCTCTCTCTCTCTCTCTCTCTCT
>JBBPDC010000019.1:11498022-11515903 GCA_037974485.1 Hemigrammopetersius urotaenia
GTACTGTCCAATCACAAACAAGAAGTGTGGTCCTACCCTTTCCGTTTTCTGAAATGTCGTTGTGTTTTCTGAAATGTTGTGTTTTGCCCTTCAGGGCCACCATATGATACCCTTTGTAATTTTCTTCATGTATCATATTTGCTTACTGATTCTATCCTGTAAAGGCCAATGCACTTGGCTGAAAAAATATTCGAACTCTGATTCTAAACCAGTCATAGTCTTACTAAATACTACCTTGCTTAGTTTTCACCAGAAAAAAATTGCATGTGCTAAGCACTTTTGTAACTCAGGCCTTAGGCCGTCTGGATGTGCATGCTCGAACAATACAGCTCGGTATTTTCTTGAAAACTGCATTCAGAAGTGATGTGAAGCACCTAGAGGAGGCAGATAAAAGGGTAGTTAAACTAACACTTGATTTGCATTAATATGCAAATGTATAGGAAACCTAAGGCCTTTCTTATGGTGATATAATGCAGATTTGTGGCAGTTCTGTACATGCCTTACAGCATATATTATACACAGCTTCACCGGGGCTGAGATTTATGACTGGATCAAACCATGCCGTCAAATCCCTAATGCTGCATTATAATTAATGACCTAAATGCACCAGCATTTCTCACCTGGTATAATATATATGCTTACAGAAATCCTTTGGATATTGCTGATGCCTGTTTTTCAAAAATGAGTCATTTTCGTTGTTTATTTCCTTTCGTTTCTGGAATATGGTTCATTACCATGTTTTACCTGATTCACGGACTTATCTGTTGACACCTAATATCTGTGACTACTCTTTAACTGAAACAGAAGAACAATGAAGACTGCCATGTTATCATTTAACCAAATCCATGTGTAAGTAAATCTAGCTATGTGGATAAGTAGTGACCAGTATATGTGTGTGTGTATGCGTCTGTGCCATCAACAGCATCTCACATCATCAGTACAGTATACAACTCCCAAATACAGCACAAATATGGCCTCACTCAGGCTGAACATGAATGAAATTCATGTAGTGAAAAATGTAGTGAAATGTAGTGAAAATATGACATACTGTATGTTTGACTCTATATGAATGAAAAAAGGCTGCCACACATGTTGTATAAAGATATTAATTCATAATTGAGCACTTTTTCTTTTGTTCTGCTTTGGTCTTTCATCTATGGGCAGTTCTGAACATTGGGCAGAGTAAAGTGAATAAATGAGATATGACTCAAATGCAAAGCATTCAATCTCAGGGGGGAAACCCGAGAGGCAGGCAGCCGAGCATCTATCCATCCATTGCTGATATGCTTACACTGCAATACACATCCGCACCATTATCACCAGACAAGCTCCTTTCAAAACCCCATTGACAGGGAGACAAGAGATAAGAGATCATAATAAAGGCTTACTGGGATGATTTCCATTACATCAAGCGAGAAGTGGATGGGGTTATATTCCACAAAATATACTGGAAACTATGTCATGGAAGTGCCAACTGTTTAATTAACAGTCATGGATATACTCAAGGAAAATGAAGATGCTCGAGGCATACTTCGAAATTTGTGAGAAAAAGCGATAAAATGAGAAGTAAAGGATGTGAGGCATATAATGAGATATCACATTTCGCCAGCTCATTTTCTTCCTCTCTTTCTTTTCTGTTTTCAAACTTGCATTTAATTGCTTAAGACAGTGATCTGCCCTCTTGAACTTCCATAGAAAGTAGGTGGTTAATGCCCAACATAAAAAAGTAATGCAGATGCAAATTAACATCTTTTTTTTATTTACAGGGAGAGGAAGCAATACGTAAAGGATAATGGGAATAACTCATGGTTTATTTGCACTTTACATTGTTTTTTAAATGCATACAGGACTGTACAAATGTCTTAAGCCACCCCTCATTTATTTATAATTTAGTTCTAAAGAGCCAGAATTTCTTGTATTCCTGTAATTTAGTCTCAAGGAATAGTTCTCCAGGCTTCCTGAAGTACTTCCAAAGATTCTCATTTTCAGCCCAGTTGCTGTATGTGACCAGTTTCAGAAGAATGTTTTCTGTTTGTTAAGCCACACAGTGACCTATATATGAATCATTCAAGCATAATGAAGGTACAGATGATTCTAGATCATTAGGTGGTGAATCTAATCTACTCAATATGGCAACGATAAGACAGACATAAAGCAAAATATAAAGAAATGAGGGATAGCTCAAATATTTTACACAGCACTGTATGAAAAAAGTGCAACCACATGTGGAACAAAAGACATAAAAATTGGTTTATGAATATAATAAAATGATCACACATTATTCACCAGTGTTTACTAGTTTCACGCTTTTATACACTGCAGGTTTGACTTTCTTGTAAGCAAACCAGATGCCTTAATATACTTCCAGTAAATATATTCACTTCACATTTGTACACATAATGTCTTTTTATTATATTGATAATAAAAGTAAAAAGTAATTCATTTTTTGCAGTATTCTGGTCTGTTTTTAAGGTCCTTTTTTCTACGCAAACTGCCTTACAAACAGTTTGCAGACGATGTATGCACTTAAAGTATCTTAAATAACAAAACAAAAAACATAAATACTTATTTCCCTTTACTCTATAAACCCTAACTTTTGGGTGAGATACTGCAGGTTTATAAGATTCTTTCCTAAAACAATACATTTCACAATCAATCTTTCCCAGCTTTGCCAGTTGGATTAAAGATGACATTTAGATATGCAAATCAGATTTGAACAATTTCAAAACCTGATTTCTTGTGTAACTGTTGACAAGCTCCACTTGTGGGAATGTTGCTGTGTGAATGATGAGCTTTTTGATCACAGTTTAAGAATCAAATTTATTTTAAATCTGAAAAATGGTTGACAGGAGCATGATGATCATTTTTGTTGTAGTGTCTCCCTTAAAGGTAAAAATTAATTATTGCTGATGGTGTATTTATTTGAAAGTGATTTTTAAAGTGATAAAAGCATGAGCGAAGGATGCTGACATTACTGAGCACTGCTCACTTACCCCACAGGGAGTACGGTGCAGTGAAGCGAAGGGTGTAATACAAGATGACAATACAATTCTTAGATACTACATTCACAAATCTTGCACTATGTGTGAGATGGCCTGCAGGGCTCACATCATGACCTGTTTAATGTGTTTTCTGTGTTCATGCTCTGCTCTTCTAGAAAAGGTCAAGGACAAAGAGCCACGAAAGCTACCAAACGACTCACCTTCTAAAAATGAATGAATGAATGAAAATGAATATGATTTATATGACTTGCTCGTTATTTGTAAGAAAATGTCTTTCATCTCACTGTACATGTTTCTAATGATTAGCCTGTCACTGAGAAGAGAAGCACATTCATTATAGCCAATTGATGAATTGGCCATTATAGTATGGTCATATTCTCACTCGTACATTAAATAATCCAAAGGATTTTTCGGAGACAAGAATGTCTGTCACGATGATTCAAGTCATTAACAACAGTAATTATCAAAGATGCTTGTAGCTTTTACAGATATGGCTAATCATTATCATGGTGGACACATGGGAGAGTACAGGTGCATATTGGGGAATGAAGAATGTACCCAAAGTCCTATCAATAGCATTCTGCATAAATGAAAACATGTATCAATGAATAAAAAGTGAGCAAACCTCTCAGGAAGATCTTCTCAGCCCTCATTAGCTCCTGCTCCTCTGTCATGTACAGTATTGATTAGCACTCAGCTATCATGGGAAAAGAGAAACAAATTGCTGATCATGCATTTTACAGTAGTACTCAATACGCGATATGTCCATAATGGACAGATGATCTGGGAAATGGCAGCTGTCAGTGTGTGTGTGTGTGGTGCGGTGCACTTAGCAGAGACCAGGACAGACACAGAGTCTCTACTAGTCCATTACCACGTCAGCCGGTGCTCTTCCTCTGCTCTACTTAACACCGTCTTCAGCAGCTGACTGAAAGTCAACCGGTCAACACACACCCAGGATCACTTTCATTGATCTCAGTCCTTCCTGAGCTCGAGTTCCCCCACTCAGCACATTCATTATTCAGAAAAAGAGGATAGATAAAGAGAAGGAGGGAAAAGAGGATTTAACCATGAATCCCCTTTTCTTGTCCTGGTCAATGTCATATGACAGAAGAATACCAGCTTAATCAACGCTGAATTACGCCCACTGAGCAAAGTGACCCAGAATAAGCACCAACAGGCCTGTGAATATTTTACCGGAAGACAATCCAAGATAAGTAAAGCTCAGTGAAGGCAAAAAAGTTTCTTTTGATCCTTTAAGGTTTACACCTTCTCTAAAAGTCCCTCTCTCCCAACTTCAGGCCTCCACAGGCCCCATAAATGATCCCTCAATAATTGAGCAGGGAGTAGAGAGTCACAGAGCGGAGAAATACAAAGGGAGGCCAAGAGAAAAACCTGGACTCAGTAGTTATGACAGGGTCTGCAAGTGAGGAGAGGTTAGCGGGTGAATACATTTGACAATATGTACATTTGGCCAGCCTCAAGAAATGAACAGCGGCCACTGTCAGCTTGTGCCTTTTACAACTATAGAAGCTGCATAACAGTTATAAATGCCTTGATATATTCTGCTGGGTCAGAGGTACAAAATGAAAGTTCCCTCCTGAGAAACTACAACTTTGAAGACTCTGAGGTTTTCTGAGGACAGCAAAGTATTCCATCTGCTTGGCAGTAGCACCAAAGCCCTGCTTGTTGAAGTGACTTATGCTGAATATTTAGCGAGGATCTGATTTTAAGACAAAAAATCTGGGAAGAGCTGAGGGAGTTAGAGCGGAGCCCCCATCTGTCTGTGATTCAGAAGTGAAAACAAGTGCATGAATGACACTGTTCTCCCTAAAGCAGGTCTCGACCCCAGCTTCATACGACCCTCTCGAAACAGACAAATCCTCCAGACGTGCAGCCTGGCATTTGCAGCCTAGGCCCCAGCTGCATCTGTCAGTGTTGCTGAGGCTTGCCGGATTTCACTGAGACTCATTTCGAGAGGATGAGCCGGGTTTGAAATGCTCCGTGATTGAATTCCACCCTCCATTAGCATGTCCAACGGCTCAGTTTATAATTAGTGAGCTGGCTCTGATTGGAGGCCAGCGTGAAGACTCGTGGGCCCTGTGCAGGTGTAGACCCCCCTTAGGCCTTACTGAGCTGCTTTTCCTCTCTCTGTCTTTTTTCAAACATTCAAAGCTAAATCTTTGCAAAGACACTTAACCAAAGTCCAAAATCAAGTTGCTGGCTTTTCTATACAGTGAAAACTGTGCTGTGACTGAAAGGATGAAAAAGCATGTAATATAACTGTTTCTATCTGTGACAGCAACATGATAGGACAGGAAGAGATATTCTATACAGAGAATGACGGATAATATGTCAATGGTGTAGACCAAAGAAAAAAAATCCATGACCGCTGCTACATTATATGAATAACATTCAGCAGGCAGATTTATAACCCTGCCGACTGCTGCATCATTCTAATCTGAAGCCTGCCAGCAATTTCCTAGAACACGATGGTAGTCATTGTCTTTCCTAGAACACGATGGTAGTCATCTTACAATAACTTTCCTTAGATGTTTAGGGCATTTTTCTGTCTCATATTTAATAGGTACAATATTTGGTTCCAACAGTGCTGGGGGTATGTTGGGGTATTTTGTCTCTTTAAGTAATGTCATGGAGTATGTTTAATAGAACAATTTACAGTGTTCAAATATATGCCAGTATCTCACAAATTAATTTTATAGTATAAAAGTGAGTTGGAGTTATACAAGTTGTATTCAAAAGAAAGAATATTAATATGTATATTGTGATGTCCATATTTGGCAGGCATTAGAAGCTGGGGTCTGTTATCTGGGGCTAGGAACAGCTGACATGCAAACGTGCAAAATATTTGACCTTACAGAGCAAAGGAAGCAAAACTAATAAAGTGGAACTAGCTTGGACTCTCCCGCTATCTCCCCTATACAGTTGATGCAGTTGATACAGCATGCATAAAACAAAGCAATAAACCCATAATGTCAGCAAAGTTTGGCACTCATGGTCACCTTCAGTGGTGCCTGGGGAAAAGGGTGGTGGGCTGGGCCTCACACTGTGTTCCATAATAGCTTTGGCCTTGGTTAATTAGTCAATGTGGGGTTAATGTCCAGTGCACATTCTCCTCCAGGGAAAGTGGGTGGAGTTAACTGTGGGGTGGACAACAATGCCCTTCATCCTCCTGGCCTCAGGAGAGAAAGAGCTTTGTCCCTACTGAAGGGACTAACTCAGGGGAAGGGCTTGAGAACAATGAACTGCAAGGGCACACAGCTGGAAGTGAAAGAACACTGACTAAAAGCAAAATTGACTTGAAAACGAAGAGAAGTCAGGAATAATAATGCTGGGATCGACTTGGGAGAGTCAGATTTTATAAAAGAGACAATTCAGCAGACAAGGATGAAAAACGCTTAGTTTCATAATGAGATAATTTAATTTTCAATATCATGCATGAACACAGCTAAGGTTGTGGTTAAAGAAGGGATATGCAAAAGAATTGCAAGAGTATAAACAGCACATTTGTACTGTGCAGTAAAAGTATCATGTTAAATATATGTAGTAATTATGGCTGTCTGGGGTCATACAAAGTAACGTAAAAACACCCAGGCATGAACACCAGAATGTAACAGGTGAGCACTGCCATATATAACTGGTTCTTTTCGTAGAGTCACAATGGCATTCCTTATAGTTAATGGAGTTATGAAATTTGAGTTATGAACATGTGTGGAGGAGCATGCCGAAGTTCTTTCCAGTCGTTAGATTTAAAACTATAATGTCCCAAGAATCTCAGTCCTTAGTGTAGAACCCAAGCAGAACTCCAGTCTAGTTCTCAGTGTTCTCTTCCTATGTAGAGTCATTTCATCTTCCACAATACAACCATTTGCTGAAGTTGTACAAATTGACAAACTACATGTCATATATACAAATGTAAAATAAAGCACAGGTATAGAATATGTTTATGCTTATCTACAAATATATATGACTACTAAAATGGCTCCCAACAGAATTGCTTAAGGAGCACATCACTTCACTAATGTTATTTATTCCTGAGAATAAGCTGTCTAATCAGATGAATAAATGAGTTGGGCTAGCTTATACATTTGCTTTAGCAGTCCTAAATATCAGTCAAACAAATGCATACATGCGTTTCTATAAGATTTTTCTATAAGTACATCCTACAGAAGAAGGCATGTCAGGTAAACACACAGAATGCATGTCCAACTCATTTCAGACCCTTCCTTAACACAGCGCAGCCCTGAGAAAAATTAACATGAGAAGGTATACTTTGTGCTATAAAGCAAGGAGGTGGAGAGAGATATGGAAAACAGCAGACAGAGATAAACCAAAATGATCTTCCTTTCTCATAAGCCCACAGATGTCCTGGAACTGTTGTTCCGCCCCATTGCCAGTGCCTTCCCATGTCTCTGTGCAATTTCATAGCTTGCACTACTGCCTGGCTTGTGGCATGCATGACAGGACAATGGCAGTTACGACCCATATCAGTCAGAGAGATACATGCCTCTTCATCATGCTCGAAATCCCAAATTGATGCTTTGCATTAAGAGGATGGAGAAATGCAGGCATGAGGAAAGTCGGCATCATAAACTTGCAGCGCACCTCGAAATCTGGTCAGTTAGTACCTCTGAGCTGGAATTGGCCGGACAGTAAGTTGAATTGGCTGCACCACAACACAAATTCCTGTTATTATGGGCAACTGCAAGATTAGTGACAGAGTCATTTGAATCACGAGGTACTGCAATTGCTGGAAAAATCAGAACTGATTAAAACAGGTACACAGAAAGAAGTGGCCACAGCAGTCCCACTGTGAATGACCTCTCATGGACTGAGGACTAATTGCTTGGGAGATGTAGCTACTGGGTGCTCCAGGGGAAATGCTGAGGAAGGACAACCTGTAGGATAGGTTTTCTAACAAACATATTCAGGATCGGAGGGAGAGGCACAGTGGACAATAGAGATGTATTATGAATATTGTGCAATATATACAGTGGAAAAAAATCATGGTTGGGCTGTTGCCTCAGAGCAAGAAGATAGGCACAGCCCTTCTGTATGTTCTCCCTGTGTCTGTGTGGGTTTCTGCCAGGAAAGACATGCATGTCAGGTGAATTTGAGATGCTGAAGTGCTTCGAGGTGTAACTTGTGTGTGAATACTTTTATCTGTGATGGACTGGTGACCTGTCAGGGTGTTTCTCCAACTTTCGCCATGTGAGTGCTAGCAACCCTGCGACCCTGGTTAAGGATAAGCAATTCAGAAAAAGAATAAAATGGCCAATGGCCAAAAACTATAGCGTTGCAAATAGAGGACAAAGAAATTCAGTTAACTAAAGTAATCTTTCAATGGTTGCCTCTTTTAGTAATGCCTGGGAATTTTCTTTATAGAACAGCAGAAACCATTCCAATGCATGCCAGTATATTTGATATCACAAACATATGTTATATTTTCTAGCATACATTTGAATTGTATTCATATCACTCCATAACTACTTTTTAAAAAAAAAAAGAAGGCATATTAATATGCATCTCATGACATCCCTATCAGGCAGGCTTCAGGAGCAGTGATTTATCTTCAGTGGCAAACACATCTGACGTGCAAATCTGTGACCTTATATGCCAAGGAAAGGGGTGAAACAGAGCAAGCGAGGTAAAACTAGTAATGTGGAGCTAGCATGGACTCTCCTGCCCCTTTCTACCAATGCATGGAGTTGTGGGTTGGTTAAATGTGGGCTCCCTGCCAAGGTTGGAAATGTGGGAGGTGTGCAGTGTGTAAGTAGCGATGGGGTGCATATTTTGGCCGCTCCTGGCATGCTGGTTCTCTCATTATGCAAACATATTGCGTCATTTAGGCAGTGCAGGCCGACAGCAGCAAATGTGAGCCTCTGAAACAAATATAAGCACTAGGCCACTTTCTCATCCAATGACCACAGCAATGTCGTAGAGTGCATGAGACATTTCTCTGGTCTGCAGAAGGGAAAAAAGGGACAGTGAAGAGTACAGGATTTAGGCATGACATGAAAGTAATCACAGTAGGGCTTGGAAAATGGACCACACTCGTCTAGCACTCTCATTCACTTGAGTGCATTTTGCTTAGCTCTCTTTGCGAATGTACTAACTGCTGACTAACTGGTAAACAGTCAGTTGCTGACAACTGCAATAGATTACCACGCAGAGCAATCACACAGTATGTGCAGCATTAGCACAAGAACTCATCATGAAATGGGTTCCATGGTCGAGCAACTGTGCAGAATTGTATTCATAGCCTTGTTCTCAAATAGCTTCAATTATTTTTTAACCCTAAAAATTCTACACACAATACTTCATAATGACAAAGTGAAAAAAGTTTGCTTGAAATGTTTGCAAATGTATTAAAAATAAAAAGCAAAACCATTTACATACAGTAAGTATTCAAAGCGTTTGCTCAGTACTTTGTCGAAGCACTTATGGCAGCAAAATCTTTCTAAGTATGATGCTACAAGCTTGGCACATATATTTTTGGACAGTTTGCCCCATTCTTCTTTGCAGAACCTCTCTTGCTCCATCATGGTGAATGTTGGTGCACAGCCATTTTCAGATTTCTGCAGAGATGTTCACTCACGGACATTCACAGAGTTGTCCTGAAGCCAATGCTTTGGTTGTCTTGGCTGTGTGCTTAGGGACATTGTTCTGTTCGAGGATGAACTTTCGCCCCCAGGCCAAGGTCCAGAGCGCTCTGAAGCAGGTTATCATCAAGAATGTCTCTGTACATTGCTGACCCTGACTAGCCTCCCAGTTCCCGCTACTGAAAACATG
Organism: Hemigrammopetersius urotaenia; assembly: GCA_037974485.1. Lineage (NCBI taxonomy): Eukaryota > Metazoa > Chordata > Actinopteri > Characiformes > Alestidae > Hemigrammopetersius > Hemigrammopetersius urotaenia. The sequence goes on from JBBPDC010000019.1 coordinate 11,507,838, forward strand.
CTACTGAAAAGGATGATGCTGCCACCTCCATGCTTCACTGTAGGGATGGTATTAGCCAGGTGATGACCAGTGCCTGGTTTCCTCCAGACAGAACATTTTGCATTTAGGCCAAAGGGTTCAATCTTTATTTCATCAGACCTAGAGTTGCCTTTTAGCAAACTCTAGGCAGGTTCAGCAGCAATGTTTCTGTAGCATCCCCAAGATCTGTACCTTGATACAATCCTGTCTCAGGGGTCTATGGACAATTCCTTGGACTTCATGGCCTGGTTTGTACTCTTTTATAGAAAGGTGTGTGCCTTTGCAAATCATGACCAACTGAATTCACCACAGGTTGACTGCAATCAAGTTGTAGAAACTTCTAAAGGAAGATCAGTGGAATCAGGCTGCACCTGAGCTCACTTTTGAGGGTCATGGCAAACACTGTGAATACTTATGTAAATGTTTCAAACAAACATTTTTCACTGAATCACTTTAGTATGTGCAATATCTTATGTGCAATAGTCTTACCATGTGCAATGTCACTAGTTATGTCAATATTCTACTGATCTCTACTAAGTGCAATAACATACTCCTAACTACCATCTGTGTTGTCAGAATCCCCTTAACTGTTACTGATACCTATAGTTTTTATATACACAGCATTTGTACATATAGCATAGTGTATTTTCATATTGAGGTTTTATCTACAGATGTTTATTTAGATTGAGATGTCTATTTAGATCGATGTTTATTTCTTTTTTTCCTTTATTTTTATATTGTTCTTCTCTCTGTGTGTCTTTGCAGTCATTACATTTCCTCCAGGATAGATAAAGTTTTCCTCAGCTGAGGAAATATAGCACCTTCAGAATTGTGTGAACACGTATTGTACACACATATAGTGTATGAAAGATCATGTTTAGTACGTGTCTTGCCACCTATGCAGCATTCAGCTTCAAGCATAAACCATGGTTGAAGCACAAAATGCCTCTTTTCTTGTCTGTAGAACCACAAATAAATATACTGGTCAACAAAGTAAACCATTATAAATATTATAAATTAAATAATATGCAGACTGGGGGGCACAGGGCAGTCTTATTACTGTACTGCAGTAAAATTATGAAATTGGTTTGACAATTTTATGTGCAATTTCATAAAATGTGGGCATTTATGTTATTATATGTCCAGCTAAACTGAGGAATTTTGTCTCAAGTAAGGTATGCTTTAGGACTTCTGATGAAGGCTATTACAATCTGAACTCATCTTGTTCATCCACCTTGTTTGTTCAAGGGTCTAGACTGCAAGAAGAAATGAGAAGTGGTTGGCAGTGGAAATAGTACAATCCATCTTTCACTGACCTTGCTTCGACACAGGGCTAGGACAAGGTTAAAAAGCCAAATCCCAACAGTCATTAGCATGACTCACTGTATTATATCATTAATGCATGGGCCCTCGATTAATGGCAGGGGCCAGGGAACCAGCAAAAACAAGGCCAACACGAACCACAAGAATATCACGGGAGGAATGGTAAACTAAGGGGAGAATGGAAAAAACACAGTAAACCCCAGTAGAGATTTACAGTATACAAGATCAATAGAAAAAGTGGACAAAAACAAACAGAAAACTAGAGCTGGGCAAAAATAATATGTTTATGAGATAATATGGGTGTAACAATGCATGGTTTTAAGTTATAGATATTTTTTATTATTAAATTAATGTCTTGATTTTGCAAAACTTTGATCAGACATAGAAAAGCATATTTAATTTGAATAAAGATTCTGTTTCTGTGAAAAATGCTGGTGGATACAAAAGCTGAACTGATTTTTACAAATGTCCATTTCAACCATTAAGAACTGAAATATGGCAATGGCACAAAGCATGGTTGAAATCTATGCTAAATCAAGGCTCAGTGCAGTTTTTGGTCACAACACATGGCATAAGAGAGACCATCAGAAGGGGCCAAGAGGCACACAGCAATACCCTTACATAATACATTACATCACATTAGTCTTTTCTTTTTCCCCCTCAATTTAGATGCCTTTAATTTCACCCACAAGCTATGACACCCCCAGGCAATACTACTAACCAGCAATTCTGTTACATCATACTGAGTTAGCAAAGTACTATGTACTGTGTATATGGTAGAAATGATGATAAAAATCTACTTGACTTGAAAGGGTAAAGAAGTCCATCCTACCCACCCAGAGAAAGTGAATCCACTTGTGTTCTCTCTGTCTCCATTCCATGGATATATTAGCCTTTTCTAAGCATACTGTGAATATTGTAAGTCCTTAGAGAACACTGACCAACTGCAAACTTCATTAAAAAGGATTCCACGGGGCTCCCAAGTGGCACAGCATATGAGTATGAATCCTGACAGAATTGGTAGTCCATGAGATCATAATTGGTCTTGTTTAAGTAGATGAAGTGCTAAAGAAAAACAAAGCACATCGATTTCAACAGAATTTCTCTGATGTAGCACTACTGTTTGCTGATGAAATAATAAACATGTCTGTGATACTGTGGTATTTTTTGCCATTTTGCCAGCCGTCAGCTGCTGCTGTAATGAAGAGAAGAAACACAATATACAGGTTCATTATGCTGTTTCAGTTATTTTCTTCATTCAGGTTTGCACAGATTATACAGGATCACACAAACACACAGGCATGTGGATGTCATTTGTTTTATACAATCATTGGCTTCTAGGCTGCATCAGAAAAAATGCATGAAAATAAAAGCCTTTAAGACTTTTGGAGTGCGGTTGGGAGAGTCGACCAACTCTAAGCTTGTGTGTGTGTTCAAAGTCAGAAGATTGATAAAGTGTCAACTGTTAAAGGAACATTAAATGACCATTAAACACATGACAGGCCATTACCATTGTCATCAAAAACACTTCACCACTACCCAATCCCATAATATAAAACCAAGCAAAGCAATTTATCAGTCATAGAAAACTAACAACTCAGTTACAGAGGACAAACAAACTGACAGTATATTACACACTGGAAAGCATGAACATCTTTGGTAAAAATCTTTCAAAAACCCTTCATAGTGACCTATATAGTTATATAGGGGTATGGGTCTTGTATAAGAGTGTATTAGGGGGAAATGCAGAGGTTTGTGGAACTAATTGGTAGGGGTTTAACAGGTTAGCCCTTTCTTGATCTATTTAAGTTACTTAAAAATTAGTTTGATGTATGATGAGCAAAACCAAAGCAAACACATTTTCAAAAGGAGAACAAAATAAATGTTCCTATAAATGTTCCTTTTAACATAATTGTTGCCAATTGGAAAGTGAAATTCCAGCTTTATACACTGGCATTATCAGCTGTGGAAGAAATGGTGACACTTCCATTCTGTGACAGCCTCTTTCAGCACATCATCCAACTCATTTGATTAATAAATGGGACATGTCTACAGAGCCAATTTGTTTCCCAAGTATCAGTCACATAGTGTTCTGTTGTTGTAACGAACTTCTCTTTTGTTTGAGAAGTCTAGCTATCCAATGCAATTGCATGGAATTGCACCTCATCCAGCTCCTAAAAAGCTTTGTCCTTGCTTCTTTATTCATCTGGGATACTGGAATACTTTCTTAACCTGGACTACTGGAATGCTGTCTGCCTGGGATTTCATAATACAGCTTGAACACAGTTAACAGTTATCAGAGTCCTTAAGCATGTTTAACTGTGATTGGAATCCTGTAACTCGAACATATTTAACAGTGATTTAAGAATATCTGAAAAAGTACAGCTTTATTGATTTATTTAGCATGTGCTAAATAGTTGATAGGGAAACAATGAACATTGTTCACAGGGATGTAAAACCTCTTAATATAGCACTGTTTCACATGTACAGCTATGTTGATGAGCATCAGCATCACGCATCCAGTATTTTCCACTAATAATGACTGGACAGCTGGTCTTAAGCTCTGCTGTGTCCACACTTAGCTACTGATGAAACAAATGGAGGGAAGGATTAACACCATTATTGCATAAGCAAGCAAACATGCATACACACACATCCAGAATTGGAAATTAATGACAAAAAAGCTGGAGACTCACACCCAAACGTCAATATACATGCCTAACACCCATATGCTTTCTGCTTATCAGCTAAACAGTAATCTTGCCGTGTTGTTAGAGAACCACTGACGCCAGCATTCTTTTCCTGCACTCTGATGCGCTAGCATGCTGTGAGGAAACAAGAATGAAAAAACAGTCAGGCGCTGAAGGGCCTTTAATGCATTGGGATGTGGACTTGCAGCAGTAAGGCATTAGGACGGGATTTGGCGTCAAGAGTGGCCTGTTATGGCCAATGATCAATAGCGGCCCACTCACAGAACTATTGTGCACTGAAGCTTAATGGGGCGGAAAGGTTTCCTGATGGAAGACTCATCATGGGTTTTCAACATCTCCGACATTTTCACGGCCAACTATTAAACAGTGGTCTTTTTGTTGCTCTCATCAATAAGCTTGTAAACAAAAGACATCCTCAACCCAAGAGCAATTAACTGTTTAACACACAAAGCTTGACAGAAAACGTTTGTAGTCTGATAGGGATGTTTTGTTTACGCTTTTACTTCTATTATTTCTCTTAAATGGACTATAGAGTCACACAGCATCCAGCTGAAATCAATGGTCACATTTCAGGAGGAAAAGAACAACTGGGGCTTTTGTAGGCACTCAGATTCTGATTAGACTCGTTAGCGTTCTGGTCTTAAACAACAATGTGACAATCAGCCTCTAATATTGGTTTCCAAACAGAGCATCGTTTCTGAATATTCAATAAATCTCTAACAGTCTGAAACTTAGGGAAACCACAGTATTTCATACATATTTATCGAATCAACTTCGAATCAATTTCCCTAAAAGACTAATATCAGACCACTGTTTAAAGTCTGCCTTTTTTCATTCCACAATGGCAAGTGCAGTATCGTAAACACTCTCAGAGCTGAAAGCACATGGGTGGGTATTGACTGTGGAATTCTCCAAAGTGTAGATAAACTGGCCATAGCAGGCAGTCCGTGGCAGATGAATTTGGCACAGTTTCTCTGGAGCCTCCTGCCAGCTCCAATTGCACTGAAAACGCTCGGGGCTATTCTCACGGCTTGCCAAGTGCCAAGTTATTTTTAAAATTCGAAAATGAAAGTGTCATTTATCAAAGAACAGAGTAAATGGCTGTAATGAATAAATGAGATGCCGTGTTTGTGGCACAGCTTTGAGGAAATCTATCATCTTAAATACAGTGAGTGACTTGCTAGAATATTAACATCAGTGATGCATGTAACAGCACTCCCTTCTGTAGCTGCTGGTTAAAGGATTGTACAGCAGTCTTTGGATAGTGCAGTGAGTCATAATCAGTAACGACAACTTCTGTTGACTGAACCATTTAAAAATATAAATACTTTATATGAAAAACAAAAACACGCAAAAGTTAAATAAGCACCCACTTTATAGCATTAACAAAACATGCTTAAATATAGCAAAGGAGCCCTTTTTTTTGAAGTTAAGTTCATAGATTGTTGAAAGAGGTCATCCCAGTTTGATTCTGGAGTCCTGGCCGTAGTAGCCCACCTGCAGCAGAATGATGATGTCAATTAGAAGCTGGACGGCACCACACACCCAGAACTGAGTAGGACTCTCGTTGATCACAAAGTACGTTGTCTTGAATACGTCACCTGCAGTCCACAGGAGCACCATCTTAATGCTGATCAAGGGGAGACAGTGAGAGGGGGGAAAAGAGAGAAAAAAAGAATTTTATAGTCGAAGCATAAAGAGCATATAAAAGTACTTGCAGTCCCATTAAAGTACCTCAGAAATGAAAGAGAGACATAGATAGTTATGGTGAAGGTCTTGTAGAAACCCTTTCTAATTTAATAAAGTCCCAAGACTCAACATAAAAAAAAGATTAGAGAAAAAGGAAAGAATTTTCCATCAACTTGCATCTATGATTTACTTCACTTCATTTGTATTAAACGTCATACTATAAAAGAGTGGAGGGGAAAAGTATTTAAAAGCTAAGCTGCCGACTGACTGCCTGTTCTCTCAGAATATAATTTTCTTCCATATTCATTGCTCCAGTGCATGGTCTCAACAGGAAATGCTTCCAGTCGAGCCAATTATGCAGTACAGTTGCACATAAAATCTGAATGTGCTGTGTATGAAATAATGAAGAAAATGAGTAGGCTGAGGGGAAAAAAAAAGTGTCAGCAAGGAAATCCTCCCTCTGCAGGAGGGTTCTATCCGCCACATTATCAGTCAAAGTAGAATCTCGGCACCTCCGGGAGTTTGGAGAATTAAAGACGGGAAAGCCTCTTCACTTCCATTTGCTGCGATTGCCAATACTGCATTCTGGCAGGCCCTCTGTGGACCTATCAGAGGTAATTCATACCAGGAAACCTAAGAGGAAGAGCCCATGAATTTAACCAAGAAGGCAGAAGAGAAAGTGTTCTGCTACAGGCACAAATAGGAAAGTCATGTCTCAAAAGTACATCAGATGATGTCCTTTAACAAAAGCAGCAGTCAACACAAACACAGGCATCTGAGTTATTTTCCCAAGTCTTTTTTACCCTGGAGTAGTCTGCGTCTGTAGAATGTTTTTGGTTTAAAAAGAACTCCCCACCATCTCTTTGTAACCACATTTGCATTTTCCTTTTCTACATTTTTTACTGATGACTCCACAGTTTTATTGCGCCTTTTAAGCCTTTCAGGTAAGTATCTTTTTGAAATCATCAACATTTTAAGTTTGCTGCACCTCATATATGTAGCAGGACTAGGTAGTCCTATGCTCAGTTTGTGCAATCATTTACAGTTTGAGATACTGAACGTTACTTTCAGATGCAATGTGAGCATTTATTGTATCTGGCCTAGAGTGTTCTCCTCTCCTCAGTTCATGCCTCTGTCCTTCATGTGGTATTTAGGCGAAAAGAGTTTATTAAGTTCATCCGAGCAGAGAGAGAGACAGGCTGTGTACAAGCGTGGACCATCCATCAGCCGTCAGGGAGAGGAACGATTGACTCTTTAGCATCCTGAGGGTCCTCACAGCATGGGAAATGAGGCATTCTTGCGAAACGGACAAAAATTGAATGATTACTGTAAAGGACTTCATTCCTCCTGGTCTCCTTCATTGTCCGGACCCATTTCCTTTGACCTTGACTTGGCAATGTCATGTCCCCCTTAACTACAATTGGCTTTGTTTTACATTAAACCAAAAGACAAGGCAAGTGTGTAGTTGCAATAAGTGGTCCATCTCTGGAGAGGTAGCTCGTGAAGAGTGGTAATGCAAATGTAAAAGATTATTACCTGTCTGGCTCACTGACAGCAGCTATAAATAGCTCTGCTGTCCTCCAATGGTCATGGTCCTGCTACATCAATAAGCTCAGACTCGACAGATGCAATACATGATGGCACGAAAAGGTCCTGTGCTTGCCTGTGTATGTGTGTGGCCTTGAAAGTGTCTCATACAAGCACAAGACTAGCAGTAGCCAGTCTCTGTTGGCTTTTAAAGGCTGAGGGAGGATTTCTTACAGTATGCAGTACATTCTCATGCTGCACAGAAAGAGACAAATAGAAGAGGACACGGAAAGAAGACTTTGACACACTAGTGTTCTTCTACATTTCACTCCACTGGTATATGTGGTTGTGAAGTAGTTTTTCTACTGAAGACGAAAAGTGTATATGATTTTAGATGCTAAAGCTTGGACCCCTAAATAAGTGAGGAAGGCAAAAAGATCCAACAAGTTGTAACAATGGAGAAACACAGGCAGTAAAATGACAGCTGTTAATCAGTGACACACACACATATATATATACAGTAATCCTGAAGTTTTACACGGATCAGATTCAGATCACACGCATATTTTTAATGAGAACCAAACTGGTCGTTTTATGCGGAAATCTCCACAACAACGTGAAAACTGCATTTTTTTTGTTGCTTTTTTCGTGGCAATGTTTTTTTTTGTTTACTTTTTAGTCCTAAATCATTCAAAATATATAATTTACTAATAACACAAGAATTATTAGGAACACCTGTTCAATTTCTCATTAATGCAATTATCTAATCAACCAATCACATGGCAGTTGCCTCAATGC
>JBBPDC010000019.1:11544235-11554567 GCA_037974485.1 Hemigrammopetersius urotaenia
AAAGTCCAATAGTGAATTGATGTTTCTGAGGTCAGGTGGTAGTGAGTTCCAGAGCCAGGGAGCAGAGCGGCTGAAAGATAGATAGATGGATAGATAGATACATACATATAATATAATAATATATGAACAAAACTATTGGGACACCTGACCATTACATTGATAGGGTGTTAATAATAACTTTAATGTGAAATTGTCTTGGTAAGCATTAAGATTGCCCTTATCTGGCAGTAATGGGTCTAGCCCAAACCCTGAAATACAGGTACGACTTCTTGATTGCATTCTATGCTAGGACACATAACTGTTCATACTGTTCAAAACAGTCCAAACTTTAGAACTGTACTATACAGGCACAGGGCAGAGAAACAGGTCATTGGGGGAATAAATGAGTTGGACTGGTGGAGAAGCAAAGAAGCTGGGATTTTTTGTCTGCTCATCTCACCTGCACTTCTGAAAGCCACTGAAATTATAGCCTAGGTGCATCCACACACGCAGCCGCACACACACACGCACACACATGCATGCGCACACACACACCCACACCATGAAAAATCACCAAGCTATAGGAGGGTTCTTTCATATATTAGGCATGTTCAGATATACTGAAGCCAATCAGCCAGCTTTTGTACACTGCAGAAACGATCTCACTTGCCCGGCTGTGCTAATTGAACTATTATCTTAAGTACAAACACACACATACGTACATACAGATACAAGTGGATAATGGACAAGAATTGAAGTGCCCCTGACTTGTCTATGAGTGGTCACACCTGATTGGTCATGCTGCAGCGCTGTGAAACACAGATAACACTGCAGCTCTCTTCACCCCTGGGACATCACAGGCTCCCACTGAGCATGCTCATCGCATCTCCTCTTACCTCACTGCTTCTGCTGAGCTCAATAGCTGAGACAAACCTTGTTAACACACAAACCAAACTACCGATCGTGACCAGCAGAGGGCCTTCTTTCTCATTCAGTGCCCTTCACGACTGCAGATCTGGATGTTCCTGAACGGGGCATTCTGACATTTGCTGGGTGTCACAACACAGCTGCTGAACACATAAACAAGCCGTGCTCGTGTTTACCCACCCTGTCTGCCCAATTATGAACTGCTCCCATGCATGCAGCATCAGAGGATTATTCGTCATATGGATCTAAAGAAAACAGCACAGTTCTCGTTTGATTTGTGTGTGTGTTGTTTTATTGTAGGGTAGTTTTTTCCCAAAGCAGGATTTCCCAGTCATCTTAAGGTAAAGAAATTAGTACTGTCTGATAAGAACAGCCCAAAATTGATAACTGTGCAAATACTTAAAAAATATGCAGTTATTACACACGTTTTTACCTTACCTGTACTTCTGTAATCCAGTTGTGATGGTGAACACACCAGGAGTTATACTGTTGTGTGCATTGTTAAAGTACTGCTTTAAAGCTATTAGGGACACTTAATACAAAAGGGAACAATTTATTCTAAGTCAGATTGGAGCATTTCGATAAGAGGTGTGCTGATTTGATAATCATTATCGGCATCTGGCTGATACAGGCCAAAATCTTTAGATCGGATATAAACGAAAGCCTATCGGATATCACGTTAATCCTTATCTAAGGATTAAGGATGAGCAGATGCACTATGCAGGAATGAAATTACAGGCTCTTGTACCCAAATGGTGCATAATATGTCAATCAAAGAGGCACTGGTGATTCAGTCATGTATACATAACTGATCAATTGTGTTTATACGGGTGTCGAAACTGTAATTTTATAACTTAAAATATGCACTGTACAGGAAGCAGGGAGTCATTTTGAAATCTGAGTGCATTCAGACAAATGTACTATTGACATCTTAGGGAAAAGTCCAGTATCGGATGATTATAGGTATTGGTAGATTTTCAAGGTCAGCTGGTATGAAGCCACCCATAATTTCCACAAATATGGTATTGATTGAAAGGTTAGAGTTCACGTCTTCTTTCTTGTTTTAATTATCAAAGATATTGCTGCTCATGTGTGACTGTAGGTTAAACAAAGAAATCCAGTTTTGTGGAACACCCCCGGGTCTATTTCTGGTACACTGCTGGTGGCATACAGTGTATGAATAGAGGGGTTTCAGATTTCTGGTATTCTACAGAGGGAGGGGTTGCTGAATATTCCAGGCCCTAAACCCCAACCCCCATCTGTCCCCACGGTAACCAGACACCCCGACTACCATAGAGGCACTCCTGAGTGCCCTTCACTGCTGCTCTGGATATGAAACGAAACGCAACTGCTGGACAAGTGAGTTCACAGCCCTGTTCCAATCACATCCAGAGAACATCTGAGTCAAGCGAGGAGGGGGGGTTGTCTGGATCTATGGTATGTTTCTGTTTGCTGAGTTCATACACACACAGCAGCGAATGCTGGAATGGAGGCTGAGGCGCTGGAGGCCCACAGGCAACAGTCCAGTCTTTTGAGCTGAAGACTCAGACAGGCTGGAAGCCAGCAACTCCCAGTACTTCCTCAAAGCAACAGAGGCAGGAAATGAAACACAAGATACAATCAACTCTTGAGTTTACTGATACACTCAGCACTCTCACGAGCAAGAGCACACGCGCATACACACACAAACAAACAGTCCCAAATGCACACATGCAATATACAAGCTGATCTTGATCCAAAAACTCACTCACTCTCCCAAATGCACACGCACAATATACAAATTGATCTTGCCACACAAACACACATACACACCCGGTATTACTACATTAGTGAGGACCTTCCACTCATTACAGTACTGTAGGTAATGTGTAATAACTGTAGCTGATCAACACTGCACCTACACCTAACATTAGCTCAAACCATAATTACCTTTCTGATATTTAGCTTTACTAGAAAATTAATTTAAGGTGAAAAGGCACATTACACTGCAAGGAAAGCATGATATCTTCTTGTTTTCCCCTCAATGAGATGACATTTGACCCCCATTAAGAGATAAATATGCATACAAACACAGACACATTCATACTCATGCACACACCAAGTGCACAGAATATAAATTCAATGTGATCCTGCTCCACACATGCATGCACAGACACACAGTATCCAGATTAATAATGATACACACACACACACACGCAAGCAAATACACAGAGACACACAGTGCAGACACACACACCGTGCCACTGGAATGACTTAGCAAACTGAGAAAAATCATAGTGATGCTGAGACAAGAACTTTGACTTCTACTCTCCAATCAATCAGCACGACAGGTAAATTAGACTGCCGTCTGATTCCACATTCCGCTCTCTAATTATTCCCATATTACACAATTTCATCATTCCCTCTTCCTCACAGGCAGTGGACTCATAAAAGACTGACTTAGATTGAGCCTCCTCCTGCACACAGAGAAAAGCCAATCAACTGGGGCCTGAATTCACCATAAATCATCACTCCACTAAACTGACCCTACATGAACTTGGCTGTCCTCTCTCCAGTGCAAGACTCAGCCAGCGGCCACAAAACGTTCACACTCTAAACAGTGTACAAGATCTGACTGGCCATGGGCGACGAGTCACGCTCTTTCTCAGGCTGCTGTAATGTCCCAGAGGCGACAGCTGAGTCACCCAAACACGATCGCTAACGGCTGCGCTTCTGCACAACTTTACACACCAGCGCCCACTGTAGAATTAAATGCACGTGATTCCACATAGAGCATTAACGTGAGGAGAACTTGATTGTAACTGGGTTCTTCAGCAATACAGATACTGGGATGCTGTGGAGCTAATAGATAAACCAATAACGTGTAATATTAAGGAAGTATTAGGTAAGATTTAAAGACCTTTTTGACACACCCAGGAAATCGGGATATTACTAACAGACAGGAAAAGCACAAGGGTACTGGTAAGACAGGGTACTCCGACCAGATTATTTAATTATGGTGTAGTGCTCTGCATGACAAGCTTAATGAAAAAATATCTATTATGGTGCAAATTATTCCAGATTACTATTCTCACCTAAACAGAATGTAATCACAGAGTTCGAAGATGGGTTAAAAAACAAACAAGAAGAATGACCAACCAAGATAAAAGTGCAATGAATTTGGGGTGGTGAAAAAATGATCAGGCCTTCAAAAATGCTATTTTCAGTGCCATGGCACCCTCTTTTGGTAAAACTAGAGCATTTGAAAGCACTGAAAAACAGCTGGGAGCACAGCCTGCTGGCTGTGTTGTCGCTACTTATCCAGTGAATGGTGGAAATATGTTACTCTGTTGGATAGATGACTGAATACTTTTTTTTTTTTTACAATAAAAAATATTAAGGCTTACATTCACTAATGCTAAAATCAAACAATTATTACTAATTATTATTACATCAACACAGTTATGTTTCCTTTTATTTGACTTAAATAGCTTAAATAGCTTCTGTAATTTTTCCGTAATTTGATTTGTGTGAAGATGCTTTTTAAATCAAGTAAATGGTGCAATTCCACTTCGTGAAAATAACTGGTTTAAATTTGTGACATGCCCTGTAGGAGATCCTTCATGTACCTAACAGGACGTATTGAAGCGCAGACATCATTACCTGTGATGCGGTGTTGTTTGGTGCTGACCCGGTTGGTACTTTGGATGGTGCAGCACAGGTGCAGCATAGCTAACATGGTCAGAATCATCACCACACTCTGCAGAAGCAGGGTCAGTTCAAACTGCTTCCCAATCCTGCATAGAAGCACACACAACTTTTGTCAAAATGTACATACCATTGTGTTTCCTTTACATAACTCCCCTGTCCCTGCATTTAAAGCTATTCCATAACCATGTAGTTATTCAGTACACATATGTAATATCATGGTAATATCTTTCACTGCAGATCATTTAGAATAGTTTGACTCAGCATTATCAAAGGTCTTACTCCTTTTTTTAATGGAACCGTAACAAACTGAATTTACTTTTAGACTGCTGCAGGTAACATTTTTTCCTTACTTAACAGGGACAAAGCACACTAATCAGCATCACAGTTTTATAATGTAAATGTACCAGATATACCCTAATAACTAATTTTCATTTCATTTTTACCTGGGTTTAGTAATGCAAAAGTCATACACCCCTATTACATGTTGTGGTTGATGTTCTAAGTGAAATCTGCAAACATTTTGCCACTTTCTGCCGCCACTTTTTCTTGCCTTCGTATCGTCCACTTTTTGCCACAGCAATGCAAATAGCTTGTGGGACTAATAAAGGTTTATCTAATCTTATTGATTGCATTATTGAGTTTTATTTTCTATTCATGAATAGAAAAGAGTGCACTAACATTGGCATAAAAGGCCAGGTTTAAGTTAGTTCATGTACATCAAGTACATTTCTTGTTGTAATTTAAACGGGGAATGTTGGAGTTATTTCAATTTGATGGCATCAATACTGCTTATATATGCATACGAACCAAAAGGCCACAAAAAGCATTAAAAACAAAGATAAACAAGCACATAAAGCATCAAAGTAAAAAAAAGATACAACTAATTTATGTAAGCATACATTGTTGTGTTGGGACAGTTAGATGTGAATTCCTGTGAATGAATCGGTGGTTCGCAAATCTCATGATATGTGCATAAGGAACATGCAGATTGACTAATAGAGTAATTAAACTGTTCTTATCAACGAGTCTTGCAATGACCCTAGACGACCTATTTATGAATGAATTGCTGCGCAGTTACAGTACCCAGCACTCCGCTGCCCTTCCCTTCCACTCACCAGAAGAAAATGCGCAGTATGTTGGCGATGAGTAGCACCAGGCAGACGCGGGTGGAGAAGCCCTCTGTGTTGCCGGTCCGTTGAATCTCCTGGTACTGGGGGACGTAAGGCACAGCACCCCCGAACACCATCACACAAGAGGCCAGCCATGACAGCATGGTCCACGAGCTCTCCACATCCTCCTCCAGCTCAGACTCCATGGCTCAGGCCTTACACTGCTGCAGTGGCTGCACTCATACACTGTGCTGAGACATCACACTGCAGCTAAGCTTAGATTTCATACAGCCTTTATACAGCAGTCTGATCTACAGACACATTCATATTTCTGGACTTTACTATATATAAACCATAATTATAAGATCAGAAACTGAAAGAGTGATCCTATTATTCGATTAACTTGGTTAATCTTGCTGCTTCATTTTTACACCGGAGCTACAAGCCGATAGGCTCTCAAAACTTTTCTGTATAATAATAACAATAACAAGAATTAAAAAAAAACTATTCAAACCACATCCAGCTCTTTATTAATATGACACAAGGCTGGTTTTCACAAAGCAGCTAAACAAGGGCTGATCTTAGATCAGTCTGATGATGGTTTTTGTCACAAAAGTTGATTCTTAATGGTTGGGTGATGAAAACAGATCCTGCTGTGCACTAAGGCTTTGCCCAGCTATCAACCGGATGTTTAATTTACATTTACGGCATTTAGCAGACGCTTTTATCCAAAGCGACTTTCATTCCCTAACTACAGGGGGCAGTCTCTCCCTGGAGCAACTTGGGGTTAAGGGTCTTGCTCAGGGACCCAGTGGTGATGCTGAAGGTAGGATTCGAACCCATGACCTCTTGATCCGGAGGCAAGTATCCTACCCACTGAGCTACCTCCACCAATTTGTGTTCGTATAGCTCACCGTAAGTCATATGGACACTTCATCCACATGAGTCTGCACCACCTTTATAAAGAGCAGCGTGCGGTTCCAGTGGGTTAAAATAAAATTTGGGGATGCATTTAAAGATGAGATTTGGGTGACTAATTACTTTAGATGATTAACTGTACATGGGGTAAGTTTAAAGTTGTATGAAATCTTCAATATTTTGGTAAGAAAAAGAAGAACACAGGTTTCATTTCAGACTTCTCACTGCTCGCCTCTCCCAGCAGCTCACCTGATTTAAGGAAACGAAGGAATAATTAACTGAAGCAGGTACTTGTTTGACAGCTTCAAACTTGCCATGCTTGTACTGTAGCTCCATGTGGCTGAAATGGAATGAGCCTCTATGTGGGTGTGTCCCTTTGTATTAGCACCCCCTGAAGTGGGGCAGGCACAGGGTCTTTTCAGTTTCACCAAAAATGATGTATTCTGTATGGCTCATGACGCCTGCTCAATATGATTCATTTGTGGAGCAGCATAATCTAGTGACCAACGTCTATACACAAATCTTGTGCTTCACTAGCCAATGTCCCGTGACAAACATTTAAATTAAACAAAATCTGCATCACTACTACATTCTTTGGAAGCAAACCAAATTTTGTAGAAATTAATCCATAGAGAGTGCTGCATATGAGGTACAATTTTAAAGTGGGGTACATTTCCACTCCTAGAGTACAATTTGGCTCGCTCATCAAAATTACCACGAATAGCCAATGAGCAGACAATAAATGCTTGTCTGATTTGCCAACCTTAGTGAAATTGTGTGGGCTTATTCACACGTCTCAGCCATAAGTCACTCCAACAAGCTACAACACGTTTCCTCTGTTCTCCTGACATGGTTAGGTCCACCTTCAAATCTTTATGTAATGTACAAAATTCAAACAGTTCGCATTTACCTGTTCAAGGGGTCAGAGCTGCTTAGAACCTGCTGATCACCCTTTATTCTCTTACATTTACAGCATTTAGCAGACGCTTTCATCCAAAGCGACTTCCATTCTCTAACTACAGGGGACAGTGTCCCTGGAGCAACTTAGGGTTAAGGGTCTTGCTCAGGGACCCAGTGGTGGTGCTGAAAGTAGGATTCGAACCCATGACCCCTTAGACCGGAGGCAAGTATCCTGCCCACTGAGCTACCTCCACCCCCACTCTTAACATCTAGAACAGTAAAATGTTATAAACATGCATATTTAGACCTTCTATCTAACCGAGTGTCGTTCCAGACCAGGATTTTATTAACACCATGTTTCAAACATCACCATTGTGCTTCACTGTGTTTAAATGCCTTAATTACACTGAAATGCTGACGTATAAAAGAAAAGTGTCCAAATGCTCCTGTTGGGTTACATCAACATATTGCAAAGGCACTTCTGTTTTACACCACTTCCTCCTACATTATGAAACTTTTCCAAGCAGATAGTTTACGGCGTCTCTTCTCCTTGTCTAAAAACGCAAACTGCAATGACACACATGCCCAAACCTGTTAACCTGCATTTGCTCGGCAAAGCATAACCCAATTCTAGCACAGACACGGAGGAAAGAGAGAATTACTGCTGAAATTCTCCACCTTCAACCACCAGGCCCTCTTTCTCAACTAGATAAGACTGCAAGCCTGCACTCACAATGCAATGCTCCAGAAGATAAGGCCCTCTCTACTGCTCTCTCACTGTAAGGCAAACAGATGTTTCTCCAAGACAGCAGAGACGTCTTGAGTTCTTGGACACCCTGGATGTTGAGAATCCTAGTAGTTCTGAGCTGTTTTCACAGTATAAAATTTTTCTGTACGCTCAAAGCTCTTCATGGCCTCACTCCCACTTTTATACATGATCTGCTACATCTCTACACCACATTGCAAACGTTAAGGTCAAAAGACTCTGGTTTACTTACAGTACCTAAATACAGAGTGTCCTCTATGAGAGGAAGAGTATTCAGTGTTGCTGCTCCCAAAATAATGGAATTCACTGCCCAAAAACCTTAGAGACACTTCTTCTATTTCAGAATTCTTAAATGACACATTTTTTCTCTGTGTCGGTTTAGTGTTGTTGTGTCCATTTTGTGATTATGTTAAAGAAAGGCCTCATGTTTAAGAAAGACGCTATATAAATTTAACTTATTATTTATAATAATATTATTATTATTAATGTTATTACTATTATTATTATTCAGTTCACTACAGGTATCATTACTGCATACTCTATTATACAGACTGATATTAAAGGTTCACAGAGACAGACTAGTACTCTAGTGTCAATGCTACATGACACTTCAGTCATTAAAACAACACTTCTGTGGTCACACCACATCCTGCACAGCTACACTTGAAAAAGTGATCAGCAATAGTTGATTACTGTACAAAGCTGTATAGCCTAATATTAAAAACAATTTTATTGCATTAAGGCATTATTCAAAAACAGGTGTCACCATTCTTACCCATTCTCATCCCAAGCAGTCACACCTCATGCAACTGCAAACTGCTTAAAACAGAATTTCACTGACTAAACAAGTGGAATCAGGGGAGCTTCTGTTTGATTAGAATGAAACCCTGCGTACTTTAGATTAGTAGCTAGTAGTTAGAAATTCACTTGTTAGTTACTTTTCTACAGTATTTATATGATTTACAAAATCTGTGCATTTTTTAATTCATTTGTATATATTTCATATTGATTTTTTTTCTTTTTTTCCCCTTTTATTTCATATTGAAGGTTTTTTAATGTATTTTGACCTCATATTTTATATTGTGCTTGTCTCTGCCTCTGTGCAGTCATAACATAGCCTAAGCTACTTGTGGGTTTTGATTGATGGCCCTTTTAATTGATGGATAAGGACATAACATTCATTTTGGGGAAATGGTTTGTTTTCTGGCTTTTCAAGATTCTAGACTTTGCTTCTCAGCCCAAAAGTTATAACACGAGCAACAGTTTCTTGTTGACACATGAACAAAGTCTCTGCACGCCTGATGCTTTACCAAACATCAGCCTAAGGATCTGGTTGGGCTGCTTTGGGAAAGCGATGGAGGGTTTCTTGAGAAGAACACAAGGGAGAGTGTAATCCCAGCACTATCGTTCCTGATCCCAGTCTAAAAATAGCGCACTCACTCAAATCCTCCTCTGGATAACGCCACACGCACATCAGCCCCTCTGCTAGCTGCCCTAAAAACTTCTCTCACACAGTCGCTGGTGTTATTCTCATCACTTTCGGGGTCTTCTTTCCCCACACCTGATCAGGTTCTCTTCAGCCAGGCAGAAGAACTCGGGGCGTAAGCATGAAACTTAGAGCGAACCCTCATGTTGAGTGGAAACTGATCGGACAGAACATCCACTGGCAAGGAGTAATTCAGGAAAACCCCCTCCGCTGCCCTGCCCGTCCATACAGGAGCACTCAGTTGTTCTGCACGGCTGCTTCATGTCTGAGAGGCGGAATGAAAGCAGCCCGTATCCTTTTATATCATTCACTGGGTTTCAGTCAGGAGCAAGGCTGAGTACAACGCTCTTACCTCCACTATCTTCAGGACTGGAGTGTGTGACTGCAGACTCGTCAGAGCAAACTCATATCAAAACACTGCATTATAACAGTCGCTGCTGAGGGGCTGTGATGAGAGAGAGAGAGAGAGAGAGAGAGAGAGAGAGAGAGAGAGAGAGAGAGAGAGAGAGAGAAAAAAAAAAGAAAGAAACAAAGAGAGAAAATATATAGAGAAGATA
>JBBPDC010000019.1:11563404-11580677 GCA_037974485.1 Hemigrammopetersius urotaenia
TCTGGTCAATAATGAAATAAGTTCTTTTTTTTCCATAAGTACACTTTAGTAGACTGGCTCTAAATGACAGAACATGGACAGCTGTTGATGAGGGATGATTTCCTTCTCAATTACAAAGTACAGCATGGCAAAAAGCCAATCAAAGTAATTACTTCGTATGAGTCTTAAATTTAATTAGTTGTGTGACTGAAGGAGTCGGTGACAGCTTTAAAAAACAGGGATGATGTATTGCTTCATGTCTCCACTCATCCACTCCGGGTGTTTATGCGGTACGATTAGATCGCTGGTGTGTGAAATCCGTGAGTGTAAAAGGCTTATTTTGTATAACACAGCTCACTTTCAGAATACAGTGAAAGTATGAAAGCCGCCCCTACTATCAGCATGAGGATGTACAGTTTTCATATGCAAATAGTTGTAGAGGGAATTGCAGTGAATAAAAGTAGGAAGACAAGAGCAAGGCAAGAGTGTCACCATAACCACAACAAATACATGGAGAGAAAGAACCAAGTAAGGAATGTAGAAAGAAAGAGTAAAAAAAAAAAAAAGAGACTCACAATTGCTGAGTTCTTTAAGCTGCTGCTGCAGTGTGATGGAGGCATTGTATGTCCTGAAAACCTTGGCCGTCAGACCAGCCATTAGAGAACTCAGATGCTTATTTAACATTGCTGTCTGGAAATACAGAAAACAATACATATGTAACACAATACACAAGTTATTTAACCAACAACACATATGCACAGAAACCTTAACACTAGATGGCACTGTTGCGTTTAGAAAGGATGGTGGTCTTCCGCGTGTCCGAAGAGACTAAATGGGGCAAAATGATTTCCTAAACTACACTGGGTAGCATTTAGAAAAAAACACAATTGTGGTTCTAAATGGCATTAGTTAAAATTTAAATAGCTGTCAGAAAGCAGAAGTGTGGGCTCTATGTGCAAAACAGAAAAAAGCAAAACCATTAATGTCTGGTCTACATGGTTTTGTTTTACCATTTTTTGGAAGAATCCATGTGTCTAAAAGGATTACCATTCAGAAACACCTACAGCTCATTACCACATAACTGCAGGCATAACCTCACCACAGAACACCAATTCCCATCAGCTACACACAGACAACAAAACCAGCAACGCATGCTAACACCGCATCCTGGACCAGCTTTATTTCCCCACTGTGCTCATGACTCCGGCCGTGTCTTGCAGCCTCCACCAAGGTTAACTGTAATATATCTCGGATATTAATGATATTGCAGACTTTTAGCTTTGACGTGGGAGTATTTTGCAAATATGAGCTTTAATAGGCTGGCAGAACACCTGCACCAACTGCTGTGGCTGTCTCCATTGAAGCCTGACTAATTCTGTATGTCCATACACTGTTGACTCACGCATTGAGCTCTCCAGCATCTGGGATTTTTATTTTTACCTCTTAGCTGGATCTTTTGGCCAGACCAATTAGGTAAACATAACATCTTTAAAAATTTACCTGGATCAAGCCCCACACTATCCTATCCAATATGCCTTTGGTTCAAGTTCATCATACAAAGTTCACTACAGTCCACTTTTACAAACTACAGATAAAAGTTTAGATCCAAGACACAATCTATTATGGCTGTCACTATCAATTACATTTATAATCTACTGAAAGTGAAGTGATGTCAAAGTGACATACATGAACACACCACAGCACACATTAATCTATGGCTTTTTGACAAAGCAAAGTGGCTCCTTATAGCTATGCATGAACACACCACAGCACACAGTGTGAATATGAAATTCTTTCTCTGCATTTAACCCATTCACCAAGTGAAGCTGTAAGAGTACAAGTAAACGTTTCCTTTCTTTTAGTGAAACATGCAAGAGTGATTTGAATGCTAATAGCTCTCCCTTGCAGAGAATGTTCTGGTGAACACAAATTTATAATTTTATAATGACCTCTGTATTTCATGGTTATCTCCCAGAAAGTGGTCTCACATTGGATTCATCAAGAATGCTACTCAGTTTTTAGTCTTTTCAAGTTATTCCTACTTGTGTTCATACAGAAAAGACACAAGTAATTCAGTGGTTGAAGTCTCAATCATGGACATATATAGTGACATATATAGTGAAAGTGACCATTTGTCACATGTGAACACACCACTGCACACAGTGTGAACAGCACGAAATTCAACCTCTGCATTTAACCCATTCAACAAGTGAAGCAGGTGGCAGCTACGAACACAGCGCCCTGTTGCTCAGGGTACCTCAGCTGTGCCTAGTAGTCTTGGGAATCGAACCCGGACTTTCTGGTTGCAGGGCGAATGCCCTAACCACTAGGCTACCAACTGCCCCTAATGCACTTATACAATAATGTATGTTTTGGGTAGAACTGCTACTCCACAGCCCATATTTAGAAATGATTGTGCAAAAAAGAAACTGAATTTATTTTATAATGTTTTTGATTAAACAAAAACATTTTTCAAGTCATTCTACTGCAGATATTCATCACAAAGTTATAAGTAGTGTTGCGAATAAGCCACAAACTGCAGTCAATCAGATAGGGGGTCTTTTAAAAACTTCAGTAGCAGTTTGGCCACCTGAGGTTGTGCAACAGTTCACACACAGCAAATTACATTTACACCAAGAGAAACAGAGAGTACTGATAGAGTTGGTGTTTGTACACTTTGGGGAGTCTATTAGAAGAACAGTGGCATCACACCAGTCTCCATTTTAACTGAAACAGTGCCGCTCTGCAACTAAACTTTCACCTCCATTACGGAATAAAGTAGCACATAACCACAAGAAACAGAATAGAAACTAAAGATTGTCTCTCAAAGATGTGTGTGAGTTTCAGCACCCCTAGTCAAATTAAATATTTTGTTGATTTTCTAAATGAAAAGAAGTCAACACCACTTCTGCATGAAGCAAACTTCAATATGACACATTTCTTCTTATTTTAAAATAAATCATTATTATGAATTTGCTGAATGTAACATATTGTGAAGAGTACAACAAAATGTGGTAGGTTCACAGGTTTTCAGTCTTTAATTATTCTTTCAGCTAGTGCTTAATTTCCTTTGGTTGAAATCACAGCCTGAAACCCATTTGCTATACCAAACTAACAGCCATTCCATTTGCGACCCCTTATAGAACAGTTCTAGTTGGCAGATTTTCATAGATAGCTAAGAAAATGTTAAAGATTTAAGCCTAGGGAAAGTAAAGGCCCTTCCAAAACTTAAATCTGTTTTTCTTGAAGTAGTTCTTCGGTTTCTTCACTAACCACGGAACAGCTGTCAGGATTTGGTGATATTATGTAGACTCCACACTTCCCCCTAATCTTTCCTGTGCAACAGGCTGCTGCAAAACCCCTCCAAAAACAGATACACCATCATGCTTTATAGATGGCAGGGTTATTTCTCCTATTATGCCTTTGATGATCGTAGGAAAGCACTTAAGTCCAAAAGGCATCTTGATTTTTGTGATGAGACCCTTCTCATGACCCTTCAATTTAGATGATGGTTGTGCAACAACACTGAACAGAGAAAACATCATTCCCATGCTAGCCAATTTTTGCCGCTTGGCAGCAATATGAGGGGGGAGGGATTTGCTTCATATGCCTAACCAGTATATGAACATTATTTTTCTTTCAGAATGTTTTATTTATGTTCAAGATTCTGTACAACAGTTACTTTTAACATCTGGTTCTTAATAGCATTTCAGACAGTAAAATTTGCAAGCAGGAAGCAGGATCTGTCTTCTCTTTCTATCATCTTTTGATCCTCATTCAGCTGCCTAGATAAGCCCATCATTCTAAAGTGCCACACCCTTTTAAAGGATCATATAATTTTTATTACACTCTTGAAGTTCTCAGCTGACTTAAGGGATAACGCAGGGGTGCTGAAATTTGGTACTTGTGGGTTGATGTCCAGCACAGTTTGGTTTCTCTCATTCCCTGGCCTAAAGAGTCAAATAAATATGAAATTAAAAATTCAACTTAACACAGTGACATGCTGTCTGCTATTAAGCTAACTAATGTATTGAAAAGATGCTGTGTAAACGGCAAGGTTAAATTATGCTATTTCTTTGCCACTGTGACCCTTTGATTTGTTTCCCTTTTGCAAAAATGATATAGGTTGTCTAAATTGTTTTCAGTGGAGATTATTAATCTGTGAGATCAGCATTAAAAGGTTTGAATGCACAGAAACAAAATAATTTGGTTTGTTTCTGTTATACCTGGATGGACAAATACGATTTATTTGTGCTGTTTCGATTCGTTTCTGCATCTTTCGTATTGATATGAATAGCAGTGTCAAGAGCAAAGCAGATCTGTTGCCAAGCCCTTGATAAAAGCTACTAAGTGCACTTTTCTTGATGAATGAAGATTGATTTAGACTGATAAATCAATTATGCAAATAACCA
Source organism: Hemigrammopetersius urotaenia (assembly GCA_037974485.1). NCBI lineage: Eukaryota > Metazoa > Chordata > Actinopteri > Characiformes > Alestidae > Hemigrammopetersius > Hemigrammopetersius urotaenia. The sequence continues at coordinate 11,567,796 of JBBPDC010000019.1, forward strand.
AGGGTTGTAGCCTTACAACAAAGTTTGTATACAGTCAGTCAAGATACAACTGAGCCAAGTGTCTAGTCATGTGCAGACCCCTTAAATGGGTGGTGTACACAAAATTACCAGTTAATATATGTAACACTTAACAGACCAAAAAAAGCCAGCACTTTTTTACTTGTTTTATACTTGTTTTGTCAAAATCCCTAGTGCTGAACCAAAGGCACAAACAGACTATATTGTAACAGAGGGGGAAAATATTTGACCTACTCATGAACTACCTGGTGTTAGGGGCAGGAATTTGCCCATTTTCCTGAACGGACAAATCAGCATAGCACTGATATGGACATACAAATTCACACACAGAGTAGCAAGTAATACGATTTACAGAAAGATTTGCAGGCCACTGTGAGCTGAGCTTTCTCATTCTCCTTCACTCAGGTCACCTCGGTGTCGAAAGAGCAGCATGGAGCGCAATATCATTTTCTGTACTTCCGCCTACGAGTAACTGGCCAGCCTGTCTATCTTTCTCTCCTTTTATCTTTCATTCCATCTCTTTCTGCACATTCTGTATCATTGCATATTCTGGACTTTAGGTTTGCATTACTTGGCTAACCGAGAAATCCTGATCCTAGAGATACTCACATTCAGTCGATCAAATAAGTCATCTCCTTCTTGTTTGTTTTCCATGAAAAGCTTGAGGTTTTTGAAAACCTGAATGGAAAAGACAACAAAAATCAACCTGAGGCCTATACCCGCACTGACTTGAGAGAGAAAGATAGAGTGAGTAAGAGAGTGAGAGAGAGAGAACCAGCACTCAATTATATTTGACATTTCCACGAAGTCCTGTTTTCTTCTACTCCTGCTGCATAAACTAAAGGCTAAAATATGCACGCTACTAATTAATGATAGCAGATGTGTTTCTTTTTAAACAGACTCATTTGAATAACTATTTGTCCTTGAGCCAAATGTAGGGAAAAACAGAAGCTAGCAGACATGCTTGTCAAGCAATGAGGGACTTAGTCCCTGACTGACTGAACAGAGTGGTGACCAAAGAGGTGACTGACTCATCCACGGACTCGTCAAAATCGTAATCACGGAGAGTGTAGCACTTACCAAGCTTTACACATCATTACCGCACTTACCATACTCTGAGCAGCCCAATCTGGCTAAACTGCAGCTGCCTCCACCCCCACCCCCCACTTCACTCACTCACACGTTTTGAACTCCATCTTGAGTAGAAAGGTAACATGTCATCAGACACACTAACACAAAATAACCCAATATGAAACTTATGGGATCAGCTAGCACCAGATTCGACATTCGATTCTTATTCATTATAAAGATGGGACAGAGGGGGGTAAGGAAATTGCGTTTTCCTTCAATTATATCTGACATTTCCAACAACTCTCCTACTCTCTCAGTGAACCTGTTAAATATTCAGAGAACTAATTATTTCTTACCTGATGACTTTAGCTTAAATGTTCTCATTTAAATAATGAGAAAGCTTGTGCTGGCAAAGAGTGTTTGACAGAAGCAAGCATTTTTACCCACACATGCTTTCTAAACTAGGTTAGTTTTCTGTATTACCATATTAAAAGCATAATTATAATTTCCACAGTGAAAGGCAAATGACCCAACCTGCTTTATAGCAGCAATGCCTTGCCCTCAGATTTTAGTGAGCTTTTTACATTACAGATACAGCTTATTCCAAGTGTGTGGGACCACGATACAGAGAGGACAAACAATGCTTTGCTGCGTTCTGCAGCTGGGGAAACGATGATTGGCATAATGATTACACATATGGCCTTACCCTTTTGGAGACAGGAACCTTGTTGTAATAGCGGATGCAATCTTTACCCAGGAAGTCAAACTCCACCACACACTTTTCTCCATCGAGTGTGTCGTGCAAAGTGATGTGCTCAACTCGCAGAGAGCAGCAACCAACTGTATCAGCTGTTTCCCCTTCTTCCTTTTCATTACCTGCTCTCAGAGCCAGCTGTGCACACACACAAATACACAAAGAAATTCACTTGAAACCAGAACTTGGATTCAGGCCTTGCGTAAGGGGGGTTCGGGCATTGCTGCAGCGGTGTCCTGTAAGCACTTAACCCCTGTAAACTCCAGGGCAGGGAAGAGGCTAATAATGTGTGTCAAATTCTGATCGTTTGTCTCTACAAAAGGGGTACATACACTAACTGATGAGGTTGAATGCATCAGTGGGTGCAGTTACGTGTTTGTGTACTGTTAAACATGCACAGTAATTTTGCATTCTATGTTAGTTCTTTACAGCTGGTTCAAACTATAAACTCAAAGCTATATACAGGCTTATGATATTTTCAAATTAAAAATAGAACATCCTTAATACTACATACTATAGCTATAACATTAAACATGTTCATTCATAATCAAAGTATTCAAGTGACTGAGGGTATTCCTCACCTGAATGCTGTTCATCATTTAAAACTGAAGCCAAACAAACAAAAATTTATACAAATATTTGTATATTTACAAATAAAATAAATTTAATTGAATTGTCTTTGTTTCAACATTGTCTGATCCCCCTGCCCCCCTTACTCTGTTTCAGGTGTTTAATGACAAGAGGTGACTTGTCAAATCATGGGATGTGTAGCTGTAATCACCATTTAAAGTGAAAATGACAATCTGGTCATATGTGAACACACCACAGCACACAGTGTGAACAGCACGAAATACTTCCTCTGCATTTAACCCATTCACCAAGTGAAGCAGGGGGCAGCTAGGAACACAGCGCCCGGGGAGCAGTGTGTGGGGACGATACCTTGCTCAGGGTACCTCAGCGGTGCCTAGCAGTCGTGGGAATCAAACCTGGACTTTCTGATCACAGGGTGAATGCCTTAACCACTAGGCCACCAGCCGCCCCAAGCAGAGATAAGGCATGATTTCGATAGTTTGATAGATATCACACCAATCATTGAGTAACAGTAATTTTTCTAGAGGTTTGAGATAAAATGTTTCATTTCAAACAGTGCTAAGCCTCAAAACAACTGAAAAGAAAAAAAAACAGCAAGCAGTTGATATATACTTGTGGATAATTTAGCAGAGAGGTACAAATGTCTGAGAGCTTCAAAAAGTCCTTAAACATGACCTTCACAGTGGTCATGAGATATAGTGAGTAGACGATGTGCAAAAGGACTATTTATCAGAACTGTCCACAAACCAGTGCACGTTCTTTTATCACTCTGCAGTTTTTTTTCGACATAAATTACTACCAATAAGTCTTTACTGAGGAAAGCCGCAAGCATTTCCAATAATTTCTAGGCAGAATAATTTCTGAGAATGTGCATGCAAATATGTGCATGGGGGCTGACCTTGTCAATAAAGTAGAGCGCCACAGCTCTCTGCCGAGTGCCCATCTGTTTAGACTTAAGGTCCTCCTGGTACTGGGATCGGATAGCATCCACACATGTCTTGAGCTTGCGAGCCACTTCATACTTCTCCCAGTCTTTCTCCCCCTGCGCATGTGAAATACATTACCTCATCAGATTCAAAGCACCCCAGCTAATCTTTACAGTGTTTGTTGCCTTTAATATTTTCACAGAACAACTTCAAAGCCTAGACATATTTAAAGCCTTTTCGCCTCAAATAAAAGTGCAAATAACAATACACCAGTCAATCAGGTCAAATACACCACGTTCGAAGTCCAAGTTAGAGTGAAAAAATTTAATGGTTTACTTCTGCTTGTGCCACTACTATGTGTATGTGTACTAATTTCCCATGCACCTTAGCGTTAGAGGTTAGCTTATGTTTTTGTGCCCATGGCTTGTGGTAATTTAACTGGCCCACAACACTGGTACCCTCTACATCTTGTGTTGCCACAGTAACACTCTGGCAAACTGAGATGTGTGCATTCATTGCTATAGAGTGGAGAGGAGGCAGAAAAGAGAAAAATAAAGAAATGTTGGCAGACAGACAGAGTCGCAGCAGCAGAAAAAAAGACAAGTGGAGAAAGTGTACACAGTAGCATATTCTACATCTGCATTCCTGTGAGAATAACCTTGCTTATTGTGAGACGTGGGTAATTGAGTAATGATGGAATTGATTGCTTTGCATCCTGATTTGATTGTGTGTGAGAGAGGCAGTGACTGGAGCGAGACAAATGATGAGATGAAGCATGGTGAGGGGGAACTAGGCAAAAACTCATTGCTTCAGAATGCATTTCGCTCTCTGCTCTGTTTGATTAACCAGCACCAATCGCTACAGCTAAATGTCATCAAAACCTAATCTATTAGCCAAGAGAGGCAAATACAGATTGACATGGCGTTGGGAGGAAATGAGGGAGGGGGAGATGGGGTGGGGCGAGGAAAAAAAAAAAAAAAAGAAACGCAAAAGCTAATGAGGGGCAGACTTTATACCTTCAGTTTGGAGTTTGCATTGAGCATCACATATTTGCAAGAACCCTGTACATTCTCGGTCCAGCTAGCCAACCACGTTACTGTGTTGTCATGTCGAACCTCTTTCCATTTGTGACCAGCAGGGGGCTCTGGGATATGGGACTCCCTGCAGAGTAGACCAGGGTATGCAATGCCATTAAACACTGTGGAGACACATCTTTGAACATATATAAGATTTGTACTATATAAGAGAAGCTACAACCCACAATTTCAAGCAAAAAACTATTTGATTAAAAAAAAAAAACTTTTTAAATATTCTTGGAATTTGAATATTGGAAAATCAGAACACATGCCTAAAAAGAACAATGACTATAGCATCATTGTATAAGCTTGCATAGGGTCTTAAATATTAGTCTGCTGCCGACTACAGGCTGTTACCGGCTACAGTTGATGATAATGTCCTCTGGCTGAAGTCTCTTCTTCAGCATGCCCTGTTTAGGATGGTCTCCTCTGCCTCTGAACAGCCCTGGCGGCTCAATCTTAAAGTTTCCAATGCGCTCCCGATGATGGTCCAACACACAGTAGCCATATTCCTCTAAAATTTTCTGATTAGTTTCCTTAATAATCTGGAATATGGTGGGAAAAAAGCAACATACAGTGAACAAATACGATGCAACTGTTTAGTTTCAGCTAGTTGATGGAACTGGGGTGCTCACCAGCTTCTCTTCTTTGTTCATGTTTTTCCTGGCCTCCACTTTCTGCCTATGCATAGCATGAAGCTCTCCAAAGTCACACTTATTCAGGTCAGTGATCAGCATCCGCTCCTCTAGAGTCATCTCCTGAAAAAACACAGACACACACACAGCTCCACTTCATTCATCTTGACAGAGTTGTTGATCGGTTATCTTTGACCTAACAACACCTTAGAACACATAGACCGAAAGTTTAAAACCTCCTTAGCCAAAGCTAAACACATACAATGAATTTCTTGTGTTTTATTTTTATTTTCAAAATGCTCCCTAATATTTCATAATGAACAGCCCATTAGTAACCAAATGAAAATCAAAACACATGACAATTCCCTCGACTTTAAAGTAGACGCAATGGGTTCAATGCCTATGCACTACCACAAGGCAACTCTCCAATGTTACTGAAGGATGTGGACAGGACTTTAACTTCACAGCAGCAGGCTAATGAGGGCCATAATCAAGCCAAACGAATGAAACCACCTGAGAGAGGCAAAGCACTGACCTGCCTCACCCATAATGATCACACCTCCCATGAGCCGTGGGGGGTGGTGGGTGGGTAGGTTGACCAACGCAGAGGTCACAGCTCCAGGGACTACCACACAACAACTTTTCTGACTTGTTTTATAAAACATTCCAAAGTCTCTTAAATGTCACTATAACAGTGAATCACTGTAATCTGCCCTCCTAGGGCCAGGACCACAGGCTCTTATACACAGAATTTCAATGTTTTCTTTCAAAAAAAGTGACCTGCTTGCCCCTCTATGTCGTGGACACACTCACACACCCCAATGGCACCTCTGGGGTGCTTGTACATAAGCTGCAGTGAGAAGGAGAAAGTGAGGACATAAGATTGAAATTAACTACAAACTCTCTGGCTTTTCACATCCACCAAAGACCCAGCACCACACTATCACAATCAATCACCTCTGACATAATTCCAGCTTGACCTCAGTCCCTGTGCTATTGAATAAATCTAATTCAATACCCACAATCACAAAGCAATAGGGGTTTACACTGAGGCTGCTCGCAGACCAACAACAACTATCACACCTGATTTTTTCAGAGCAGGACAACAGATACACAGAAGCTGTTGCTGATTTGACAAATACACCAGACTAAGGGTTATGTATACTGCTTTTATCATAATTAAACAGCACTGGTCATGGGCACTCAAGGCTCACTGTCATGTATGGGAAGCAAAGTCTAGCCTTCCTGGTTCAGTTCCACAGTTGTTTCACAAACTGTTGAATAAGGTAATGCTAGTTATAGAAAGGTATCAAAATATGCAGAGCATCACAGCTTGCCGTGTATGGTGCTGCATAGCTGCAGACTACTCAGAGGGCAAACCGCTATCCAGGGCCAAAAGTGCATGCAATAGGGGAACTGGACCAACTGAAGAAGGTAGCTTGGTCTGATGAAACCCTTTTTGTTTCACATTATGTGTATGGCTGGATATATACACCTTGCTTACTCTGGAAACAGAACACACCACAAAGCACTTTGGGCAGAAGGCCAGTGCGGGCAATATGATGCTCTGGGCAATGCGTTTCTGAGGAAAGCCTTGGGTCCTGGCATTCTTTTGTATGTTACATTGACATGAAGCACGCTGCACAGAAGGACAAAAACTATTCCAGTACCAGCAAAATCTTTCCGTAGGTCCATGGCAGTGATTTAGAGCTTTAGAGCTTGGCAGTGATGATCAGTCTATGAGCAGTTAATTTCAGTTCAGCCCTCCTTAGCAACCATTTGTAACAGCATTTCATAGTGTAAAAATTTGATAGCTTTAATAGCATTATTTTTCTAGGTAAGAGTTGATAATCCTTAGTTTTAGTTAACTGCTCAGATAAGTCTACTGACTTGTATTAAGGCATGAGTCATTTAAGCCTACCAGTGGATCAACTGAAAGTGTACTCCAATTTTTGCACACAGCATCAATTCTGATAGTGTATGAGACGAAGTGGGATGTCAAAGTACACAGACGCTTTAGAAGTTTCCATATTTCTGCATAAATACAATCCAAATCATTATATATATTTGTCCATTTATTTATTGAAAAACATTATACATATTACATACGTATCAGTGGCAGGATGTGAACCATTTCTTTCAGTATCTGGTGTGACCCACTAAATAAAGCACAGTTTCAAATCTGGTTTCCTCAAATGAACTGTTCATTTCAGGTTCTCCCACAACATTTCTTGGGTTCACACCTTTGACTTGGGCATTCTAAAAGATTAGCTTTATTCTTCACTCTTCTAATATTTTGTGGTCAACCACTCCTGGGGATTGCTGTAAAGTCCAAACTTTTGGTCGTGTTTTTTGTTAAACCTTTTTTAGCTTCAAAAACACTGAGATCCTGAGGCATCATGCGTCATGATACATTTCTATAAACATGTTTTGTGATCATTGTACTTTGTTTGATCCCTGTTTTTCAAATAGAAAAAGAGAACCCAGCGCTACCTGACTGTCATCTCATTGATTGCAAACACCTGACTCATCTTCAAATTAACTGCTAATCCTCATATGCTAAATCCTCACATATTTAATGCAGAAATATAGAACATTCTAAACCGTTCACAAATTTCCAAGCACCATTGTAAATATATTGTAATACATTTAAGGTAAGTCAAGTTATTGGCTAAACAAGCCTCTAATGTGAGCCAATTACTCACACTAAAAGACATAAATGCACCTCCCTTCTTTCTGTACACACTCCAATGTGTGCACTTCCACTTAACCTCCTGTCTCCTCATTAATGTTTGCCCAGCAACTGCGGCAAAAGCCATGGTGAGTTCTAAGGGCAACTGAGCCATGCATAGAAATGCATGGAATTAATTATGACTTGCACCTGAGTCATAACATGGATTTTGATTTAATGAAAAACTAAATGGTGGTTTAAATAAACAAACAAACATTTTGCATGAGTACTGAAATGCAGTCAAAAAAGTTACTGGTGCAGATCTGCTCTCAGATCTATGTGGAGATGCATAACTAAGTAGTACTGCAGGGGCACCTACATCTTACAGGCAGAGAATGTCCCTATACAGATCAGCATATGAAAGGATATCACACTGATCTGTTTTATCAGTCTCTATTCCCCATCTTTTTTCCTCTCCCTCCGATTGACAGCAGGGTAGTGGGCGGAGACTGTGCTCAGTGAGGCGAGGCGAGGCTTCCATGTTATAATAAAACAGTTAAATTGGATTTGTTCATATGTGGGGAGCGAGTTGTCTGGATTAGCATATCAATGCCTTTACACAAATCGTATTTTCAAGAGCACTGAGCGCTAAGCAGCACGAAATTAATTCTGCATGATAGGCCCTAGGCCCTGCTGGGGTGCGGAGAGCACGGCCCTGGTTCCACAAACCCCCCATCGTCACCCCCAATGAATAATCCATCATCCATCTCTCCAATCACAGTCACACAAATCTGACCGGAAAAACTTAGGTCTGAACACGGCTATGAACTCCAAAAGATTCTATTAAAACTGATAAAGAAAAATCACCCACCCGAAGAAAAATGAGGAAAAAAAATGCTCAATAGTTTAATAATTTGCCTTGCACATCTCTTTATGGCTGGCTGCACTTATTATGAGATCAAAATAAAACGTGAAATCACGAATGCTGCACTACTGCAAATGTCATACTGTAGTTAATTTCAATCCTAAGCTTCCATTGTATCGATACCTGAAAAGACCTTTGGTGTTATTCTCTCTTTCCTCCTCCAGATTCAGTTATGGATGTGGTCATTTAATCTACATTAAAGCATGTAAATTCAGAATGGAGGATGACAAACTTTCATGAAACCTTTAAACCTGTGCAGCAGAGTAAATATAACTATAAATTATAGAATAGATTGTATAATCTATACATTTTACTATTATTTTCGTGTTTCTTTACTACTAATTTTCTTGTGGCAAACACCATCTCACTTCACTACTATGGCAAGAACAAAGCAGACCACCTGCAAATCCACTGCTGGTAAGGCGCCCAGGAAGCAACTGACTATGAAGGCTCTCAAGAGCTCTCTGGCCACCAGTGCTGTGAAGAAACCTCACCATTACGGGCCCGGCACCGTGGCTCAGAGAGAGATACACTGCTACTAAAAATCAACGGTGCTGCTGACCCACAAGCTGCCCTTCCAGCGCCTGGTGCGTGAGATCGCTCAGGATTTCAAGACTGACCTCGGCTTCCAGAGCTCCGCCGTCATGGCCCTGCAGGAAGCCAGTGAGGCGAGACTTGGTGGGTCTGTTTGATGACACGAACCTGTGCGCCATCCATGCCAAAAGAGTCACATTCATGCCTAAAGATAATCAGCTGGTCTGCCCTATCTGTGGAGAGGGTACTTTAACTCCCTTAATTTTTTATTTCTGTATAACTTCTGTAAAGTGACCTTGACAGTTGTGAAAGGTGCATATAAATAAAATGTATTATTACTTTAACAGAAACGAACAGGGCTACTGGAAACACACACATCAGGTACTGATGAATGATGTGATACTTGACATGAAGCCCCAAGGATTCTTACAAAAGGTACAGGAAGAAAATTGTGTGGATTTGCTGTAGAATTGCATATGTTTAGACATTTTAACAGAGTACAATGGTAAATGTCAGTGACATTACTGCTCAAACACAAAAGCACCTAAACATGAGGTCATTTAGATTACATAGAAACACTGACAACACGCAGGCCATTTACAAAACTGTACAAAACCTTAACCCAAAGGGGAAAATGCAGAAATGAGAAGTTAAATCACATAAAACAACTTGGAGACAACTGACGACATCCATTTGCACCACACTAACTTCTAGCAATTAGTTAATGGACCTTGTTCAACAAACAGATCATTTGAAGACAGCACACTGACAGCATATGAGACACTGATTTGACCATTCAAACCACATTTACAGGTTATGGGGATTTCCTACAACTGCACAGTGTTTTTGGCACAAACATTAATCAGTCTTGATGTGTCTTGAACAAAATTGAATGATGTGCAATGCTTAAATAGTGAAAAGGCTGAGCAAGATTCAGTATTTCTGACTCCTAACAAGAACTGACGGGATTTCATGGCCTTAACGACTGAGGTGAACGTAGCTGCTATCTTTTGCTTCATTTTGTGTTCTCTCTTGCTCATTCAGAACTTACTTTCTTTGGCTCTGTGCACTCTAAAGATTTTGAAAATGGTTTGTGGGACAGGAGCCTCCCCAACGACGCTTAAGGTGCTTTCACTGGAACTTAGCTATTTATTTACTGACAGTAAATTTTTGTATTTTTAGGATGGTTGGGAAGTACTAGTGGCCGCCTTTCGATGGACTTAGTGTATGGCTTTCTCCTGGCATTTTATAATCAGATTGCTAAGACTGATTATTATTACCACCGATTCTTAGTATTCCTATTCTGATATGAATAATGCCCTATGCACCTTCTGCCCACCACTGTTTTATTCCCCTTACTAACACAATTTCTGCTGCATTGACCACAAAAAAAAATGCCCGGTTAGAATACAGAGGTCTACATACCTTTCTCCAATCTTTGAAGAAATTGTTGCGGAACACATCTTTAGTGGTGTATTCATGGTCCAGCATCTGAGCAAAGAATAAAGCCACCTCCTCAGCAGCCAGACTCAGCTTCACAGCCTTACCTACAATACACACACACACACACACACACAGGGGAGGTGTTAATCTAACAAGGTACTAAACAAGTCAAAATTGCCAACTATGAGTCAACTTTATTAAAATTCACTGCTAGCACAGAATACATCAGAGAACACATATAAAAGAAAACTGTCTTTACGTTGTATGATATTTCAAGAAAAAAAAGAAAAAACTAAATGCCCCCCTTGATTCACACTTAATGTTGTAATTCAGAAACATTATAATAAAATACCAGAGAGCAAGTTTGCAGAAGTCAACACAGTTCTGTTTACTTCTCACAAATCACTATTTGCTATATTCTCACAGCAATAATGTTGTAGCGGGAGCAGTATACACTGCAGTCTCTCTCATTCATGTCTCATTCTTGTCTGATCAATGAGAGATTCAGGGTTTACTTTTAAGAAAACAAGGACGAGTCAGCAAATCAGGGGCCTTCCTGAGGACTCTGAGAAAGTGCTCAGCATGGAAGTAGGAAAGAATAAATCTGTTTAAATACATTCCAGGGACCTGCTACTATAGCAACTTTAATCAAAAACACTGAGAGGGTTTTCGCCTTAAAAAAAACCAATGTTTTCTGAGGCTGAGTTCCGCCAAGATTAAGTCTTTGTGGTGTGGCCTTGCGCTATAAAGAGGGATTTCTTTTGCCCATTGCAGAGTGGCTGTTAACAGAAGCAGCTAGTATGAGTGCAAGAGGAAAATGATTAGAGGCTTCTCCATGCTCTCTCCAGAGGCCTTCTGACCCAGACAGTGGACAGAGCTGGCAGAGAGTTGGGCCTCATGCCCAGCCAGAGAGAGTTGGGAGAAAGAAAAATTAGCATTCCAGAGAAATCTATAGTTATGCTCAACATTACTTCACAGCTTTCACACAGTGTCCCCAAGCTGTCTTTGTGAAGTCTGTTCTGGGCACTTCCTCAACAAGGTGAGTGCAGAGCATCTTCAGAACCAAGACTTTCTCAGATGTTGTACAGATTAAATACGAACCATCGTAGTAGAACTTCACATCATCCGGGAGCGGCTGATACTCTGGCGGGAAATATGGCCCTTTGTGTTCTAGAAACTTCCACTTAACTCCATATTCATACTTCTCCTCCTCCCACCTGGGAAACATACATGCGTTTAATTGTTTAGACCAGAAATACATACACTCAGACTGTGTTTTCAAAAAGAGGATTAAAAACATTTTAAAATTTGTCTTTTACAAAATCCAGCCTAATGCACTGCATTAACAATGTTTGTTAGGAACAGCCTCTTCTCATATATAAGTCTTTAAGTGTTATGCTACTGTAAAAAAACAAAAAAACAAAAAAAACTTTCAGCTGTAAATTGCAACCATTAACTTATCCAGACATCACCCAGAAGAGTTGCACATAAGAAAAAATGGGTGCACAGTGACGCTGTTATTGATGGGTCTTATTGATACTACTCTACACAATTTCATACAGTCAAGCCCAGAATTATTTATAGCCCTGGCAATTTCTGACTTAGTTATTTTTATTCAACAAGCAAAAATCTTCTTGACTGGAAATGACATGGGCGTCTCCCAGAAGATAATAAGACAATGTACAAGAGGCATCATTGTGGGGAAAAAATATTTCTCAGTGGCATGTCCAACATTATTTATACCTTTTGCAAACTGTCACAGTCTATGGGAAAATACCAGTGGAGACGTGCAAACAGCTTGTCTGCAATTATAGGAAGTGTTTGATTACTGTAATAGCCAACAAAGGCTTTGCTATTGATTATTGAGAAGGGTATGAATAATTTTGGACATGCCACTTTTTGTTCAAATGTAAAAAAAAGTTGATATATATTTTTTCTCCACAATGATGCCTCTTGAATATCATCTTATTATCTTCTGGGAGATAATTCATTTCCAATCAAGAAGAAACTTGCTGGTTGAATAAAAGTAAGTCAAAATTTGCCAGTGGTATGAATAATTCCAGGCTTGACTGGATGTATAATATAATATATATATATTAGGGGTGTAACAGTACACAGATGTCACGGTTCGGTACGTACCTCGGTATTGGGGTCACAGTTCGGTACGGTTCACGATACAGCAAAGTTAAGCAACAAAAAGTTCTAAAGAATGAGACTTGGTTTGTTTTTGTTTATTTT
>JBBPDC010000019.1:11585470-11599237 GCA_037974485.1 Hemigrammopetersius urotaenia
TGAGTCTTGAGTTGAATGTTTTTAATGGGCAAAAATACTTAAATAAATGGAAAGTTTAATTTGTCTGGTCTTTTTTTTTTGCTGATCCGAAAAGTGATCCGATCCGTGACTTAATACCATGATTCGATCCGAACCGTGAATTTTTTGATCCGTTGCACCACTACACTGAACTAGAATGTAAATACTGATACAGCTGTTCAGACTGCACTGTAATTCATACATGGGTGTTTTCTTTGGTATAAGTAGAGTAAATACTGTAAAAATTTAATGCATTTTTATTAATAGAAATAGTGAAATACAGCTATTACGTTCCCCGTGTATAATGAAAAACAGTGTTGCTGTGTTTTTTTTTTTTTTAAATGCCTATTTTTATAGTGTAAAGTCTTAATATATTGTTGCTAGGTTACGGGAACGCAGGAAGAGACTGATCTGGCATGTTTTTGCTGATCTGCTGATCTGCTGAATATGTAAATATTCAGCAAATCGATACATAGTATTGTATAGTCTATATTTTATTATTATTTTCACTATGGCAAGAACAAAGCAGACCGCTGGCAAACCCACTGTTGGTAAGGCACCCAGGAAGCAACTGGCCAAAAAGGCAGCTTGCAAGCACACTCAGGCAATAGGGGGCTGAATTATTATTATTATTACTGTTGTTTCAGAACATAAAAAAAATATATAACACACAACCCGACAAAAAACAAAACACTGATGGGCCACTATCATCATCTTGTCTCTCCACGACATAAATGCATTTTTATACTTTACAATTAGGTTTTTCTGCTTATCAGTATCATTTGTTATATCAGAACCCCCACAGGACCACAGGAAAGCAGGTATTATTTGGCTAGTGGATAATTCTAGAGTATTTTATTTTTTAAGATAAATATCTGTAAACTTAGATATATTTATAAATATATATGTTAACTTGTAATCCCCTTTTTACGCTCACTGTTGATCTGTCTGAGTGATGCAGTTCTGTTGTGTTCTATGTTACACCTATGGTCCAGGAGGACGATATTTCCTCTCACTGGGTACTAAATGTATATGGCTGAGATGACAAAGCTTTACTTACTTAATTTCTTACTTATTCTTGGCACAGATGATGAGTATTTTAAATGATCATTTAATTTACTGGGGAAAAGTTATTCAACATCAACTGGCCAAGTGTGACAAACTAATTGGCTCTTAGCTACCAATCAATTAACATTTAGGGGATAACTAGGCTTAGTTAGACTAAACAAACCCAGAATTGATTACTGACAGACCTGGTCTAAACACATTTTAAACAGCAATGTGAAGTAAGCTAAAAGGTCTCTTCAAGCAGCTCAGCACTACACAATAAAAATTTCTTTTTAATGATTGAGAAAGCAGGTATTTTATATTAATTGGTCCAGAATGAGTTGCATATTGTGGGTCACCACAAATAAAATAATGCAAAGGCAACACTGTCATGGGGAATCTTCCCAGATACAAAAAATCCCACAAGAGTGCAGTAATGATTTACAACAAAACCAAGCCAACATCTAAGGAACTGCAGATCTCGCATGCCACATATCAAAATTAATACTCGGCAGAAATGATTATTTTTGTACAGTTGCTGAAGGTGAAAAACACAGCTAACCAAGAGGAGCATAAAAAATAGTTTTTCATACAGCAAAACATAAAAAATGGAACTTCCTGTTATACCTAGCATAAAACTAACAGCAATTCTCTCTCACACACACACAAAAAAAACAAACAAACAAAAAAAAAACAAAAAACAAGGCGTTGATGATTGCCATTATTGTGTCATGTATTCTGCTCTCTACCAGAAAGTCCTACCAGAGGACTCTCTGTGTGGAGAAGTCTAGCAAAGAATTCTAGCCTTAAGCACACTGAAGAGTACTGAAATAGAAACATCTAAGTCTGGAGATGTGTTTCTTAGTCTTTGAGCTTGTGTTCACTAATGAGACCATAAACTTAAAGGTACAAAGAAATTTCATTTTAGGCTTGTGCAATATTGATTTTTTTTTCTTGCTTGTGACTTAACATTAAAACAAATTCCAATGAATGATTTAATTATCCAGAACAGAAATTGAAAACAACAAAACCGAAAGCCATGGAGTGGCGCTGCTGAGCATGAGCATTTTTTACACACTGATAAGTTTGTTCAGGCAGCCAATTATGAATAATGCAAAATTGAACAAGTCTCTTTGCATTTAATTATGTCTATTTTACACACTTTAAAACAAAACATCCCCAACAGGCATCAACACCTTAAATTAAAAGCTAGTGAGACAGGTATCTGCATGCAAATTTCGCCAAGATCAGCAAGTGTCACCCAAGATTTTGTTTCTCCATCATTTCTCATGCCCATCATGTGAATCCCTGTTACCATCGTTTTTTAATGATGGTCTGTTATTTTGACAATCGTGCAATTGTCAAAATCATGCAAGCATATAAAAGCTTTCAAGCACTGCCTTCTCTTGACAGGTTACTGTAACAGAAGGAAAAGAACCACTTTAATGGAGTCTTCTACAAAATGAGTTCATCCATCTTTTCTTTTGACCCCAACCTAGTTAGACATTCCTACATGAAAACTTTGGAGATATTTCCCCAAACATTATCAACACAAATTAGTGCTACAAATTATTATTGTTTTTCATGTTTATTATTGCTATTATTGTTGCCAAGATCATTTTTGGTTGCATTATAAGGTCATCTTTGATGAGCACAGAAAATCAACATTAATAATGAAAGTGAAAGTGACCATTTTTGTCATACATGAACACAGCACACAGTGTGAACAGCACGAAATTCCACCTCTGCATTTAACCCATTCGCTAAGTGAAGCAGTGGGCAGTGTGTGGGGACGGTACCTTGCAGTCTTGGGAATCGAACCCGCGACTTCCTGATCACAGGCCGAATGCCCTAACCACTAGGCTACCAGCTGCCCCAGCTGCTAATAATAACAGTAATAATTGTAATATCATAATTGTAACTGTAATAAAGTTATGATTAAGCGTTTTACCATTATGAGGGAACACTGTGGGAGGTCAGGCTGTGTGAAGTTAATACAAAATAATCTCAGTCATGGATAATTGTTTCCACATCAGAGCAGACCTGGTTGTGATTGCCTAGGATGGCCATCTGAGTGAACTGGTAACTTATATTGGTGTCAAGAGTTCATACCTGTTCCTTGAACGTCATTCTAACAAAAACAATTTCTATTGCAGGGTACCAGGTTACTGCCCTTGTAAAATCTCTGGCTGCTTTTCTCAAACTTTGTGGAGTTGGCAGAGGCGATGGAGAATAGCTCAGGAATTGCTTTTTGGCGGTGGCAATCACAAAACTTATGGCCATATGGTGGATCTGAAGCCCATTCCGAAAGCTGATAGTGTTACCATCTTTTGAGAAGAGATGCCCGTTGAAGACTATACATTTAACTTTACTTTTTCAATTAAGTGGTTGATCCAATTCGAAACCCTAAATTTTGTTCATCGTTTTCTTTCTAGAATTGTGGTCACAAAGGATGAGATCATAAGGTTGCAGTGTCAGTTTCAAAGAAGGTCTAATGTAAAACAAGTAAAACCTAAACTAGAAATAAAATCTTGTTTTTATTATTTATGTTATTATTATTTTTTAATTATGTATTATATAAAATAATGCAAACTCACACAAGCCTATTCGGTATGGGGAAAATGTAAAACACAAAACTGCATTAAATACTAGTCACCTTTTCAAAACAAACTTTGCCAAAAAGATGTAAAACGACAATTTACACCTGCCTCTGTCCTTCTTAACCCCTGCAGGTTGTACTGATTGTGGGCTGTGATGTTTTGTACAGAAGCAAGCCATTAGCGTGAAGACTACAATGGCTTTCTGAAGGAAATCACTTGAGGTAGCCCACTGAAGCACAGCAAAACACTTTAGTGTACAGAAATCTACAGAATGTAAGGTTTTACGACTAACACAAACTAGACTGCCCAACAGTCTGAGAGAAGTACTGCACTGAAACACTGAAAAAGGTAAATATATGAAGAAAATATACAAATTTAAAAAATCAGCTCAAATAAGATGCTGGACGGACCACTGAATGAACATAAAAGTTACAGGTATTCTAGACAAAGGCAGTGTTATCTGACACCCAGACTCATTAGAGTGAAACCCAGCGTTGGAGCACTTGGGCTGTTACTTGTTGGCACCAGCATGATGAGCACAAGCAAGCTGCCAAGCCTCCCAAACAGTGTCATGTTCACAAAGCAAAAATATCTAGCTAGCAATATCGAACTGGATATGACTACATAAAAGTAAACTTGCATAATAGCAGATCCTCACCGCTTATATTGCGATCTAATAAAATAAGAACCAAGGCCACAGGTAAAATATGTTTAACTAAACTGTTTTGTGAATAGTTACTTAGTACCAGTAAAACTGACTCAAAGATCAAATGACAAATGGGCATTTACATAAAAATGCATTGGGCCTCTTAATTAAGCTGAACTTGAAGTCACTATCCCAGGGGTAAGAATAAAGGAAACTACTGGTGACAGTGAAAAATACCTTCTGTTGCTTTGTCCCCTTCTTTGTCCGTTGAGACTCTGTGGTTTTGGCCTTTGCCTTATTGGATTTCCCTCTACAGAAGACAGAGAGAGAAAGAGAGAGGTCAAATAAGTGCTGGAATGAGAGGGGAAAATGGCCAGTAAACAGAAAAAAGAAGAATTAGCGATGAGGACAGACTGTATTCTATTTCCTCTTTCTTAACAACCCTCTCCCTTCACTGGAGTATGTGACAGCAAGCCAGCAGGCCTCGTCACAAGAGGCTGCTGTCAGTAATAGATACAGGTGTCTGTTCTTCTCAGTCGTCTGATGAATTACAAATGCCAGAGACGGATGACTCTGTCCACGTTTTTCTGCCCACATAATGCATCAGATATCATGATAAATTAATTTATTCATAAAAATACGGAGTACAAACGCTCCCAATAATGAATGCAAGTTCCCACCCACTCACTGCACACTTGGTTAGATTAAAGACTGCTGGTGCAGATCATTTATTCAGGAGCTCAATTTGTCTCCATCTTTGGTTCTAACGCGGAAGGCGTTTCCTGCTGCAAAATGTAGTGTTGTGTATAATACAGCACAGCTGTTGTTTGTGATGCTATTAACTTCTGGTTATTTTCACTTGAATAACAAATATTACACAGACCAGACTACCGAATACAAAGTGGATGGTATCAAGGGAAGTGCATTTCAATGAGTAAAACCAACTCTAATGGTAGCTTTTCACCTTGTCAAAATCTTTTTCATGAAAATACATTCAGACAAGTCTTTGTGTCAGGGACAAGGAGATAAGGAATACTGACATAAAGAGGAAGAAAAAAGTACAGAGGCTGGAAGGCAGAAATAAACTATAGGCTATATATACACACTTTTCCATTTTTAGCTTAAGTGAATAGCACTTTCAGGCAGAGGAAAGACCAAGGAAAATTACAGACATCATGTAATGCAATCGTTCAGTGTATTGCCAATCTGATCTCACCACATTATCCACATTATTATAGCAGACACACACCTGGCATTAAATAGTTTCTATACATGAAATATCCATATAGATACACATAAAATAAAACCACAAGTACAGTCTGATGTTAAGTGCTCCACATGTTCCAGTTCTTAAAAAAAGGATTGTTTCTATAGCATGTAGGGTTTCAAGCGCATTTGAACTAAGGAATCAGGGGAGAGATTGCATTTGGTATGCAAACTCAAGTGATGGGAAATGAGACGTCAATTTCTTTTATTTAATGAGGTTACTCACTGTTTGTCTCCACTGGAACAGTCATCAATTAGTCCTGTCTTATTCTTCTTCAGCTTGGACTCTCCTCCTTTGTCCTCTTTAGCCATTTTGCAGAGCTGATGTCAGGCTCAACAGACAGGATCAACTTAAATGTGAGTACAGATAAAACTGCACACAAAAGCATGCCAGGCAGTAACAATAAGCCTGGAGTATATACATGTGTAATTAACAACATAAAGCAATCATGCACCAAAAATCTAACACTTTTTGGTTTGGGGTGGGTTTCCCTGGCCTAGAGTTAAATCTTAAAACTGGAATACATCATGTGCAAGAGTTGTTATTTAATACATTTAGTTATTTTTAATAATATAAATTTCCCCCATTTTTGAACTATAGTAATATAGAGAAGAAGTTCTGGGCTATTATAAATACCAGTTGTACTTTCGTCTGCTCAATCTATCTACTTTAGTTTGTACTGAAACCACTTAGCTAAATTAGCAATGTTGTAAAAATGAAAGGTGAGCCGTTAGCTAGCCTGCAAATGCGGCTGTTAGATAACATTTTACCATTTTAGCAGCAGAGTAAAGTGTCCAAATTATGGTGAAAATGCCTTGTGTTAGACAACGTAATGTCTTTGAAAACCCACAATATGTATAATTTATCATTTCGCAGAATGTAAGGCTTCAGGTTATAAAACTACCTGTTAACTGCTCACAAACGCGTTGAATGACATCCGGGAACGCCAGCAGTAAAGCGGGCGACCTGATTGGCTGAAACTTTTATTAACTCGGGCGACGTCTTTGGCACCAGGCTGAAGCAGTGATGTGACGTAATGGGACACGGTAAACATCTTGCATGTTTTAGAATTAAGGGTGTAGGAACGTATTAAAGTGATTGACGAGATCAGATAAAATCAGATCAGATCAGATAAGAAAGAATTGCACTAATCCCAGGGGAATTTTTTGTCATTAACACACTAATAATAAAAGATGAGACAATAGGAACAAAAACAGACAAACATTAGTGCAACACACTGACAAGAATTTTAGTGTTACAAATAACAGTGTAACACTGACATAGCTGTATTTAAAGGTTTAGTAGACTGTACCTGCGATCAGTAGTGCAAAATACTTACGAAAGTGTTCATGGAATAAAAATAAATCCAATTAGATTAGATTGACTTTATTAATTTCACAATGTGGAAATTCCTAAGAAACAGCAGCAGTAGTAAAAAAGACAGTTTAACAGGGTCCATAGGATCAGTAAAAAGTAACAATATAAGAACAACAAATAAATAGGAGCAGATGATAAACTCATGAGATTACATTCAATAACTTTCGTTCAATTGACAGTTGTATGTTGCAAAAAAACAATCACCTACAGAAGGGGGAGAAATTATGTCAGTTAAGTTAAATGCTTGAAATTAATGTTGAATCTGCCTTTCTTACCCACGTGTAAAAGCAACACATTTAAAATGTATTTATTTATTCACATTTGGTCAAAAATGCATTCTTTATTAAGATACGTTGCTGCTTTGAGTGCATTTTTTGAGAATGAAATACGATTTACACGTATCTAGTGTATTATTACAAACACGTGTGCTTGCATTTCTTTGTTTTTTTCCATGAGGGTGATCTTTCCTATAAATGTGCTCCAGCACATTGTTGTACACCAAACGTTATTCAAAGTACTTTACAGATATAGAATGCAAAATATAACAAAATACAATCAAATAATGAAGGAAATAAACGAATACATAGGGATTGCCCCTGTGACCTGAAGACTCTGCGTTCGAATCCTAGGACTGTTAGTGGCACCACAGAGGTACCCTTAATCAAGGTACCGTCCCCACACACTGTTTCATTTGGTGAAGGGGTAAAATATAGAGAAGTATTTCACACAGTTCACACCGTTGTCTTGTACTGTGGTGTGTTCACACATAACTAAGGGGCTACCTTACTTTACTTTGTCTAAAATCATCACAAGATGCTTGGTCCACTGCACAGACACCATATATCTAATAAATATGCACTGCTGTATATAAAACCTTTATAAAATGTCCAGTGGGTCTTCGAAACAACAGAAACACAAAAGGGGTCACTGTACCTTTAAGAGACAGGAAGTGTTCAGGGAGGCCGCCTGTTTATTTTGGTTCTGGCCTGTGTGTGCTGGATTTGGCGGAAAGAATGTTTTCAGTTCGCTCGGCCGGTCCTCTGGGCGCTCGGTGTGTTTTCAAGGCCGTGCAGAGGTTCAGAGGAAGGGAGGTTGGAGGCTCTGGAAGATTCTGCTCTGCCGGGGCTCAGAACATCGAGAGGAGTCGGAGAGGTATGGAGGATATCCTACACAGGACAGTCACACCACTGCCTTCCTACGAGACGAGAGACAAGTCCCCACCACCCCCCGACTCCAACAGCCTGGAGTTCATGTTCTTCTACAGAAAGCTGGACCAAGAGCAGAAGCTCGTGTTCCTCGAGAAGCTGTCCAGGGAGTTCGGAGTGGACCACCGAGGGGTCTCGGAGCTGGCCGTGAAACTACTGGAAACGCAGCAGATGAGAGACTTGGCCACCGTGTTGCAGGTGGAGGACAGGCTGAGGTACAGCCTAACGCCCAGATATAGACACCTGCTGGGACACATCAGTAGGGTGGAGGGAGGCGTGAAGTTTCTGGTGGACCTGCGTGCTGATGTTCTCGCCATCACGTCTTCCAAAGTCACTGACAGTCCCCACATGAGGGTAACTACTGAGAATGCTTTGGGTGAAGTTCCAAGTCAAATGGGGTTGTAAAAAATGGTGTTAGTAGTGGACAGAAAGTTACAATAATAATAATGACATTGATAGCAGTAATACCAATAATGACTACTATAACCACTAATAATAATAATAATAACGTGATCCGAAACGTTTTCATGACGTCAATGTCCCCCTTAACCTACTAAGCATGCGGTGTCCCTTACAGGGGGCGTAAATCACACCAGCAGCCAGGCTGACCTTAGCCCTACTTACCCACTAACATTACTTAATCACAAGCAGAGGTGATCACGGACTAGTTGGCCATAATCTACACAGTTATTTGCACTCCAGTTAGTTTCTAACTATTTTTTTGGTCATTGACCATAGCTGCTCCAGGACACTTAATTTTACTAACCATGCTTTTCTGTGGGGGTTACACAAGCTGTGGACTGAGCTGACTAATTAAAAAGGAGTGTTGGATTACTTTTTCATTTCTTTATACTTTCCATTTTTTCCAAGAAACTTTCCCTTTCAGCTAGTAACCTTTAATTTCTAATTCATGGTTTCTTTTTGGGGGTGGTTATAAGTATATTTGCTAAAAATAAATGAAGTTGTTTTATGAAAGTAGTCATTTTATTTTTATTTGAACTGAATACATGTAAATGTTACTAGTTATAGTACTAATGGATATCAGTATTGGCCCATTGCCAGCAGAAAATGCTCGATCAGATTTCTAGTGTGAAAATTCCAAACACTCATTGGGTCAGGGCAGGTTGGTAGCTGGGCATGTCATCCTGAGGGATAGTGCAGTGTTTGAGAAATCTGAGCATGATGGTCTGCTTTGACATGTGAAGTTAAGTGCTTCAGTTAAAAATATTTTTAAAGACCATGGGGAAAAATATTGGATCATCACCATTACTCAAGGTTTCATTATTGTTATTGATGTCAGGAAGACAAAGTGGTATGATGCCATCTCCAGTTCCTCACCTCTACTGAACATACAATAGAGTTCCATAGCAAGGATCTCTGTACCTGCAATCGGAAGGCCATGGGTTTGAATCCCAAGACTGCTAGTGGAACATTGCGCTGTGTTTCTGGCTGCCTGCTGCTTCAATGGGTTAAATACAGAGAAAGATGGCCATGCAGTTCACAAATGACAAATGGACCCTTGACCTGTGGTGTTTGTTTCATCCCATACTTTATTTCTCCTGAAGTTGGTTGTCAGTAACCACTTTTACTCACCACTAATCACAGTTATCATATGTTTTAGTTTGAGATAAAAGTTTTTTTGTTAGGGAGCTGTTAGCTGACCTCCTGTCGCCATGTCCTGCCTGCTTTTAAAGTATAATTCCTGCAGTGGTGTAATGATATCGTTTCTCAGTAACGTTTCTGAGAGGTAGAGTAAAAAGTAGATGCTATGGAGCCTCATCAGCAAAATGTGTGTCCTTCATTTTTGGTGATTTTGGACGGAAGGTAAGCAAACTTGAAAATCTAATTGCTTATCAACTAAGAAATCCTTACTCGGCATACCACATTTTTTTCTCTTGTATCTCGCCTCCAGGTATTATTTGGCCTCTTTAAAGATTACTGTAGATGCAGGAAGGATTTATTTGTTTTTAATGTGCTGTGTCTGCCTTTTTTTGTAGTTAGGACCTTACTTTCTCTGAAATCCATTTTTGTTTCCGGCACTTAGCAGACATTTTTATCCAAAGCCACTTCCATACCCTACCTACAGGGGACAGTCTCCCTGGAGCAACTTGGGGTTAAGGGTCTTGCTCAGGGACCCCGTGGTGGTGCTGAAGGTAGGATTCGAACCCTAGACCTCTTGGTTTGGCGGCAAGTATCCTACCCACTGA
Organism: Hemigrammopetersius urotaenia; assembly: GCA_037974485.1. Classification (NCBI taxonomy): domain Eukaryota; kingdom Metazoa; phylum Chordata; class Actinopteri; order Characiformes; family Alestidae; genus Hemigrammopetersius; species Hemigrammopetersius urotaenia. The sequence goes on from JBBPDC010000019.1 coordinate 11,595,838, forward strand.
GCTACCTCCACCCCTGAGCTAGCCTACCCACTGAGCTACCTCCATTTAGCTTAGTTGTTACTCGTGAAACACCCAAAATATCATCTCGTCAGTCCATTTCAAATGGCACTGAATTTTATTTGGCCCAAGCTTGTGTGTCTGAACCGTTGATATGACTAGAGACTAGACCTAGATCATGTCATGATGTAGCTGTAATGTTGGAACATTTGTTCAGCTTCATAAACTATCAAGGTTTCTTCAAAAGCGGATGAGGCTATTTTTTTATTGATTACACTGAGATTTGATTTATATTCCTTAGCCACAGTCTCAGAATCAATTGCACGCCTAACAAACGCTGTTAAAAAGCGAGAATCAAGGATCGTTGAGCAGTGCATTATCAATAGAGCAGTTTGAACTTATAATTGACATCAAGGGGAAATCAAAGGAACTTCAAAAGCACTATGAAATTATTTAAAGCACTCTAGACCAAACAATACATCACTGTTTTCCTGCTCAGAAATCTGCACTGGAGAAACACTGAAACTGTGTTTGATGTTCATTGCCGGGCTACATGAAGCAGAATTAAGAAGCCCAGAATTTCATTGGACCTCACAAGGGAAAACATTTTGCCCAGTCTGTCTTATTAGCTTCTCATCAGCTTCATTCTGAGTTTAACTGATGCAGTATGCTTAATCCTTTGCTGATTATTAAATAGCAGGAATCATTTCACTTATTTAATATAAACATATTCTTAATTAACATTCCTTTTGCAATACAGAGCAATGTTCTCGACTGTTCAGTGATCTGAACGTATCATATTCATGCAGTAATGAATTCCTCATCTGACCTTCCTTGGTTCAGTGTAAGGGCCGTGCACTTGATGGCTTTAAGTCATTTTTAGCAGTTCAAAGCCTTGTGCTCTTCGCTTCTTGATCCTTCTTTGCCTGGTTTGTTCAAGGACTCGGAGGGAGCGTGAAATAGGGTTAAAAGTTCTAGTTTAGTTCTGTTGTCATTCAGTGTATTTAAGAGTCGTGTAAGTAATATGGTATCAGTATTCCCAACAGTATCAAATAAAATTAAAAATGAGCTCTATTAAGATGTAGATGTAGAATGTGCACTAGATGACTGAGACATAACAGCAGGTAATGCTACTAGAGTATTTAGACAAGAATCATAGGAAGCATAAGAGTTTGTGTGCATTGTATATCCACAAATGTCTACATCTAGGATATTAATAAGAAGATTGTTCTCTCCTCTTCTCTCCTACACAAATCATAAGAGAATTTTATGTGGGTTCTGTAGTGTTTTTCATGCTGATTTCAAATCTGTGTTTTGTTCTTCCCTAGCATATACAGTTTTGTGAAGAAGCTAGTTATATATTGCATGATAGTTGGTATAATTAGCATATAAAATATAGTAAGTATTTTTGAAGAAACAGTGGTATCTGACTGACACTGATCATTAGATCTATGCCACAGTGTATGCCTGTCTGACTTCACACTGAAAGTATTGAAACCAGCATATCTGAGGAGAGCAATATACATCCCATTTCTAGCTACCTAGCTCTAGCTTTTTATCCTTTGAAAGTAGTCATTTTATTTTAATTTGACCTATTACTATCAACACATTATCTGCAGAAAATGCTGAATCAGATGTTTTGTTAGGAATCTAATTCTGAGTCCTGGGTTGGGGCAGGTAGCTGGGCGTGTCGTCCTGAGGGATAGTGCAGCGTTGATGAAGTTTGAGCATGATGGATGTCTTTTGTGAAGTGCTTCAATTAAAATGGTTTTAAAGTGTAGAAGAGGAAAATATTGGATCAACATCACCATTACTCAAGGCTTCAGTATTGTTATTGATGTCGCTAGGAAAAAGTGGCACGAGGCCGTCTCTAGTTCCTCATCTCTTTGGAAATGGTACTTTTTCATTATTCAGATAAAAGGTTCCCAACCAGAGAAGAATAGTGTCTAACAGAATGTCTATCAATTTTTTCACACAGTTATTAGTGTTTTTAATGACTTTATGCATTTGTAGTGTGCATAAGATCTGTAGAGTATTTCTTTCAAACACATTGCCACAAAAGAAGTAAGTAAATTTGGATCAAAAATCTAAATGTAAAAGTTTTCTTTTTTATGCCTTCATCTATCTCCCTCACTACTCTCTGCCCTGCCCTCTGTCATGTCACCAAACTTGAGAATCGCCCAAGTCTGTATTTCGCAAGGTTTCAATCAATTGCAAGGTTATGGAAAGATTTGTCCCTGACTTTCTCCATCTCTCTCCTGCTTTGTGTGCTAGAATTTAGGTCTCTCTCTTGCTAGAGGCAGGGAGGCAGCAGCACTTTTAAGTACAGCATGCAAAATGCTAGAACCTATACGATTATTTTCCATTGCTGCCAAATTTACCATATAGAAGACATGGGTACATGCCTTATTCTTCTAGCCCGATGAACTTTAAATGTGTGTGTTTGGGCATGTATCTTGCAACAAATGCTGAAAGCACTGCAGTTTTCAAAGTTTTGGCCTGGAGCGTAATGTCACATATCGAAGTGTGATTCTTTGATTTACCTCTGGCCCTGGAGGAAATTCAGCTATGTAAGCAAATACAAAACTGCTGGGTGCAGAATTTTAAGTGCTGCCAGTTGCTCTTGCGTATAAAGTGGAATAACATCCTGCAAGTGCTCAGAAGTAATTTCTCTGTCCGAAGCGGGTTTGATAATGTTTTAAAGTCAAGTGGAAAGTGTCTAGTTTGAGGGCTGGGTTCAGGGATAGCACTTCAACTAGGCCTGTGATTGACAGAAAAGTGAACTGAGGTAGACTATATCCATACCTGAACTACAGAGGGGAATAGCATGCTCTCCCCTGTGTTCTCCTTTCTCCCGAGCAGGTTTCCTGCTGTAACCAAGTCGCTGGTGCAGTACTGCAGCTAATGGGAAATGGTACTATTTGAGTTTTAATGCCTCTATATCAGTTATTATAATTACTTGTGTACATGTGTAATATACATCTATTGAATTTTATGTTTTGTTAAAAGCCTGTACTCTATCAGAACGATACTGAAATTGCAACAGATAATATAGCACCGTATTTCTTGCACTGACTTACTTGTCAGTAGTGAGGGTCAATCTCATTTTTTGCATCTCATTGAAAATAATAGGATATTAAATAACACTGCCCATCTGCGCCACTGCCCCCAACCCCCCCACACACAAACACACACTTACTCACTGCTGTTTGAGTAGGAGTTATTGGGCAAAATCCCTGACAATTCCGAAACAAAACAAATCCGTGGGCAAGGTGGCTTGAATAATTTGAGGACTTGTACACTCAACAAAAATATAAACGCAACACCTTTTGTTTCTGCTCCGATTTTTCATGAGATGGACTTAAAGATCTAAAATTCATTCCAGATACACAATATTACCATT
>JBBPDC010000019.1:11601928-11613131 GCA_037974485.1 Hemigrammopetersius urotaenia
ACACGAGGAGCTGGAAACAGAACATAGGGGGAAAAAAGGGGAACCAAGAGGGACGACAAAAGGGGAAACTAATATTCCGGAGAGGAGGACCTAGGGAGACAGGGAGCAGGCGCTGCGACCGTGACAAGAATACAATCAACTTTTGATACATTTACACATCATTAATTCCTAAGGCACTCAGTAGTAGTAGAGTTTCAGTAAACATACCTTTATTTAATAGTACTCTGACATTTACTGGAAAAGGATGCGTTACCAATGAAAAATGAGTTGAATTCTCCCTTGTATGTTTTTACAGATATGAGGCAGTTCATCCAGTGCGTAACTGGACAGACATTAAACGTAGGGTTGGGCCCTACAGGCGCTGCTATGCTTTCACCCATGCCTCCATGCCAGGAGAACCTCTGGTGGTCTTACATGTGGCGCTCACACAAGATATTTCAGATAACATCCAAGTGAGTGACCCAGGACTCCCTAATTACACTCAATTCTGATCCTACTTTACACATCTTGATTCAGACTGTAACAGAGACTAAAAATCAGTGGCTGCACGTTCATGTGCAGAGATTTGATTTAAACCAATGAACTAATTCAAAAACACATTCTAAATGGACCTTAAAACTCTGTAAGCTAATAATATCTGTGTTTGTATGGAGGAGCATTTGCTCTCAGTTGTTACCATAACAAAAGGCTTGTTTGTTGTCACATATGGCACAAAACCAGAATGTGTTCAAAGACCCTGTTTACACCTGCTTCCTTTATCTGAATTGTATCCTGAGAAAATTGTAGCCACATGCATTTCCACTTGGTACACAAATTTCTCTAGTCAGCCAGACTAAAATTTGTTGAGAGTAATATGTAAATCATCTGGGGCAGCTAGTGGTTTAGTGGTTAGGGAGTTGCTTCTGCAATCAGAAGGTTGTGGGTTCGAATCCCAGCACTAGTGTCATCACTGAGGTTCCCTCCCCACGCCCTGGGAAGGCACCATCCCCACGCCCTGCTCCCTGGGCTATCCTTGTTGGTGGCAGTCCACTGTGAATGGGTAAAATGCAGAAATGAAATGAATTTCACATTTTCTTGTATCATTGCCGCCCTGAACCACTTGTCTTAACACAAGTTTTTAAGCTCATCCGTCCAAAGTGGATAACTGAATTAAATTTAAGCTCAGAGGAGAAACTCGCATCAGGAGATGAAAGAACAGTGATGCCTGTATTAGGGTAGCGTCAGATTGTCTCCCAGTCAGTCACTTCCATTAGCAGAACAGCAGGGTTCGGCGCCGTTACTTATCAAATAAGTCTTGGAGAGACAGATGTTTCAGTGCTATAACGTGACTGTGATGCATCTCACCTGGTTTGATGTGGTTTGAGTGATCAGATTTACATCTGTGTAAATCTTTTTGATGTGGCTTGGTCTTATCTGGATATCATTCTACCCATGCATATGCAAAATCCTTGGTGTTAGAAAGGTGTAATCTCATGTAAACTGGTTATAAGATGCCCAAACTCTTATTTATTTCTATGCCGTTTCAACTTAGGTTTTTTTTTTTTTTCGTTTTGTGCTAGAGAAATACTTAATATAGTAACAAAAGCGAAGTAGGTATTGTCCTTGTAGCTTTCATTTTCATATTTTTTTCTCAAGTAAAAGTAAGGTTTAACTTCTTCATATCTTTATTAAATAATTGAAGGATTTAATTCCAAAATGAATTATAAATTAGTTTTCATAAAACATTTTTTCCCTTCATAAATGAATTATTTGGAATCGGGCTTTACATGTTAATCAGTTCTGTATTCTGAATAATACCACATGTATTTGAGAAATAAAAAATACTTTAAATTAGTGCTGGGCCGCTAACGGCGCGAGATTCTTATCGCGCGATAAAACAAATATCGCCGTTAACTGCCAATGAGATTAACGCCGTTAAAAAAATTAATCTATGCCCACCTCTACTTTAAATCCAATGATACATTATACATTACCTGTTTTTCCATTCAATGCAAAATTGCTACCAATGAAACATGTTTATCTATATATTATTCCAATTAGTCAAATTATTAAATTTATTTATTAGGCTGCATGTGAACTTATGCAAAACATGCTTTGCTGCAATTTTTATCTGACCAACTTTCTCAATTAAAGTGCAGTGTTTTACTTGTGATGTACTTTGTTCTCTTTGCTCTTTTGTCAGAGTATCGTACGGGAGTTTACAACTCTGGATGCAATAGAGGAGATGCAGAAGATCAACACTGCCATCTTCTATTCCATCTCCTCCTCACAGGCTGGCTTGCAGGGGGTAGAGCTCGGCAATTATCTCATCAAGAGGGTGGTCCGAGAATTGCAAGTGAGTGCGCGTAGGTTAGAATGACTTGTTGATTTTCTGCGTGAAAACAAGAACGCATCGACGGAGAACACACTTTTACTGTTTATTTTATTTACTGTTTATTCAGATTTTGAAATACTGGAATGATTCCAATGTTAAAACATCTGTTAATAACCAGTGTAGTATTTGGTTAATCAAGGCCGAGTATTGATCATTTGATCATTTGTCGTCACATTACCTCTGAGAGACGGAGAGACAAATGGTAGAGTTTGTTAAAATATGTGTGCAAAAAGAGTGACTCTGTGAGAGTATGGTTAAGATGGCTAGAAAGGGGCAAAAAGTGGAGAAACACACCAATCGTTCGGCTCAAAACACAGCAAACTCATACACAGACTTGAACACACTAAAGCTCAGGTCAGTTATAAAAAAAAAAAAGTTGTGTGTCACTGTTTGTTGTGCATAGCTGCATTGTTTTATTGCAACCACGCAATCACACTTTGCATTTTCTCACAGAAATACAACATAGTTTAAGATTGTTTTATTATAGAGAATATACTTATTCAAATCAATAATCCATGAAATTGACCGGGTGTTCAAAATTTTGCTTATGACTACTGTCAAATGTATTACACTGAGACAACATGAAGCAATTGAACAGTACATCATGGTCTACCATCCTGAATAGCAATAGGTATAATGGTGTTAAACTGAACAATATTTAGATTTGGAGAGGGATGGTGTGCTCCACCCACACAGAGTGTAATTGTGGTACTTAGCCTCTACACCACATGTCGGATACCATAGTCTTTAGAGGTTGAATGCAAGAATAGGATGGTATTTAGCCATAGGGAGTATAGGTTATTTCCGCCTTGTAAAGTTGTCCAAAAGCATTGTCGAGTGCCAGAGTTAAGTGGCAGTACTGGAGCAGTGCTTGTTCTACTGTCTTACATTTATGTCTCTGCTGAGATGCTGCTGCGAGGCTCAGACTAAAAGCTGTCTTTGAACAACAAGTGTCTGCCATAGGCCAATACTAGAAGACTATCCTGCTGATGCGTGACCAATGTGGGCAAATGATGCACAGAACTGTGAACAATCATATAGAATCTCACTTCATGCCATAACTTTGCATTAGACCATTGTGGTCTAGTAGACCAGTTCTGCATAGTGATTTGCAGAAGTGAACTTCTCAACTCATGCGGAAAATCCTCTGTAGGCACTATTGACCTGTCTCCTGGACTGCTGGAAGTCATTAAAGATGGTGAAGTTGGAAGTGACTGTTTACCCATATTTTACTCTGTTAAAAGACACAAGGTTGGAGACGCCCACTCGCAGCACAATCTATATGTTCGCCACACAGCACAGCCACCCAGAGTCAAGTATGGAATTTGCATATTCGCTCATTTTAGCATAAAAAGTGAGAGAGGGAGAGAGCGAGCATAGAAAACAAGCAAAAAACTAATGGAATCTCAGCTGTCAACCTCAATAATATGGAAAGGTATGGAAAACATGGTGTGTCAGGGAGCAATGCAGTCACTTTATTGGATGGTGGAATTGAATGAGAGGAAGGGAAAAACAAGTGGCACTCAGGTTTATAGATTCAGATGACTTTTGCTTTATGGAAAATGTTGATGAAATAAAGTGCAGGGTGGCTGTTTGTGTAATGGAGGTTAAGCCCTGTTAAGAGCTCTCAGAGGAGGCCTGCAGGGAGGCTGTTCTCTCAGAGAGCTGCTGCTGGAGGGGAAATGGGATAGGGCCCAAGCAAAGGGCTGATGGGCATTATTTCATGCAAATGGTCCATACTGGCAAGATTTGTGCTTGTGCTTCAGTGAATGAGGTCGGAAGAAGGTGTGTCAGTGACAAGGGTCTGCATGGCAAAGATCTACGCTTTCCGGAAGAATGTTTTACTGCCAGCGTTCATGTAAATAGCATTGTAATGAGTTTTGTGTGTGTGTGGTGTTGTGAGAAAGAGAATTCATGTAGAAACAGTGTGTGTGTGTGTGTGTGTGTGTGTGTGTGTGTGTGTGTGTGTGTGTGTGTGTGTGTGTGTGTGTGTGTGTGTAAGTGGAGTGAAGGTGACTCACTCTGCCACAGGGGAACCACTACAGTGATGGATAGAAGATGGAGGAGGGTGAAAAAAGGAAAAAAAAGGTCATGATGTGATTTAGGAGGAGGAGAAGAGGGTCCTAGTTGTGTTTCAGCATTGTACTCATGGGACTCGTCAGTGCTCTCTCTCTCTCTCTCACTCTCTCTCTTTCTCTCAGCCTGCTGACCAAGGATTTGCAGTAAATTGAGCTGATGAATAGAAAGTGACCCCCAGACACGCTTATCCTCACTTTCTCCAAGTATGTGATGGAGAACTTGCTGCTGAATGAGGAAGAGAGTCTGAGGGATACAAAACAGACTTGCATGCTCTTCCCTTTGGGGCCTAGTCTGACACCTTTTGGCTTAGTTTGTTGCCTGCTTCCTTTGAGTCAAATATAGACAGAGAGAGAGACAGTGTATTTGTAAGTGTGAGTGAGAGTGGGTTTGTTCAGGTCTTGGTCCAAGTGAAGTGAGGAAAAAAGAAGCTCGAGGGAGTCAATATGGTTGAGTATACTTTTCAGAGTGCTGAATAAAGGCTGCTAGATAGCAAGACAGGGTGAGAGAAAGTGACTGTCTGAAGCGGTTCTGGCTGCAAAGACATTCTTTTGTAAACGTTTAATGTCCTTTTGCTTAAATGTTTGTCGATACCTGGAATGATGTGAAAACCTACACTAGAAAAATAAATTATTTGCTCGTAAATGTAGTGTTGTAACATATTTCCCTCACATGTCTCACACAACAAAAAGAATGGCAGAGAGGTGTAGTTGGGCTTGGGGAGGCGAACATCTGACACGACTGATGGGCGGAATATATAAAATATATTTAAAAAAAAGCCTACGGTGCATAAATTATAAGCGTTTTTTTTTTTTCCACTAAAGGGCAGTTTGATGGATACGGCTCCTGGACAGCAAAACGCTTTAAATGCATTTTCGTTTTATTGCCTGCAGTTTGCAACAAAATGTGATTGAAACATAAGTAATGAGACACGGCGTCTCCTGCCCAGATAAGCAGTGCAAAGTTTAAAGCTGAAAAAAGCTAAAACTTGTAATAGTTATACTTTGCTCGTTTTAATGACTGTATTTTCATGGGTGCATTCATATCAAATGAAATGGTTAAATAGTAATTAATGCATTAAATACATTTAATGAATCCGATTTTTTGAATGCCTTCCCTAAAAAAAAAAAAAAGAAGAAAACTTTTATACCTTTTGGCGTGAAAGGGGATGAGAACATTTACATTTAAGAGAATTAATTGGGATTTGAGAAGAAAATAAAAACCCACAGGACCTGGTAAAACAACTGACTGCATGTTTTACTCTTTCCCCAGGGTGAGTTCCCCCACATGGCTCAGTTCTCCAGCCTGTCTCCTATCCCAGGCTTCGCTTCCTGGTTGCAAGGCTTCCTGGGCCAGTATAGGAAGGAAGGTCGTGCCACCGAGCTTCTCACTGAGCAGGAGTGGAGAGAGGTGGAGGGGGTGACTGGTGCTGCCCCTGGGGCCGCAGCTCTGGAGAGCCTACGGACTCTACTCAGCACTGGCGAGTGGCTGCGCTCCGAGCGGCTGGTGCACTCGCTGGAGCCTGTGCTAATGCGTCTGTGCGCCTGGTACCTGTACGGAGAGAAGAGGAGAGGCTATGCCCTTAACCCTGTTGCCAACTTCCACCTCCAGAATGGTGCTGTCTTGTGGCGCCTGAACTGGCTCGCAGACACCAGCCCCAGAGGCATCGCCAACTCATGCGGCATTATGGTCAACTACCGATACTTTCTACAAGAGACCAGCACTAACAGCGCCACCTACCTGCAGAATAAAGTCATCACAGCTTCAGAGCAAGTGCTGAGCCTGGTCTCACAGTTCCAGAAGAACAGTAAACTCTGAAACATCTTTGAATGTACTGTATGAGGACAGCCTCTCTAAAACTCAAGCAGCACTTATCTCTGTATAATATACATACAAGCTTCAGTGGTTACAAATTCACACCCTTGAATAGGGGTGGGTGATATGACTTATCATTTTTGTGATAAATTATCACATTTTGTCACAATATACTTTTCTGAGCATGCTGTGGATATCGTCAGTGCTTAGGGAAAACCTTCATGGTTCATTATAAATAACATACTTGGACCTGTTTGACTGAATTAAGTGCACTGTAACTTGTAAAACATTGACACATCAACATTAGAAAATTAATACTTATGGATAAAAGCTTGTTGGTAAGTCAGATCTAGTGGTGTTTTCTTAAATGAATGATTGACACAGACAATATGTTTTAACCAAAACATATAATTTCATTTTTATATATTTAGTTATTGTTTAATAATTGGAAAACACCAGGTGACCGTCACATTCATGATCACTACATAAAATGTTATGATTTTTATTCCATCTTTTAAAAAATTATTTTGGTGATTCAAAATTTTGTTTCTGATAGCAACTATGTAAGTTTGACTTGCCTTTAACCAGCTGGAAAGAGGTGTTGATTGTGAGGCAACAGAATGGAGCCCTAAGCTGTAAGCAATTTGGAGTTTTCCCTCCATGCTGATGTTTGGATAAACTGAACTGTAACTGTTCCATGGATGCACAGTTTACGGTGTGATTTGTTGGAATGAACCAACATTAATTTTACAAAAAACACTAAAGCCTGCCATGTTACATTACTGACTACAGTCAGTGGAACATTCTCAGCCACACTGGGTTGTGTTCATTAGAAGCACTTAACTTCTAAGAATGAAGAATGACTGAAAATGCAGTATTCTGTCATTTCACAAAGTTAAATACATCATGATAAAATACCACCAACTTATGCTGGAAACCTTTTCACACACAGCTTGTCTAGAGAATGTTGAACAAGTAAAATAATGCTGCTGTCTAAAGAGCAATAATCTTACATATTTTACATTATAGCACAAATTTTTAGCCATTACTAAAACATTTGAGCTCGATTATGCTAGCTCAAATGTATGGGCAGACTCTACACTTTGTGAACAGTACCTCAGTTTATCAGAACTTCCAGCGCTTTTAATTTTATTTATTAATTAATTAATTAATTTTATTAATTGTTTCCTGAAATGCAGAGTGAAAAGTACATTCAAAGGCTGCAACTAGGGAAATTCCACATGAATAATCAAATATGAATATCCAGATATATTTTTTGCAGTCCTAGGATGTTGCACAACTGTTTGTTTGTTTTTTTGTCTCTTTCAAAGCACAGAAAAATACAGATATTGTGTTACAAATTGTGTATCACTGTCTAAAAAGTAGTATTGCGATATGTTCCTGCCATATTGCCCACCCCTAGGTATAGGTATTTGCTCACATGACAGCTATTTCACACGGTTCCTAACCAGGTGAATAGAAAAAAAAAAAGATTTTCAAATCATTCTTTGCAGGGTGCCAGTTTTGTTTTCTCAAAAGAGGAAATGGCCTTTTTTTGCTTTGCTGACTATTTTCTTCGGTAGCATGCCTGTGCAGTGTTATCATTTAGCTACTGATTTTGTGGTTTCAAAGAGTCTGTAATGAAGCGAGAAGAATCTATCAGCTTCTGTCATGTCTCTGCCACTGTGTGTGTGAGAGTGTGTTTGTGTGTGACAGTGTGAGTGTATGTGAACAAGTGGGTGGAGGCTACTGGAATAAATGAGCTTCTGATTTCTTCATTATTTTTGATCTGCTCCTCTCTGAGAAAAGCTTCTGTCTTTGTGTTACACTTCTTATTTCCCCCCTTTCCTAATGATGAATGAACAATGAGTGAATGAATTTATATATTTATTGATTATTTTGATATTGTTTCAGCCCTGGAAACACTAAATAACCCTTTCAATATTAAGTATAAATGATAAACAGTGGATTTGTAAAACATGGGAAGTAAAGCAACCGAGTGTGCAGTCCCTTGTGGGTGAAGGTTAGATTGGGTCGGCAGTAGCAGCGTTTGGAAAGATTTAATACTCTCCAGGACCTGAAGACACTTTATTCCTTCCTGTCTCATGTCCCTTGAGTCTGATAAGAGACCACAGTGCTCAAGTGGGGGCCCCCTATCTGTTTTCACTCTATCGTCGTGTAAAACATATCAGTGGAAGTTGACTGTGAAATTGCATTTTTACTCTCAAAGGAGGGATACTTTTTTCCTCTCTTCCCTGAGCCGCACGGTGTCCTAGAAACTAATGAAGTAAGAAATAAAGTTGAAATAAATTGATAAATTTATGATATTCACTTAAGCAGAACACGGGAGGGGACGGAGGGGAAAAAAGCAAGTGGTTAAAGGATGCCCTTGAGAACCCTCTCCCGGGGTGGAAGATAGAGAGAGAGAAGGCTGGAGAGTGCACCTGTGGGGAGTGAGTGTTTTAGAGGAATGTGGAGTCAGAGGCCCAAGGCTGCCACAAAACACTCCTGACACCTTCGCTAAAGGGTAAACACGTTGAGTTTCTATGGCAACTGCTGGGACACTTAACATCCACGATGGAGCTCAGGCATCATTCATTTCATATCAATTCAGCCTAGTCCTCTGCTGATTTTTCTCTTGTTAATACATTCTGATGCCTTTTGCTTCATTTGTTCGAGGGGTGTCATAAGAATATCTGTGATTTACTGGTGCATAACGCAGATGGGCTTTCCTCTCCATCCCCTTGTGTTACCACATACACCAGCTAGCAAAAAGGCCAATAAATCTTCTTTGCTGCAATAAAAGAGCAGTGTGCTTCTCTAGTTAGGTAGACGCAGGGCACTGCGGTACATGTGTTAGAAAGTGCACATGAGAGTCTGAAGCTGTATTACGGTTTAACAGATTGGTCGAGTGTGTAGACAGCAGCACTTGAGAGGGAATCGGCTTATGGACTGCAGAACGGTGAAGGAAAAGCAGATGTTTTCCTTCGCACTTCTCTCAGGGATTACCCAGGTTGTCACTCGCTGCAGAAACAGTTGTATTGCACTTCTAGCTTCATAGATGGTGTTCATTTTGTGTGGTTTTTTTGTAGCACCTGTGGAAACGAGCATACACCTGCCCAGCTGAAAGATGGGGAGATATGTTAATGGAAGCCAAGGAAAGCTTATTGTTCAATTCTTGATGGACAGATTTTGTTTCAGAGAAAGCCCAGACTCAACAGACTAGGGAGCTTTCAGGATAAGGTTTCTAAATAAAGTTATACGAGGAGATTGCATGATGATGTGTAATGCCACAGTATTACTTGCTATTGTACGGATGCAGCTGAAAAACTTTTGGATTTAATGTGTTTATATTTGTTTTACATATTTGTATTCAATAAGGCATTTCCTGACATTACAGAGGCTCAGTTATTTGGTCTATGATCTCAAAGCCATGTTTTTCAAAGTGGGATTTGGGGAGTATAGCCAGGGGGTTCCTAATGTTTTTTTCTGCTCAGAAAAGCAAAAAGCTTGTTTATACTAATAATGCTAAAATGTCATCATATTACCATCCCCACATATATACTATACTTTCTGTCTTTTTTTCATAACAAGATCCACAGACAATTATTTAAAGTAATTGCCTAATGTTTCCAGCGTTTTAAGATGTGGACTGTGGAGGTCCATGTAACTTCTTTTACAGAATAAAGGGTCCCTTCCTTAAAGATTAGAGTGGAGACCTGAATCCTAGGATCATCAACACAGCTGCAGCTGCTAGCTAACTGGACATTTTAGAGCCCATTTGTTAATAAGCAATTACTGTCTGGAGTGATTAGGAGGTACTTTGCACTTGTTCTCTATCTTTGCAATATCAGTTAAGTGCTAATGGCTCCATCTTTGCAGTAACAATTAAGTGTTCCAAACACCATTCTGTTGCCTCATTGTAATGCATTCCAAGTGCATATATCGCCTTTCACCTCTTTCATTTTCCATATTAGTCCTTTTTTTCCCTTGACAGAACGTAGGAGGGCTCAGTATTAATATGTTACCTGATGATTTTCAGATCGCCCCTCTAATCACGACACAGGAAGCTACCCAGGCATGCCGGAAACTTTGGAAAAGGCACGCAAAAAATAGATTGGGCCGTTTGTTGAAATGAACAATAAGTTTAATACCTTGGTGAATTCATACAATAAGTCACCAAGGCGAGAGATTTAACTAAAAGGTTACCTTGAAATGAAAGCTTAGGAAATAAAGGTGAGAGAAGGAAATGATTTTGGCTTTTTAATAAGACCTGGGGATTGTTCATGTATAAGACTAAAATGAAAGAATAGAAAGAGGTGGAAGCTTTTTTCAGGCCATACAAAACTTGATTCAAATTATATATTTTAATGTTAAATATTCAGGAGTCATTGTGTGTGACTTTTGAAGCATGGGATGTCTCATTTTAACCAGCGATATCCTCATTCATCCCACCACATAAGCCTGAACTGCTTCTGGCCTAAAGGTAATGATCATCTGCACTCATAGCAGGAGCAAACTCCAGGGAACTCCAGGATTATTATTCAAATTTACTTAAAAGGCTTGAATTCCTTAAGTCTGCTCGAACTACGAATTGTTTGTCCCAGTTAAGTGGGCTAAAATATATCGTATTAAATAAAAATACTGTTTTTTATTCATGATGTTTAGTGGACGTCTTTGAAGTAACCTTTCTGGGAAACACTTTAAATGTAGTTCTGTCAGATTTATGCATGCTGTCCTTGATGCTTGTGACCAGTTAGCATGAAATAAGGATGGATTATAGAGCCAAACACAAAATTACAGGGCCCTGAGAGGAAGACATCTAATTACATATTTACATTTTCATTCTTCTCTCTCTCTCTCTCTCTCTCTCTCTCTCTCTCTCACACACACACACACACACACACACCACACACACCCCTCAGCATCAGCCACAGC
>JBBPDC010000019.1:11618499-11632183 GCA_037974485.1 Hemigrammopetersius urotaenia
TGCTGTGAGCCGATCGAGGTGGGCTGCAGAGGGTTTCCAGGGCAGTCTCTTGCTAGAGAGGAAAGCCATCAGAAACATCAGTGAAGCAACAGAATGAGCTTCCAGGTGGCTGTGGATCAAGAGGGGGGATGCTTGGAGTAGTACGCTGCTTGGATACAAGCCGGGGTCTGATCAACCCTGTCTGGGTCGCCCAGGTGAGGGTGTCTGATGATCTGAGACCCGAAACACCCTGTGATCCTGGGTTCATCACTGATGACGTGTCTAAGCTGCACCATACAGGTGTTTCTACTAACGAACATGTGAGTCAATGTCCCTCACCTCTAGTAGGTGGCCCAGCCATTCATAAATATTTCTGTATGTGACCCTCATTGTAAAAGGACATCTCTGCTTTAAAGGTTATAGCTTTAGCTTGTGAGTGTATTTACCAGAATTTGGAATCATTAGCTAATTTAACTAACTAGTAAACACATTTTATCAAAGTACACACGTCATTTTACATCGTTTCATTTTTTAATATTTATACAAAAAAGGATAATTTTAGGAGACGACAAAGCTTGTCACCACTTTGATAAAATAGCACCCAAAGTGAGCACCAAACATACACATTCTAGTTATGCAAACAGAATACCCCCCAAAACGTATTTATTTACATTTACTACTATTTTGCCATGATCAATATTACAAATAGAAACTCACATGTATGTTGCCTGGTGGTGTTTTCACAATGATTTCATAAGAAAACTTTCTATGATATCGTTTGTAGAAACAGTTTGGATGTCTGGTTCCTTCCGCTAGTGCTGAGAACAATTATGACTGTGAACAGTATATCTTTGGTGCAGTTGGTGGTCTAGTGGTTAGGGAGTTGCTCCCTCAGAAGGTAGTGGGTTTCAATCTCAGGAGTGCTAGTGACACCACCGACGTACCCTTGAAGATTCCATCCCCATTCACTGCTCCCTGAGTAACCTCCCCACCCCCCGTTGGTGGCAGCCCACTGTGTCAGGGTTCGGTCAGTGGCTGTTAGGGCCACTGCTTTTCTGTTGGGTTTTTGGGGCTTTTATTTTGATGTGTTTCTGGGTTTTTGCTTTATGTCACGTGTTCTTGTGTTTCACCTGTTTGTGTTTGCCCACTGATTTCTGTGTGTATTTAAGCCCTGTTTGTCTTGGTTTGCATTCTCTGTCCATCACTTTAGAGCACCTCATATAATCTAATAATTGTGAAAGTCTATGAGGGACATTCTTCTTTTTCTGGGGCTACATAAGTACACCCACATCTTAGTTTTGACATGACTATGACTAATACCTCCTCCAACTCTTCCACAGTTAAAAATTATGAAACAGCAGACTAGGGATGTGACAGACAGATTGTGTATGTGTGTGTGCAGCCATTAAATCACCCATGCAGGATGCCATTACTACATCACCAAGGGGATTCATTCCTCAATCTGTTTGACTTCTGCTGTGGTTTCACTGATGAAAACGAACCTCTCTTCTCCCCCAACGTGACAATGGGGAAAAAGTGATAGTGTAAACCAACAGTGAGACAGAGGAAAGGTGGAGGGGTTTGTTTTGACAGACGTAAGTTGGATCAGATGCTTGCCACACAGGGCCTGGTGTCACAGATCTGTCTTAATTACAGCCTCTCTGAGAGTGGCCCTGTTTGTTTCTGTGCCTAATGAGTTAGATAGGGATTAAGCACTGTGCTCCGGGGCAATTAGTGCACCCAGTCCCAAAGCACATCAGCCACTGCCACACACAGGCAGAGCCACCGCCATCCACAGATGCTTAGTGCATTAGAAAGAAGGACTGAACGTCACTTTACATTATCTTACTATAAAGATCTATATCCTACTTTTTATAAGCATTTTTCTGGCTTCCTTGTAAGAAGTTTTTAAGGGGTTTAAGGGTTTGTCATTGTTCCTTTAAGACAAATATATGTAAAGAACATCTGTTCTGACTGATTGCCCTTTAGTGAGCCTCATTCTGAAATCACCGTCAACATAATGTTGGCTAGAATGATGTAAACTGAATAGTTGAATTTATGGTAATGAAATAAAAATAGATTGATTTTCCATCCCAGTGTCAATATACGGGCATTATGGACTAGAGAGTGAATGTTACATGCTGAAACTCTAGCTCAAAAAATGAAAATGTTTTCCATAAATGGACCTTTTACATGATGATTGTACATTTCTGCGCCCATTCTACCACTCTTATTATAGTTTAAATCAGGGTGACTGCATTGGCCTAGTTCACTCAGTCCTTTTTCTGCTCCTGATTGGAAGAGTAGCTAGTGTGCAGTAATTATCTTTACGGTGTCTCTGCATTATCTGTAATTTCAATTTGAGGTCTTACCGTTGAACGAACAATAATTATGTACACATAAAGCAAATATATTTCACTGTGAACATTTATCTGCACAGCTGACACAAACTCATTAAAAAAACTATTTCATTGGGTTTGAGAGGGCAACAAAATGACAGAAGCTGTTAAACAACGAAATCATTATAATAATGCAGAATAACCAAGAGAACAAGCTGGACGAACCAGTCCAGGGTCATCAGATTGGATATACTTCAAGACGCCTGAGTGGCAGCATGTATAGACAGCTTGGACAGGGATTACAGGGCTCTTTGTGCTTTTGTACTGGCCACTGGTGTTGCTGTCTGGGGTCTGGCCTCTAGCCTGTCTAATTGGACCTGGTGATTGCGGGGCTCGTCACACAAAAGCCTGATGTGCACAATTACAGCATGCTGTGTCAAAGAGCATGACTCTCAAATGTCACATCCTCAGCTTTAAATTAGTGACTATGCAAATACCTCTCACTATCTTCTTTTCCTGTACCTCTCCTTCTGTCTGTGTGTTTCTTCTCCTTCTCTTGTCCTCCATCTCTTCCTCTTCTCTCTCTCCTCCTCCCTAATTACATGTCTTTCTCTTGTTTATGTGTTTCCATACCAGAAACCTAATCCATCATGTTGCTAATGAAATGTGTAAGTGTGACTTACCTTTAATTAAGTTTAAGGAACCTCCACAATGTGGAAAAGCCCAAAAATTCATACAAAACATTAACATTAAGTAATATGTTTTTAAGCATGATGCTTGGAACTGAATGTGGTTTCTATAATTTTCTATGACACAATATTCTTTGTGAGAATCATGTTTGAGTTTTCTGTTTCTGATTCACTCTCTCATGTCTCTCTTCTAATATCACACATAGATTGACACAGTGCTCTCAGAGCAGCATTGGGGTTGGAGGGAGTGCTTTTTCAGTGATAATCATGTGTAAATATTTGCTCTGGTGTGCACTGATCGTTATATTTTCTAATCCAAGGGAATAGCTTGTTTGCCATTACGTGACTATTATGACTTATGAAATTCAGATGGAGGGCAGGAAGCGGAGAATCTACATATTGCACAAATTGGAAAAGGTGGATGTGGAGTACATAAAAGGGTTGGATGAACCTGCATACAGCAAGGAAAGATTGAAATACATATTAGATGTGATCCATACAAAATGAAAAAATGATTTTTTTGCCTGGTGCGGAGGCTATTGACATTACAAATGACCTTTTCCACCAGACCTCCCACTATACAGGTAGCCGGTTGAGGGTGTACAAGAGTCTAAAGACTGACAATTATTTTGTGAGTGGCTTTGCGGCCTTGGAAGCAAAGTAGCACTGAACAGTTGGCATCCTGTTTTCACCTAGTTAAGCTTTTTACATTATTATTTGAACTCCAGAATGTACATGGTCAGACCTCTGACATCAGGCTAGCTAGCAGTGGTAAAATCTCCTGGTAGGTAGCTAGCTAGGTATTTCTGGCATAAAAGTAAAGACATAAACAAAAACAACACATTGACTTTATGTCATAGGAAACACATAAAGCTACTGAGATATTATCACAGCTTTGAGTTTTGGAGCTACCTTTTAGAGGAAATGCCAGAGAGGTGGGATTGTGCTGATTTAGACATGTGCTTAGGACAGACCGTGAGGATGCTGAGAGAAGGATGCTGAGGAGAGACTCAGAGTGTGTTGGGAGAAGGATGCAGCCAATAGACTCTGATGCAAATGATAGAGGAAAAGAGGAAAAGAGGGTCTAATAAGAGGTTTATGGATGTGGTGAGGAAAGACATGCAAGCAGTTGGTGTGAAAGAGGGAGATGCAGAGGATAGAAAGAAATGGAGATGGTGGATAAGCTGTGATGACCCCTAACCCCTTTTTGGGCAGCACTATTTTCTACACTCAAAAGTAGTCCTTGTTTTTCTCCTTTTTTTTTGTTGATTGGAAACGCTGTAAATAGTGCAATTCCTGTAATGTTGATCACTGCCAAATTGCCTCAGATCCTGTGTGCAATTGCTTGCTCTCCATCTCATAAGTGTGCTCTCTTATAAAATCATATGCAAAGAACTTGTTAGACAGAATGGTAGCAAGTGTACATTAAACAATCACAGTATATACCTTTATTCATGCTTCCTTTTTATAAGTTTTTTTAAATAAGTTTTATATGTTTTTTATATGTTTTTATAAGCATGATATCACATGATTAATTATGGTTGTATGAACCATGGAGGCTGTGCTTGACTCTCCAAGTCCCTCCGGAACTTGAACTAGACACTAGACTAGATAAAAACTTAGAGTAAAGAGTAATTAAAAATCATTATAATTTCTTTGTTTTAGCCATTGTTTCACACACTGTTTCTTAACCTACACATTTGACTACAAGTCATTTCTAAATGGCCGGCCTAACATCTCTATCAGTTGGCTTTGTGAGTTTAATGAGGCCCAGTTTCTGCTGACCTCTGAGTTGCCAGCTAGATTTTAGCTGAATTTTGTTCATTTTTATGCAGAGTGTGAGTGGAGCTGCCTTATCCATCCAAATTAAATTCTCCTCTCTGTAGTTAGACAGTAGGGGCTCTTTTACTGCAGGATGTCTGAAAGGTTAACCATACAGAAACTTTTCCCCAAAGACCAAGAACCACAGTAATGCACACATATACTCTATATGGACAAATGTATTGGGACACTCCTGTTTTTCACGGTTTGTGCTAGGCCCCTTACTTCCATGGAAGGGCAATCTTATTGCTTCGTTTTGGGTAACGGCATGCTTCTAATTTGGTGGACACAGTTTGGTGAAAACCCTTTTCTATTCCAGCATGACTGTGCCCCAGTACACAAAGCAAGGTCCATAGAGACATGGTTGGATGAGCTCGGTGTGGAAGAACCTTGACTGGCACACACAGACCCTGGACCTCAGCACCATCCAATACCTTTAGGATGAACTGCAATGGAGATTGCGACACAAGGCTTCTCGTCCAACAAAATAAATGGTGACAAATTCCCACAGAAACACACTTAGGGAAAGACTTCCAAGAAGAGTTGAAGCTCTTATAGCAGAAAAGAGGAGACCAACTCCAAATAAAAGCCTGTGTATTTGAATGCAATGTCATCAAAGTCCTTGTGGATGAAATAGTCTGGCGTCCCAATACTTTTGTCCATATAGTGTATGTATTGATTGCTGAAATAAAGGTATTGGCCTGTGTTAGTCTCATAGTGTGTGTGTCTAAGCCCTTGCTTATCTTTTGGGTCAAGGTGACATGACCCCTACTCCGGCTTTTGTCAGAAGGGGCTTTTAACATTAAAATTCTTTCAGTGTTTGCTAGTCCCTGAAAGTGATTTTAAAATTTCAAACATGCATGCTTCTCTCCAAGATATCTTTCAGTTTTCTCTTAGCTACTTCAAAGTTCAAGCAGTGTTTTACTGAAGTAAGGTGTATTTTAAAGCAAAAACAAGCAGTAAGATACACATTAAATATTTGTGGGGATCACAATTCAATCAATCCATAATGAAATCATATCCCACCCATAAATATTTCCCATCCAAGTTTCGCTCAAAAGTACATCATGCTAAGGAAGATTTTTGCCTGTTGATTTCCCATTCAGGATGACTCTAAACAGCTAGATAATAGATAAACTTTGCCTAAAAGTAGACACAGCTTCAAACACGTATTCTCCATGCTGTGTTATTTCAACAATTGTTAGGTCACTTTTTTGTCATTTTTTGTTTATGATCTGATTCCTTCCAATTTTTTGGAAGACAAGACAATTATGTACAAAGTAAAAACTATTAGTTTTCCCCGTCAGCCTTTTCATACCAAAAAGGCAGATCATAAGGAGTCTTCGGGGATTATAGTCGCTAAACATGGCCCTACTCTTCTATCTTATCTTCATTACATCCCATTAATGTGGAGATTTAAGAAGGAAAGGGAGGTGACACACACACTAATTTGTCAGGAACCATGAGACTATTAGTGTCGGGAGATGAGGTTGATGTATTCAGGGAGCTGTATATGAAATCCGGTTTCATGGTTGTACGTACTTCTCCCTCCCTGATAAAAATCAAGTAGGGTTTCATTAATAGCGCTTTCACGCTGACTTTCCTTAAACGTTAATGGTGCCGCCCTGACCTGCGCACTAAATTAAAGACATTTAAAGATGTCTGATGTGCCCGTCTGGGTCTCCCTCCCTCTGCCTGGTGAAAAGGGAGGTACTGTTACAAGCGTGACCACCTTCTGCTCTTTTAAAATGACATAGTCCTCACAAACACACACACACACACACACACACACACACACACACACACACACACACACACACACACACACACACACACACAGGCAAGAGGAATGATCAGATTTAATTAGTTTTTTTTCCTGCTCAAGGTTAGTGTGGCCTAAGATAGCAATTAAGAATGAGAGAGAGAGAGGTAGACATGTAGACCAAAATATACAAAGCAATTGGCAGCTTGTCAAAGCCAGGGCAAAGTGGATCAGTGAAAGAAAAAATTGTGAAAATAAGGAAGAGAACATAAAGGGAGTTACAAAAGACACAGACAAAAGCAGAGAGTAGCTTATATAACACTTCTTGACTCCTTCCTAGCATGATTGCCTTATTTATTTATTTACGACCCTATTTACATCTTTTTCCCTTCAGGCTTAGAGATATTCAGAGAGATAGACAAATAGTAAGAGAGAGAGACATGAGGTCATCCCTACATCACGGCCCTTTTCTTCTGGCGACAGTTTTTCTCATCTTTTCCAAAGTAACCATAGAAACGTGTTCCATCCGCTCTCATTGAGAGTTTTGCCCTGGGCCCAGTCCATAAGGAGTGGTGTGAGCTCAGGGCAGCCGCATCCTTAAAGCCTCTGTGAATGCAGAAAAGCACCATATTCATCAGCTGAATCACACACGGCACTGAAACAGGCTAGTATGAAAAATGGTTGCTTTTAAACACACTGCGCCAGTCATTGACCACAAGAACATCACGGCTACAGCAGAAAACTGCCTTTTCGCTCCTTTTTGTTTTGTTACCATGTTGCTTTAGAAGTGTTCTGTCATTTTGTGCAGACAGGGACATAAAATGGCTCGAACAGAAATTCTCTGATCACCGCATATCAAAAACCTCCAAGCCTCTTACAGCACACAACATCTGAAGGGCTTTTTTCCCCTCATACAAAAGGCGAAGCTATTTCCGTTTATTCTTCCTGTTTAAACAAAACAAGCCTGGATGTTGCTCTACTTTCCAAGCTCCCAACACATTCACCAATTGCAAGAAAGAAAGAAACCACAGGATTAGCATTTCAGCTATTCAAATGTGTCCTTGTTGAGCTTGTCTGGAAAATTGGCAGGGATGCACCCTTCTTTTCTGTTGTCCATCAGAAAAAAGTATCCCCCCGCCCCAAAAGACCCTTCTGTCACCTACACAATTCACTGTGTTACTACGTCGGAATCAAGCTTTAAGGCAAATTAGTAGAAAATCCTTTAGACAAATTTAACCATAACATCAGCAGAAGGTAAATTTCATAAAAGAAAAATCCTAACCAAATCTTCTCCACCACTGCAGTCACTCCTCCTCAAGCCACCTCTTTCATTCAATTTGTATAACAAGACTACTGAGAGCATCAATCTTGCAGTACTCATCCATTATAGCCAAAATGGCCCACAAATGAACATTTGATCTCAATTAATGGAAGAAAGCCATCTATAACGACAATTTGATTTACATCTTCAATATTGGACTACCTGGTCCCACCAAGGTTAATAATACCGCAAACCCAGAATGCACATTAGATGGGGCAATAACGGAGCTAATTGAAGTCCATTAACCCTGCCAAGAGCATTCATTAGCTCTCCTTTGCTATGAGTCAGCTATCCTTCCATTAAAAGTTTTGGTCAATAACCTTGCTCTATTAAAAAATGATGCAACTTACAAATTTTACAATGCAACTTAAAATGTTTTTACCCTATTTGATTTGAAATTATGTGTGTGTTGAAATTATAACAGTAAGTTTACACATGAACAATATGTTTTATGTTTGTTAACAAATGTCAGTGAACTTTTTGCTGAGTGTGTGATATGGAAAATTTCCATAATATCCATAAATTATTTTCTTTCCCTCCTTATACCAGTTTATTGAAACATATAACACATATGTTAGTTTCACTTTTCATTTTTAGTTGGTTTGTTGGTCTTTTACTATAAAGGAGTCTCTCACTGTTGGATACAGTGACAGTGACCAGTCAGGGTGACCTGTACAGGACCAGCAAGCCATTAGGACTCTTGAATCCATAAAAAAGACCATAGTTAAGATGTGTATGCAGTCAAGGAAGTTTTGTATTTTACTCGACTGTTATTAGTACATAATACCTGTAGTCTTATGAAGTTTCTTTCCTAAGAGAACAAAATATACCTTTTACTGCTTCCATTTTCAGTTAGACCTATAAGGCACAAGTTACAAAGCCATAAGATTTTTTTTCCCACACATTGTATTTTACCTACAATGAAAATCCAATGTTCTTGCTAAAGAGAGTGCTACCCATTAGTTGTCACCCCACATTAACTAGTCATGCAGCGACAGGCATGATCAGCTTGTGGTCAGCACCGCTGAGGAAGTCGAGGAGGTGTGCGGTCTGTACTGCAAAATAGAGATTGAGAGATTAGAATAATACTGTGCAATGTGATAGTTATAATATCCACTCAGTGTTTATTTTCGTGCATTATTACTTTATGAGCATTTTTTAAAAAGGGATTAAAACAGGGCAGACTCTGTATTCTGGGTTAAGCAGAACCCACACAGCTCATGGTCAGCATTAACATTGCTCCAAACTCCATACTTCCACTTTAATTTGAGTCAGATTTTGATACAATACCAGTGCAAAGTGGTGTAATTTCAGTATGCTTTTTTCTCCCCTGCCTGTTAATGACAGCACTCAAGACCTTTCAGGTGATTTAAGGGTTCGTGTAAAAGAAATTTAAAAGAAATTGCCTATTTTTTAAATAATGAGCTTGCTGTAATATGTAAACTTTGTTAAAGTTTTAAAATGTATCACTCACTTTCCAGACCATGCAGTCCATTCACTGAAACAAAGCAGCAAAAGCAACTTGTTCCAAAACTAGTCTGTTTTTTAAATATCACAAAAAGCATGGCGTTTGCATATAGCTGACTTGCCAATCTACAGAATTTTAGCCTCGCCTATTCTCAGCGAAGTTATAAAGAGTGTTGTAGTCCAGACTGCTTTTTGAATGACGCACAATACAGGACAACTAAAGCAAACAAGGGTCATTTATATACAGCCTTAAAGACACAACAACATGACTAGCCTGTTGTAATTTTAAAGGACAAAGAGTTGGAACATGGTAATGTAAAACTATGACTGTTTTTGGTAAATGAATCCATGCATACTCTATAAGTGGATCTCAGGTAAAAATACAGCAAGCAAGTGAATTTATTTAAAAACATTTCTAGGGCATCTTTTTAGCATTTAATAAAAATAATTATTTAGATAAAACCTACTTTTCATACTAATACATAATGATGAACATGATGCACAATATACCCAAAGGATTTTGTTAGCAAAACCTCAACAAAATAAATTTCTAACTTAATTGAAAATTGAGAAAATGTGTGTCTCCAAACTTCTAAAGCGCAGTATAAGTGCTGTTCCATAGATTATCGGGCTTCATTCAAGACTTCCCTGCACTTCATCTCATCTACAAAGTGGGTGGGGTGTGTTGGGCTTTGGAGCTTTGTGCAGGCTCACATACTGCTGAGAGCAGTGCTGGGTTGAGTGATCACGGAGAGTGCTTTAGAAAGGACAGGAATTGATTCATCCACAGCGTTCTCCACATCAGAGAGGAGCCGTCCGCACAGCGGCGTTATCCCTTCCCTGTGTTCTTTTCACGCATCACCATCTCTGCATTTATCCGGTTTTGGATTTGATGTTGCAAAGCACTCTGCCTCTGCCTACCACTTCCTTGTTCCAAACACCCATAAACACACACACAAAAAAATCACAATATCACACACTTAGAAAAAGCAAGCAACCAAAACAAGGCAAGGAAAGAAAAAGCTTTGAAAAATCCCCAAAAGACACTCTTGCTGCATAATCCGCCACCCACCCAGTTGGCGGTGATGGTTCACCATCAAGCAAACAAGATCTATCTCCCCGTTCTGTCACTCTTTGTGTACATATGTGTAAATGACATCACCAGAACATGATAAGAATGATCAAACAAGTCCTCAGAAATTGAATGGACTTCTGTCTGTTGTCCCATGGGACATCCCACTCAGGACCCCAGCTGGTGCAATGCCCTGGCACAGTATCAGTGATTCTCTCAGGGATCAGTACATCATGTTTGTTGCCAGATATTTTTGATATGCGATGCATGTTTGCGTTTCACACTTCACAGAGATTGTCATATACCATTCCTTGGAAAGAGGAACTTCACAAGAGCTCCAGACAGGCTGTGTATATATCATCACTCTCACATCAAAAGTTTCCATTTTTTTCCACTTTGTTATTATTTGTCACAGTTGTATTTGTAGTTCACAACCAATGGACCAAAACAAATTAAACAGAAATAGTTCACAGTAGTTTGTTTGTACATAAACTCTTTGAACTATTTCAGAAATACAAGATACACACTTATTGGGCAATATTATAAAATAACCTCTTTGGTTTACTAAATAACCTTCCCGTGGGTGGTTCTTAAAGAAACTTCCCCCAATTTACTGCACACTCAAAACCATATCTGGAAGACTTTGTGGAGGTAGACATAATTTACAGAGGAAATACAGCTTTTACTGCTTTGTGAATGAGGCAGTGTATTTATCCCCTCTGCATAATCATAAACCATAAATCAAAAAGCCAACCGTAATGGATAAATCTCATTAAATATGTTGCAGTGCAGTATAAATACAAATTTTCCTAAAGCTTTAACAACAGCAACCGCATACATACTGTTTTATGTCTGACCTACAGGTGTTAAATTGTTTATAAAGAGCCCAGAATCATCAGGCCACAGCCCCAGTTTCTACAACGTAAATGAGAAGCTGTTGTCACTCAGTGGTTGGCTCTTTTCTCTCCGTGCTAAAAAAAAGCACAGAACTAAGGTCAATTCATACCAGCATGAAGCGCATATGCAGAGAGCGGGCAAAGCAATTTATCATTGAATTAGTGCCATTTACAGACGATTCAGTGTAATTTCCTTTTGGGATTAGGTCAATTTGCTATAGGATTAAATAAATTCACACTGAGACAGGGTCATTCCGGAGTAATATAGGAGAGAGCCTTTCCAATAATAATATTTAGTACATTTACACAGCATTAGACAAATGGCTGATGGGTTTCGTGTGATGGCTTTGAACATAGCATAGCAACTGGCATCAGAGTACATTCAGATCAGCATGGCAACTTCTGCATTAGACTCAACGTGGAGGCTTTCAAATCACCCGATTTTTCTCTCAATTAAAGAGGCTTAATTTACTCAGCAGAGGTCAGAGCTGAGCATGATGGCACCCAGAAGCCTGTCTGCTGTTTGATAGACCCAAAGATTATTTTATAATTTTTTTTTCATCACAGCTTTCATTACTGCCAGCGGAATACTCACTGTCTTACTGCCTGTATCCCCCTCTTACCTTATTAACCACAGTGGCAAAGTCAATTAACAAAATGGAGACTTGTTCTCTACTGTTCTTCTGCCTTTATAATGAGCTGACTTTGACATTTCTTAGCTCTCTTAGAGACAAAGGAAATGGATATTTGAATAACTGCAGCCTCACTTCTGGTCCTGGTCAATAGTTCAATTTGAACACTTTTATGCAAGTACCATTAACAGAGTTCTGCATTATAATTGGTTAGTTCACTCTACACTGCAACTGCTGCAGTTTTGATTAGCTAGTTGAAACCTGTATTCTGATTGACTGCTACCTTCCTTCTGATTGGTGGCTTGAATGCTGCACTCTGATCGGCTTGTTGGAAACAGCATTCTAATTTGCCGCTTGACTGGACTGTTTACTCAGTTCTGACTGACTTCTTGAGCCCCGGTTTCTGACTGGTTAGTTGCATTTGATTGACAGCTCAAGTCCTGCATGCTGACTGGCATGTTGAATTCAGCATCCAGTTTAAATCCTGCCCTGTAACTGCCCCAAATTCAGGACTCTTCTCAAGTAAATAAGCAGAGATATGCCTTTATTGTCATTGGTCTGAAGCAGGATGCTACACATACAACGAAATTGTAGGGGGTACTTAACAATGCAAAGAAACACAGACAGTGATGTAGTGCAGACAGTAAACAGTGCAGACAGTGAACAGTGCAGACAGCAAACACAGTATAGGCAATAAACATCAAACATGAAGTTGCAGGTAGACAACAATGATGCACAATTTACAGGTCAAGTATTAAAGTATCACACTTACTGAGATGAGATCAGGATTGCATTTGCACATATAAATATATATATGTATAAAATGTCACTATAAAAGAATAAATAGATGCACATATTGTAGACAGTATTTAGATTATTGCACTTTTGTGGAAAACTGCAGCAGTTATTGCATGCTGTCTGTGAGTGGTAATGGTATGAGTTTGTGTGTATAGACTGTGGGGCAAATGGATTAAACCCACACAGCTTTGAAAGGTTAGATCTGAAAACCCTAACTGATGTCTTCTTTATTGTGCTACCATTTTCAGATACTGCTAAACTGTCTCTGTACAATTACAATACATATTATAATATCCACATTCATTTAAATAACATAATATAAGATACATGTGATGCTAAAGTAACAGGGACCACTGCACCAACAGGAATGACATTGCATTCAAATACTTTAATATGGAGCTGTCCCACCCCTATGCATTAATTAACATTTTCACACCAAAGAAAATGAGCAGCTAAAGCCGATTTAATCATGAGAAGACAACTTCATAGATGAGTAGTTATTGCAGGTGGACCTTTCAAATATGGCAGATGCGCAACCACATCGCCACAACTGGGAACAGCCAACTGTTTATCGAAATATTTGCAGTAACATAAATAAAACATGTGAATTTAATACTGAACATCATGCTACTGTTAGTTCACTTCTCAGCATTTTGGAATGTTACATAATGTTGGAAAGTTTTTTGTTAATAAATCTTTAAAGACTGTCACACAAATGTGTTTAGCTTTTCAACTGGATGCAAAAAACTAAGTGCTTGATCCAACCTGGGACATGAAATGAGAATGCATAATTAAAATGTTGAGATCTACCTAAATTGCTCAGTGAAATCTCACACACACACACACACACATACACACACACACACACACACACACACACACACACACACACACACACACACACACAC
>JBBPDC010000019.1:11668071-11681042 GCA_037974485.1 Hemigrammopetersius urotaenia
ACACACACACACACACACACACACACACACACACACACACACACACACACACACACACACACACACACACACCAATATGCTACCATACATCGCATGTGCACACAGCGTGTGTGTGTGAGAGTGAGAGAGAGAGAAAGAGAGAGAGAAGCAGACACTGAGACAAAGAGGGAGAGAAAAAAATGAAGAGAAAGCGAGGGAGACGGATGGATGTGGAGAAAAACAGAAGAGGAGAAAGTGAGGGAGAGAGATAATAAACCGGGGAAGCTAATATATGGTAGGATGAACAACAGCATGACTCCTTCATCCAATTTTTATGTCCAGAGATGAAGTGCATTTTATTTACTTGTCACTGGTAAAGTGGACAGTATATGGCCAGTCAGTGCACAGACATATACAGTGTGTATAGGACAGAATCACCCCTCAGAATATTTATATTGTGTTGCTTTGCAGACAGAAATGAAGACACACACACAGTTTTCTGCTGTGTTCATTCAAAGCAACTAATAACGTTCAAGTGAAAGATAAAAAATAAATAAATAAATAAAATAAAATGCTGAATCACTGAGATGGATAAAGGGTCACATGCTCCTAAAAAGAGTTGAAATGAGTCATTTTCTCCATTGTACACTGAGCTAATTAGCTTCCGCCTGTAATCCAGTGTAATTGTTTTGGTCAGTTCAGCATAAAAACAGGTATTCCTGGAACATGCCTGTTCTTGGTAGTCCAGTTGAAAGCAAACAATTAACGTTATGTGGCAGGAAACTGCCAAAATATCTAAGAGATTGCATTGGTGACAGACACATGTCAGGAAATGGATACAAAACATTTCAAAGGTTTTATCAGTCTACAGAAGCACAGTAAAGTTTATAATTTAAAAGTGGAAAATGTTTGGTACTACTAGAACCCTCCCCGATCAGGCTGTCCCTCCAAACTGGATGGAAGGGCAAAGAGGAAACTGGTCAGAGAGGCTCCTAAGAGGCATATGGCAACTTTGAAGCAGTTATGTATGGCAAAGAATGGTTATAGTGTGAATGTGACAGAAATTTCTCAAGAGCTCCACAAATGTTGCTTGTATGGGAGGGTTGCAAGAAAAAAAGCCACTCCTCAAGAAAGGCCACATTAAGTCTCTTTGCCAAAACGCACCTTGAGGATTCTGAGGTCAAGAGGATAAAGGTGTTATTGTCAGATGAGACCAAATTTAAACTATTTGGCCAAACAGTACATCTCAAGTAATGCTAATACAATCACCATCCAAAGAACACCATACAATAAGCATGTACTTGTCAGGATAGTAGGAAAATAGAAGGAAATTCTATCTTTCGGTCGGTCTGTCTGTCTGTCTGTCTATGTGATTTTGTCTATTTATTTATTTATTTATTTATTTATTTATTTGTTTTTGTTTATTTATCTAAACAGTTATCTTTCATTTGGATGTTTTAAGTTGCGTAAGAGTAAATGCAGCTCGAAAATTGTCTATACACTATAGGCTACACATTAGATTCCCTTGTTCCATCAGCACTGAGAGTGTTCTTTTCCAAACTAATGTGTGTTAAACATTAGTTTGGAAAAGAACACTCTCAAATCATTATGTGCTCTTTATACAGGGGAAGACATTTTGATGACCATTAAGCTGTATTCGGCAAGACAAGTATTAGGATTAATTAAAAAAAAAACTTTTATGGGTATTTCCATAGCTTATTAGAAAAGACACTATGACAAACACCCTGAAACATTTTGAAACATTTGGGTAGCAATATACTGGGGAAGCAATATACTGTAGGGTAAACTGGTTTATGTAAACTATACAGTTAATTAAGTTATAGTCAACTTGGTTAAAAATATTTAATACAGATTTTAAAAACATTTACAGAATGGGTGTTCTCACAACCAGGAGAGAGAAATCCACACTATGTCATCTAAGAGAGAGGGGTGGAGGAAGCCCCCCCCCCCCCCCTATTCCGTCAATCAAAAGCAAAGGACCATGCAAATGAACACAGACAATAACATGAGTGCCTCTAATCCTTCTCTAGTTTTGTTTCTGACCACAGTAACATTCTTGCCTGCAATTTTCTGGGTGGTGTCTCTGTGGGATAGGGACAGTAGGGCAGAGAATGCATCAGCAGAGAATGCCCACCAGCTCCCCGTGCGGAAGTGTACATGCTCTTTTATATTCGGCGCTCTCCTTGTTGATGGTGAGTGCGGGATCTCTGTCACCTGTGGCTTGTTCGGCAGCACCGCCCTCATACTCCCTAGAGTGGAGCAGTCGCTGTCCAAGGTGCTGAACCGACCCAGCGATATTTTCCCCACCTTTGCAGTGGCTGAAAGAAAAGTTCTTGCCCTGTGATGCTGTGTAGATAGTATTAGTAAGCTGTGTCCTGTCTAAACAAGGGGGTAGAGAGAGTTTTTTTTAAGCAATAAAGTTTTCTGATTCTGATTATTTATTTACCTTTACATTTTCTTTAAAGATAATGCATTTTCTTTAAGAGTGAGCATATTTGGGGGTGTATTTAGGATTTACACTATAACATTTTTTTAAATAATTTTTATCAAAACACACTGTATACGTATATACACATATAATGTTAGGCCATTAGCAGAAAATGTATATGTATGTATGTATGTATGTATATGCTACATGCTACATAAATCTGTGGTACCTTAGGACACTGGTAGCTGTATAACATTCAAGAAAGCATTTTTCCACAGGGTAACATGAATTGATAGATTGTTGTCGGTTTGCTCTACTGTAGCATTTTTTGACAAGGCAGCATAAATTGTCAGACTGCTTCACGATAGCATTTCTCAATGTTAGAAACTGACTGTACAAACTGGCTCTATGTACATCTAAAGATCTATCTATATATCTATTCAGGCTCTAAATAAAATATATGGTTCCCAGGTTCTGCATATTATATGCCGATATCTCATCATTATCCATGCTGAACTGACTGTGTGGTCTAGAGTGAAGTATCACCACACATGTGATGTGTGTCTGTCTCCTACTGCCTCGCTGCCATGTATCTCATCTTGTGGTTGTCTTGTGGTTATATTCCTCATCAGTGTTACCGCCCTTTTTATTAAGCGACTATAATAATTGGTTAAGTCAAGGAACATGTCAGCCTCAGCTACGGCATTTTCTGCTAATGCCCTAACACTATATATATATATATATATATATATATATATGTGGTGATACAGCAGAGCAAACCATGCATATATATAACAGCATGGAGTTTAGGAATTTAAGCATCATATGAATCATAAGAATCATAAAAGAATCACCAATAACCCAAATAGATTTGAACCTCAGTTCCTGTGCCTAAGGAATTTTCCTCAACGGTCACCACGGTCCCTCAGCTGATCCATGCATGAACATTTCATAAAGATAGTGGAGCGCCTGATCAGAATCAAAGCCATGTTCCAATTACATCTCATTACTCAGATACAAATGACACACCATGATCATTTATTGATTTAAAGTCAGCACACCATTGTCCCCACACAAAAAGGCCCTGCGCTTTTGTGCTCATAGAACACTGCTCCTAAGATGATTCCAACACTGTATAACTGCACCCAAAAAATGTCCCAGCTTTATTATTTACATAAAGTGATTAAAAATTGATGTGACACAAAATGAAGAAGAATTCACAATGAGACTGCCACTGGGGAAATAAGAAGACTCCAGAAGAGAAAAAGACTGTAGTTACAGTGGTGATACAGATCAAGGCCCAGCTTTCGAGGACTTGTCCTATTTTAAATGGAGCTCCATTTGTTCACGTGTATCAGTAGCACAGTAGGTTAACCCTCCAGAGAATTATGGAGCTGTAGCCCTCTTGCTTTTGATCCCAAGCACCTGCCTCCCTCACCCAGCATGACAGCCCTTAAAATAGAGCTGTGAGAGATCAGGGGCTCCACTGTACGTAAATAATACATCAAAGATGTACATTAAATCAGTCAAAAAGTTTCCATGTATGAAATTAACCTTATAATATAAAGTTCCTCAGTGTTACCAATTATTGTTTGTTCTTAAATGAATAGGAGCTTCACCAAGTTGCATAACTTTACAAACATTTTACAGACAATAAGACATAATTTGTGTTATATTTTGATACATCACTTGTCACTTATCCTAAAAAGGATGAGGTGGGAGTTGAAATTCGGTAATTTGACACTATTAACCCAAAATCTCCTGTATCTGTAGCATACAATTACCATGGACAACGATTTAGATGAATTCTCCTGTACATTGTAGCATATGGCTGAGCATAGGGTTCCATTATAGGTGTGTTTTGAGTCAACTGATCTTTTTTATTCTTCTCAAAATTAAAATAAAATTATGGACCATGGATTTGCAGACCAGTTGAGGCAAATGGAGATCAAGCTGAAAACTGCTGTTAAGGTTTAGAGAGTTATAAATGTGTTTTTAGGGAGCTGTTCTCACTGTGACTGTGGCCTCTCTCAGTTACTTGGTACTGCAGCATGTACACACTTATGATCAAAAGTCCATGTTCTATGGCTTGGGAGACGGTGGCACATCGCCTTGAACTAGCAACCAGTTAACAGTAGTTTGTAGTTTCAATATATTATCTCCACCTTTAAGGTCCATTTGCTTCTCTGCATTCGTGCTGTTTGTTGACAAAGTCAAAGCATTTGTTCTGGGACTTCCAAGCTGGCCTTAAATTAAAGAAAGGGAAAGTTAAAGTGGTGGGAAATACAGTAACGGCTTTATTAAATTAGTGCAAAAGACAGACATAACTCATTCGTGATGTCATTGTTTTCTTTGCTTTACCAGGACTTTATGGGGTCTTCCACACAAATTTTATTATTTAGCTTTTTTCCCCTCTGTCTCTTTTTTTTTTATTCTCTTCTCACAAGTTCAAAATACGTACCACCAAACCGACAGCCTTCCTTGGCCTCTCTGGGGGGGTCGAAGGGAGGGTGAGACTAGATGCCATACCAACATATCCATGAAAACACAAGTCAGACATATTGCAAGTTTGCAAATTAGTTTAAGACTCCAGATTCAACCACACATTCTCGAAAGAAAAAAAAAGAAACTGGAGCTAGAAACATGAAAAAGAGGAAATACATCAATAGCATTAGAAATAGTGCCTAAAATTTGCAAAAAGATACAGTTTCCTGTCTTTTATTTGTAAGGGGGGATTGAAGAGTCTGCAGTCAAATTACATAAGTTAATTCATACATTTTGTACAATGGTAAAAAATAAAATATATATAGTGTACTTTCCCCCCCCACACCAGTTTCACACCATTACTAGAAAGATATATTCCACTTCAGAACAACTAATGCAATTTAAAAACGGAAAAACAGAAAATAAAAGACTCCAGAGATTTGACTTTTTAACTTTGAAGGCTTTTGGCTACCACCTTGCCCTAGAAAACCACAGTCACTGCAGACTAAACAGGCCTTTACATCCTCTCCTTACATTAGTAAACAAAGTTGTACAGAAGTCTTTAACCAGAGACAAATAAAATACATCAGAAAATCCAGTTGCTTCTCCCCCCCATTTGCTACGTCCTTATTATCCAATGAGAGTTCATTCAGGCGGTGGCATCCATGACAGTGTCCAGAGGTATGGAAAGAGTGGGAGCTGAGAGGAGAGGTGTATGGATAGGATGGGAGCACGGAGGTCAGGTGTGGGTTGGAGAGAATGAGTGATAGGTAAATGGTGAAGGTGCTGGACTGGGAGAGAAGTGGAGAAAGAGAAGAACAGAGCTAACTGTAGGGATTTGTGAGGGAACGTGTGACTGTAGGGGGTGGTGAAAGAAGTGTCTTCTGAAATGAGAGAGGTCCTCTCCTGCTGCCTCAGCCTTGGGTTTTGTGGGGGTGCGGACCAGTAGATATTCCTTAGCTTTTGTGAGAGGACCGCAGAAAGGTTCAGCAGAAATTTAAAAGCCTGAGAGAGAGAGAGAGAGAGAGAGAGAGAGAGGTTGTGTTAAGTGTACTGAATGCACTTAGTAAGGAACAAGCCCTGTGAATATGTATCAAAGTGGCCCCTTATAGTCACGTGAACACAGTACAGCACACAGTAGCACTCTACATTTAACCCATTCACCTAGTGAAGCAGTGGCCTATCACCAGTGAGGGGTGCCCGGAGAGCAGTGTGTGGGGTTTGGTACCGTACTCAAAGGTACCTCAGTGATGACACTAGCAGTTGGGATTTGGACCTACAACCTTCTGATTGCAGGAACCACGACCAAACCACTAGACCACCAGCTGCCTCCCACTTTGCAGTACTGCAGTACAGATTTCTCGTCATCTTCTTGAATTGTCTTCACACTGACACCTGTGAATTTTTTGCAAAAATCAGACAGAAATTCACCATAAGGGCCGCTTTCATGCCATAAAATAAAGCTCGTTATCATGTGTTTTTCAATTACAGAAAAGTGTGAAAGTTGCAAAATTCACACCTATATTATTTTAATCACCCTCAGTGTCAGCTGCTTTGTTCTGTAACAGTGGGCACTGGAGTTTACACTTACACATTGTGCCAGAGATGTGGAGGTGTCTTGTATAATAAAAAATATTAATTGCTAAATATATATATTGTTTTTACTTTGCCAGAACCAATGTGTATTTCATTCCCTAAATATGGGTCTAAATGGGTCTTGGGCTTTACATTATGTAGAGATTATATACATTTGAGGAAAGGATTTTAGGCACAATTTCACACATGCAGCTAATTTAAAAGCATAATTACAGGCTCTTAAAGATTCAAAACTGGTTCACCTATAGCTCTGCTCCAAAAAACCCATTCTGGCGCCCTTAATTACATGAAAAGTTCATTTTCATGTGGTGATGAAACAAAATTCAGAACACATTTAAATGAACAAAATTTAGTGTTTCCCTTTTTCAGTGAGCATGTAGACAGTAAAGAGTAGATAATACATATTTTACAGCACAGTTAACAGAACCGAGTTTCTCACAGATCAAATGCACCTAAACAGAAAACCAAAGTATGTCTTTCACAACTTCAAATTACAGAGTAATGCTACTGATAATAAATTAACGCTTATCAAAATGTCAGACAAGGGACAAATTGTGATGCTGACTGAGTAAGAGCATCTCCAAATGTTCCCAGTGGACTGGTTTATATGTACCTATCAAAAGTGGCCCAAGGAAGGACAACTAGTGATCATGTGAAAAGGTTCTGAATGTGGGGACTGAATGTTAGCCAATTTGGTCCAATTCCATAGAAGAGCTACCAAAGCAGAAATTCATGAAAAAAAGTTCATGCTGGCTGAGATAAAAAGGTATAAGAACACATAGTGCATAACTGTGTTCTGCGTAAGAGGAGCATAACTGTAGACTAGATACAGTGACTATGCCGATCCCTGACTACTGTGGAAACTGCCTAAAATGGGCACATGGCCATCAGAACTGTACCATGGACAAATGGAAAAACAAGGTCTATGTGAAGAAGGCAACATGAGTTTAAAGTGTAGATCTGGCCTCTGATTTCCCCATATTTATTGAGTATCTATAGGATGTTCCAATTTTCAGAGGTGATGCTTGAAACTTACAGGACTTACAGGATACCACAGCAAATCTTCAGAAGTCTTGTGGAGTCTATGCCTTGTAGATTCAGAGTTGTTTTGGCACAATATTAGGCAGGTGGTTTTAATAATAGGCTGATTGGTACATTACATGGCAAAAGTATAAACAAAGTAAGAAGTCGCAGCCACTGGAATAAAACAGGTTTTAAAATTGACTACCAAACTAGCTTATAGCTTATTCAGATGTAAGCAATGCTGGACCATGTGGTTGTGCAATAAATAAAATTTCATTAAAAACGAACGACATTTTGCTACAAATGTTATATTGTCGCTGGTGTATCTCCATCATTCCATCATTTCCCTCTCTCTTTCCCTGCTGCTCGGTCCTGTTCTTGCTTTTCTCTTGGGGTGCATCCATGAAATGAGATTAAGGACCACTTCTGAAAAATGCAAGCAGTAATTTTGTGAGACGTTCTGGAATGAATTGGCCTGTAGGCTTCAGAAACACTGGACCGATCGAAGTGTGCCAGATCCAATGGTGGGAATATGTTATAGGAAGATCTATTGATTCTCCCCTCCCCCTCCCATTGTTTTGCACTAGCCACTTTTTTCTTTTTTGCTCCTAAGTGAATCTGAAAGAGAAATAAAAATGGAACAATGCTCAGAAGCCGGGGCGAAAATCTCCTCTGTTTCAGAAAATCACTGAATATAATGAGACTCTGGCAGCCTCTGTTCACGCACGAAGCCCCAGTAACACACCAGGTAATTCTTTCTCCTTAGGCAAAAAGACCGAGCACCAAAACACGAAAATACATAAGCAAATCAATTCATCTCGCTTCTGTGAGATACTATGCAGTTGGTGAGAAATGGATAAGGAAACCATGGCCCTGCCCCCCTCCTCTACTTCCCAGGAGGAAGAGAGTGGAGGGAAGTGCAGATCTGACATCTGCTGCGGAGGGACAGATCTGAGATGTGAAGAGAACGAGCGATGGAGAGAGGAGGGCGAAAGAGTGTTTGATCTAATTAGCGTCATCCTGATGGGGCGAAAGTGGCTGTGGCAGCAGTCGGCTGGAGTTGGAGCAAACATGATAACACACATATGACCTCCATGCTCTGACACGACAGTCCAGTGGCTTAACACGCAACAACCCCCTCCAACACCCCCAGCCCACCTCTTCATCTCTGTCAAAGCTGAAAGGTTCTAGCATACGACTGCTTTCAGGACCTCTTCAGCCTCTAAATACAACTGGCTTTGCTGCTTCTGAGCTACAATTACTCTCAAGTTGCATCGACTCTCCATCTCTTCTCTACTTGTATCCCAATCTTTCGCACAACACTGAAAACCTTTCAAGTCATCAAAGCAGATTGTTGTCTCATACGATGCTCTTGTAGCTACCATGCGCAACACTTGCAGGAGCCTGACAGCAAAAAACATTATAATTTCCTCAAGGTTCAATCTGAAATGAATTAAGCAGAAAATGTGACAGTTTATCAGTGAGGTGCTCTATGCATGTCAAATCAGAACAAAGGGATTAAAAAATAAATAAACACTGAATGGTGGTTTGATGGATTTTTCTCCTCCTCCCTTCTAGATAGGCTTCCTCTGCAGCCCAAGTGGATTAAAAGCGTAAAAGCATCCGGCTCGGCAGAAAAGGGGATTTAAACTTCAGTGGAGGGCCAGTGGCTGAGTGGTGTGATGGACAGAGCTTGGGTTTATTTCCCTGTTTGTGGATTAATTACATTTCCCCACTCCAAGAATCTTTTTATCAGATTGAACTACAGCTTTAGGAGTCTGCTTAGTCCATCACTGCTAGTCTCCAGAAACCACACGTCCAGCTCTCTGTTACACTCAACTGGCACTCCACAAGAACTAAAATGCCCTGTTCAAAAGTTACACTCTGAAAGTCAACCTGGAGCACAGAGGGATAATCTTAAGAAAATAGACCTAAAATAAAAATTAAGAAAAAAAATCACACTTGCACCTGAGATGAAAGGCTTTTTGTGTAGAAGACTGTTAACACACCCGGTTTAATTCAATGTGCTGACCAAGCCAAACCTGATTTTAAGTACTAGTAATACTGAGCTTATATATCAATACTTTCATACACAACTGACCCTTAAAGTGACCCCTTATAGTCATGTGTGAACACACCACAACATACAGTGTGAACATTGTGAAATTATTGCTCTGCATTTAACCTATTCACCAAAGGAAGCAGTCGGCTGCCACGGACGGGGGGCACCCGAGGAGCAGTGTGTGTGTCCTTTGCTCAAAAGTGTAAAGTGATTATTTGAGGTACCCACTGAGAGTACTTCAGTGGTGCTACTAGCAATCCTGGGATTCAAACTCTCAACCCTCTATTCACAGGGGCACCAGCATTGTGTCAATATGATTACAGAAAAGATGAACTGAAATAACTGCTCAGTGATTACTTGGCAGCTGTTAAAGAAATCAGATCTGCTTCAAAAACTAAAAACGGAACTGGAAATGGAAGTGAGAATAAATCCAGAGAGGAGAGTTAAAGGCCAGTGCCTGCAGAGGGTTGTCTGCAGAGGGCTAAGCAACCGGCAGAGCTGAGTTATGTTTTTATAATATGATATAGTTAAATAAAAGGAATTCAGAGGTGGGAAGAAGTGAGGGCATTTTGAACAAAAATGACAGAGAAACAAAAAACTGGGCTTAATATTACCAAAAATGTGAACTAGCAAGACAAAATGTCTATTTTGATATCAAGCTTAATTTAAAACTAAAGGTCCTGAGAAGTGCTGCCACAGAAGCTGATTTTCAATCCCAGTTCTTATGACCCACCACCCTGCAGTTTCAGATTTTGTCTGCCACCAACATGACTGAAAACTGGTGTATGAGCTGCAGTAGGTGGAACTGGGAAACTCAGTCCTGGTTCTGTATCTATTCTGCCATGCACATGCTAGTGGTTTTCCTGTTTGCAACAAATCAGATCCAAATAAACATTTCATTAATAAGCCTTTCACAAAGTGCAAGTAATAAGGGCTCCAGAATCAGGTTTGGGAACCTATGCACTAAAGGACTTTTGGATGGAAAGTTTATGATGTTTGCAAATAAAACATGTGAGTGTGAAGAACTTTAATCTTTAAAGATCCTCTCCATAATATAGGTAATATAGATGAAAACTTTAAATCCACACCAAGGCCCTTTTTTATTGAAGTACTGCTATTTTTCATCAGAATATGCAAAAATAAGTAAGAGCACCTAAGAGTTAGAGCTAGACTGAAGTGCTTTGTTGTTTGTTGATGAAGATTTCCACATTAGCCGAATTCTCTCTTGCCCATGAATTACTGAAGCAGGTATAAGTCTACCGAGGCAACACTTGGCGTCTTCATCAACAAGTAACAACAGTAAGCAACAATTAAAGAAGAAAGATTTAATGGTAATCTTCAAAACACAGATGTGCTTTGCCTCAACATGGGGATATTCACTCATTTATGTATTTACTTTCTGCACATACCTTAACACCATGACGTTATAGGGCCTTTACATTAAAAATCTCCCTGATGCTGCATGATAATGAACCCTGAGGGGCTGCTATTTTCAAAGCAATCCCCAAGCAGACCAACAGGGGGCACTGTGGCTATCTGTTTATGTGTGTACTCCACAGCACAAGCTGGGAGCAGCAGCACAGCTTCATTTGTTTGCCTGTGAGATAACCCTGTTTGCATCCATTGATTGCTCATGTGGACTCACTATCTGATAACCCTTTAACTGGTGCTGAGTGATTGTGGAAGGTTTTTTTCCCCACTGGCTTGCCTGCTTCTCCTTAAAAGTCTCTTGCAAACCTCACGGTTACATTAAGATCATTAGAAGTCTAGACAAAAATCCGAATACTTTAAAATAAGAATAACAAACAGCATTGTTGGTAACACTTTGCTGAAGGCCATCGTTCTGTGTGTATTCAGCTGTGCCATGCTGTGCTGTTGTGTGATCACATGTGACGAATGGACACTTTACACACAAAATTTCATGGCATTTGCATAATACCTGTCATACCAATTGGCATACATCTGTATAAACATTTAGAAAGGCTTATTCCAAGAAGCATCAGTTTTGATGGCAATTGACACTTTATGAAATGATCCTTTATGAATGTTTATGTAGGTTTATGTCAACAGTCAAGACAGCTTTTACACTTTACATTTTACATTTGCATGTCGTGTAACATGTGGATATGAATACTAGCCTTCAGTGAAGTATTACCAGGTTCTTTAATGTCATGCCATAGTAGATGTACTTTTAAGTGTAAAAAACTTCACTTTTGAGAACTGTACTTCCAAGCCCAGGATCATTTCAGGACCTTCATTTAATGTAATGTTTTTGCATTATCCATATTTTCCGGACTAATTTAGTGACGTCTAATTCCAGATACTACCTAGGACTCTCTCAGTCACACAATACCACCTACACTGGGAGAAAAGAAGGTTCACATGTATTTCCTCAGCCACCACATCTTTTCAAATGTATCATCACTGAATAGCTCAACGTGCTTGGAGAGGAACGCTAACTGTTAGTTCTGTTAGATTAGCAGACGTGAATGCTGAATAGCAGTTTGCTGAGTGTTATGGAGCAAGAGAAGCCAACCTGGAGAATGAGGCCAATAACCTAGAGAACAAGGCCAGTAACCAGAAGAACGTGGCCAGTAACCTAGAGAACGTGGCCAGTAACCTAGAGAACGAGGCCAGTAACCTATAGGATGAGGCCAGTAAGGCTCTTTTGGACTCCCGGTCATTGATGATGTGGCATCACTGGAGAATTAACTAACAAAATTCCTGATGACAGCAATGATGGAACCTTTATTTTAGTGGACAAAAAAACCTAAAGAAGTTCATTTGTAGTTCTTTTTAAATGCATTACACATGGCCAATGCCAGTAAATAAAATAAACTAGTTTTAGTCAAGCTCTACTTAAACTGCATGCTCACCACTATATTGTTAGGCTGTTTAAAATAAAATGTGCTTACTGACTGGATACACCAAATCAGTGTACTCAAAGGCCTTGACTCCACAGTAGGGACAGTTGCAGTGTTGTGTATCTGTGTGTGTGTGTGTGTGTATGTGGGGTACAGAAGGCAGGACTAACGGGCCCTTTTGCACGGTGGCGGCGTGTGTCGTGAGAGGGTGGCATAAGCGGGTAAAGCTGAAGGATTTGGCGCAGGATTTAGCAGCAGTAAAAGAGCATCTGAACGGAGCGATACTTATGTACTCTCACACGGAATCTGTTTGTGCTCTCCTCAGGGGCTTACATACATTATTTAAGGGTCCGCAAAAAATCAAGCCCACTGGAGTGCTTTATCTCTGAAAAGTGGAGAGAGAACAGAAAGTATGGATTTTCTCTCTACTGTGGAGACATTTAAACACACACACACACACACACACACACACACACACACACACACACACACACACACACACACACACACACAC
>JBBPDC010000019.1:11688685-11703043 GCA_037974485.1 Hemigrammopetersius urotaenia
GAGAGAGAGAGAGAGAGAGAGAGAGAGAGAGAGAGAGAGAGAGAGAGAGAGAGAGAGAGAGAGAGAGAGAGATGCCTTCGGGCATGTTTGGCTCAGGCCTTTCAATGACTCCATTGTGCCATGAATTACAGATGGATCTCTCTTCTACCCAAACCAGGCCTTGGGCATGGAACTCAGGCATAGAACACACGACCACTCTCACAACAATACAAAAAGACACCAAAAATCCCAAGTGAGATCACAAATAATGATCTTAAAATTTTTAAAGTCTATTTGTCTTTTGCTAATCCCAGAATTGCTTGACAAACTGCCCCACTATACATGGGTTCTCACAGAAGCAACAAATTACTCAGGGTATTGCAAATGGTATAAAATAGATATAGTGCTTAGATAGGAATATATCTAAGCAGTATACCTCTCATTCACATACTTAGCTAAGGCAAAATCTTAAATTCTGTTTTAAAAATGCTTGATATTTTATAGATGCATAACACATCCCTTGCCACTTGCTAGTCTGAGTGATAGCAAAAATATGCTTTCTGGAAAGACCACAGGTTATGGATCAACTTCAATAAAAACTTATTTTTCCTCCAATCCAACACACATCTGGCCATGTAAACAAGGGTGGATAGACAAACCCTTACTGTAAAATGGAATAAGGTGTAAAGACTAGTGCTAAGTGTACGAACAGTGCGCTGCCATGGCAGCCTGAACAAATAAGCAGGAGAAATCCTGCCATTACCTTTTTAGACAAAAGACAGAAGACTTTGAACATAGATATGTACTGATCGAGGACTACAGGAATATGTAAAGGCATTAATCAGCAATTAACTGTTGATGTTCATACCATTAGCATAACATTTACCTATGGCCATAAAGCACTGAATCCATCTTCCTAGATGCCCTATTTATTATGCACAAGCAGCATGTTTAATAAAGTTATGCAGATTTATTCAGATGTAAACCGCTGTGCCCAACTAAACAGTAGTTTCTATGGCCTGGAAGGCTTAGGCATGCAGCCAATAAACAAGCTAAGGGTCTGAAAGGGGGGGCATTATCAGCCAAATCATCCAAAAAATACAGAGTGCTCTCTAATAAGGTTTAAATACATGCATCAAAGCAATGTACAGATAAAAGTAAAGAGAACTTTTGAAGAAATTAAGTCAGTATGTGGCCATGATGCATTTGCGACAAAAAGGGTTTGCACTGAAGAGGACTAGGACTTTTATACATGCAAACATAAATATTGCTTTAACCCAGAATCCCCTTAACCCAGTTTAAAGCATTCGGAAATATCTCATCTCTATAATGGGAATTTGGAGCAGTCTATTATGAAAAGTCACTTCTCTGCACCTGCAAATGAGTTTGCTTTTGTTCCAAAAAAGCTGTAAAAGCCCCAGTGGTACTCACAGAGTATGGAGAGCGTGAGCAGGCCGAGCAGTAGTAGCAGGTTTGTTTGGAGCGTGCCGGCTCCACTGCAGTCCATTCTATTCTTCTTGCAGGTGCACACCTGAACTTTGAGCTCCGTACTGTTAGTTAGTGGCGGGAAACCGGAGTCTGTCAGAACCAGCGGCACGTTGTAGTTTGCTCTTTGCAGACTGTGCAGCAGCATGATCTGCGAGTGTGTATCTGTGGAGGAGAAAAAGAATCTAGAATGACAAATGCAGAAAGTCTGTGCTACAATCTAATGTAGCAATCATTGTCTTACACACTATATACCAAGTTGCTAACATTCAACACTGTTTTATCAGAAACACCAATTAGGCAGAAAAAGGCGCTTGAACCTACTCTAGGGCCATGGGGCCTGCTTGTGGTTATAGGCTCTAAAGGTCTAATTCCCTTCACCTGAGTTAACATTCTTAGCATACTCTCTGGTTGCCATGTTCATCTGCTATGCAATGTCTATGTGATCTACCATTGACCTTTATATGATGCATGGAATAAATTTTCCCTCTTACTTAATCAAAATTAGTGGCATTCCTGTCAAATCTCTCAATGTTGGCAATTGTTGCATTAATGGCTAAAGTTACTAATTCAAAGGTTAAATAAACATCTACCTAACTAAACACAATCACATAGCATTGTTCAAATTGGCCAGCTGACCACTTTGACATTGTCAAACCTCATTGAACAGTTCAGCAAGGCCCGTATTTAAAAATATACCATAACATGAGTGTACCTGAGTGTTCTGGGTGATTTTCAACCAAACAAAAATTGCCCAAATAGGGGCAATACACCATTAAACATGACAGATGCTGACTCCCTCTCATTCCCCTCTCATTTGATGGTGGACGCTGAGAAACAAACCTCCTCGGTTTAAATTGAAGACCAGTTACAGTAGAACAGTAAATAATAATCTTGTTTTCTTGGATGAAGCATTTGATAATCAACAGTAGTTGCTGAGAAAGACAGCAGTCAGTCTAATACTAATACTGCATCTTGGTTATTGGAGAAAACTGGTGTGCTGTCTGATCCAAATGGCAGAAAGCTAAAAAAAATTTTTTCATCCAAGTCCACTTTTTGTATATTTCCTAAATACCTGGGTGTAACTTCCAAGTCACATGCATTCAATACAATTGTTTGATCCTTATACCACTGCAACATATGTTGACTTGCCACTACCATAGCATTGTTCTGACACTACTGAAAATATCCACAGCCCAAATAATATCAGAGTACTGGTGGTCCTGTTTTGGCTATATTCCACCAGTGAACAATTTGTGTTTTGGAGGGAGTGGGGCTATAGAGCATATCGAGCATTTGCCTTATAAAGTGGCCAGGTGAGTGTAGGCATCAGCTAGGTCCATCATTGCATCTTTGACTTGATCACTTTGTGTACAGCTGTTTGTGTATGTGCAAGCAAAGTCAGTCTGTTTTCTGTCCTATTTCCTTGCTGTCACTCCAGGCAAA
Organism: Hemigrammopetersius urotaenia; assembly: GCA_037974485.1. Taxonomy (NCBI): domain Eukaryota; kingdom Metazoa; phylum Chordata; class Actinopteri; order Characiformes; family Alestidae; genus Hemigrammopetersius; species Hemigrammopetersius urotaenia. The sequence goes on from JBBPDC010000019.1 coordinate 11,691,596, forward strand.
TGTCTGAGCTCAGGATTTACCCTCTGTCAGTCATACTCAAACGAGAAGCCACCCAAACCTGAATCATCACCTCCCTCTCTCTCTCTCTCTCTCTCTCTCTCTCGATATCTAAAACTCTGAAAGCTAGCACACAAAGTCTTATACATTTGCTATATTTGACAGTCTTCTAAGATTCAGGAGGGGAATCAAGCTTAAGAATCAACCTGACAAATAGTGAAGATTAGCAACACTTTTGGTGGAATTACTTGCAATGTTGTGTTTACTCCCTACTGTCTCTAATGCTGTCCTTTTTCCTGACAGGAAAGCTTATCCACTGTCAGGATGTATGAGAGCCAAATCTGTATTTTGTTCAAACCTAATACACTCAGACTTTCTTTCTAGACATTCCTTTACCCGTCTTGACATGAGATCATTCCTAGTTCAAAGCCTGTTGCTTCCCATTTACAGTTTTGTGGCATATTGAGTTCTGCCATAATGCAAGCTTGGCTGTGTGGCAGCTCCAAGCACACATGCAAAAGCATCTTACTATTGATCCTGGAGATCTTCCATGTCTTCTCTAAACCAGGCTGTTTCCCCAGTTCAATTCTGAAAGGGTCTGCATTGGGGTGGATGTCTTTGTCCCGTGCTCCGATCACTGCCACATTCACCTCTTTGGCATCCTCGCATACACGCACTACTGAGGGGACCACATAGGGTGCATTGTCATTTTCATCCTCCAAAGCGATGATCAGAGTTCCTGTGCCTGTGGCTGGAGGGCTGCCTATAAAGAGAACCAGAGAAGAACGTATATTAACAAATGCTTGATACTCATTTGGACCTTAGGTCTCAGTTACAGTCAGCTCTATTGTCAGCTCTACAGGCACCTTTGTTAAAGATGGGTCAAAAGAGGTCATGAAGCACAAAAACAATGATTGGCACTCCAGTCACTCTTATGAACAAAATGCAACTCAACCATTTTCCTGTTTATATTTAACATTTTTAAAATCTGCCTTTAAGCTTTCATGACTTCCAGTTTCACTGGGATATAGATATGAGGATGTATGAAATAAGCTTGGAGCAAAGTGCAATACATTTTGCCCTCATTTACAGAGTATGAAGGTTAGAGAGGTAAATATTTCTCTAAAGATTACCAATGAAGATTCATATGTACTGGTACTTTTTTTTAAACCTCCGATTTAGCAATGTTAAGACATTGCTTAAACAAGTTCCTGAAAAGAAAACTCTCACTATGAGGCCAAGCATGTAGCTTGACAATGGAATTGCTGCAGCTTATCAATGACTTACAGGGAGGCAAGGCAATCGGCCTACCTTGTGCTTGGTTGTGTAAAGCAGCTCTTAAGAAAGCAAATATTTCCTTCTTCTCTCTCTCTCACTCTCTCAGCATTCAGTAACATTGGCCTAAAGAGAGTCTGCAGTCCTGGCTTCTTTACAGTCTAAATCAATTTCCCAGCTTTAAAATACACAAGAGAACTGTACTTAACATTTATAGCTGTGTTCGGTGTAATGGCCTCCCGGTAATAGAGTAAGTTGAGTACTCCTTTCGACCAAAGACCCAAGATTTAAGCAGTTATGAAACCACACAGAATAAACCAATAACTAACATAATTCACATAAAATGAACCTTTTGGTTTTCCATACCTACTGAGGTATTAACATGTTTTATACTCAACAAAGTACAGTTGGAATCAAAACAAAAAGGGGCACTCTGAACTCACCCATCAGTAACTGCACCTGCTGAAAGAATGATCAAATGTCTCTCTTTTCACAAGCAAATCTTAAGTTTCCAAAGCTTACTTCATCATTCCACTCTCCTAACCCTTGTCTTCATATCAGCTTAATAGAAAAGTGAGGGAAACAAACAGTGTGTCATTTTAAACCTGGGGAAACATGAATCATCCAGATCATGAGAGAGGCACTGCTCCATGACGCGGGTTGCCCTGCTTGCATCTGATTGTACTTTTATTGAATACTGCCAGTGGTAAAAACAGAAATGCTCGCTTTCTGAAATGTGTCACTTCCGCCAGATTAGCAGCTATTGAAAAAGCCATAGAGTTATAAACAGCCCCGGGGGGTCACTGGCAATTACCATCAGATGACAAGATTGATAATTAGAGAATGGTTTTCCCCTCGCTTTGCCTGGAACACGCAGGCCCGTGAAAGGAGAGGGAGGGCAGGTTGTCAAAGTGCTGGCACCACAAACATCACTCTAGCTACAGAAATCAGCTACATCTCAAAAGTCGTGTTGCAGAGTCATTGCGAAATGGTTCATGAAGAAGACATGACAGAGCCTTCGTTGCCATGTTTTATTGATTTACTGCTCATGAGCTATTCTAAATACCTGACACTCGTATCAATAGGGCTCAGAGAAGCTCCAAAGATCAGAAAGTGCTATCACCATAGTGTCACTGGCGACTTCCACAGCACAAAAATACTTCACCATGAAGTGTGTATGCATGTATGCTGCATAACACAACAGAACAACACATCCAAATGAACAGCATCCTTCACCTGTTCCGTGTAGACCAGTCATAAATGAATTTCAGGATAAGATAAAATCAGTAAAATTCAATTTAATTCTCCATTATTTCTTTCATGCATTTGTTTAAAAGCAACCCAATGAAGAAGTGAAGTGTGACAATGGAAAAACTTCCTTCAAGGACCCTCTCTATTTTTGCTCGATCCTTAGATGTCACAAATGAGGTAAGAGCCAAAATATGGATTGTACGGAAACCCCTAAGGACTAGTTTGAGAATCACTGACCTACAAGTATGAAGACAACACAGTGTATGCATTATATTGCACCTTAATTGTTAATGAGACTTTGCAATACTGATACTGTAGGCAGGTGCAATGTGATATTACTTTATATATACCACTAACAATAATCCTACTACTGCTAATGTTTTAACTGCATTTCATGTTAGTTGCTTGAAGTTGTATGTATGGTACTCTAAACACAATCACAGAAATGGAGAACATCCTCTGAACTGTATTCTACTAACAGGACTTAACTTTGGGAAGATGCCATTTTAGAGTTTGTTATGAAGCACGGTTTTTCACACAGTCCTAAAACATATATTATCAAAAATAATGCATGCCAATTGTCACAAGACAGATTCACTAATGTGTTTTCAATAGACTGAAAAGTTGTTTGTTGTATGACAGGTTAAATGAAGCAAGAATCACGGTGTACTCAACACAGTTACCATGAACTGTTATAGTACACAGTACTTGGCATTTTAATTAAAAACAGCACTTTCGTAATCCTCCTTCATACATTTTTGCATAAAGGGGCCCCTAATATGTAACATTTAAATCCATTTAAAAACTGGATGAATCACCAGTCCATTAGGAGCAGTAAGATTCACCCTCTGGGTGCCCCTACACAACACAGATGAGAAAAACAGTTTTAAAGTAGTGGCTAAGATCAAGGCCACTGCTGCATGGTTAACGATGGCTGTCCTGAGAGGTTGTTTGAGTAACCAGCGGTTGCCGTTGGTAACGCTATAGGTGAAGGCGTCAGAGACAGGATTTGGAGATTCAGCGGTAGCTCATTAGGAGGCCAGGTACACAGCAGGGCCAACAGCTGCTGATTGTGTTCTAAACAAAAACAAGCAACAGATGGAACATGAAGATGAGGCTGAGATGCAACCCCCCCCAACCAAATGCATGTTTAATACATTCATCTCTACCCTCGCACCAACGCAGCTCTAAAAGGAGATGGTCTACTTTTGTATTCGCTGTGATTTTCAATCCACAGCACATTTTTAATTAAAATAAAATCTCATGCTGAAAATGGAATAGAAAATGCCTCCACTTCCTCAAAATGAACAACATGCCAGGAGCAATGTGTAAATATGTTGCTTTGTGATTAGTGCCACCCTAATGCAGATACACGGTGAGGTGCGTATTTGCATGGATTTTCTCTGACCCTCAAGTCTATTTTTTTAAAGGGTGATTCAACCCAAATTAAATACAAATTCTAAATATGTTTTTTTTTTACTGTTCTTTTCACAGAATTATTGCACATTAAGCTCTCGTCCAGTGTAGCAGCAAAACAAATCTTAGCGGAGCTTAGAAACATTTTAGGAAGGATTATGCACCAGCTCTGCAATGCTGTAGAAACAGCATGGGAAAAAAACGTTCACCTTTCACTATTAAGCTCTGCTAAACTGAGAATGTATTCTTTATACACCAACAGGGACTTTAATATCAATCACTTAAACTTTAATATGGAGTTGGTCCCCTCTGAAGATATACCAGCTTCCATTTTAGGAAGCTGTAAGAATTTGTGCCCATTTGTTCTGCAGAGAATCAGAATCAGAAAACTTTATTTATCACAGAGGAAGTTGCTTAAGCATTTATGAGCATTTTTGAGACCTGTCTCGCAATCTCCATTCCAGTACATCCAGAAGGTGTTGGATGGGATTGAGGTCAGGGCTCTGCGCTCTGTGCAGTCCTTCTACACTAAACTCATCCAACCATGTCTTTATGAAGCTTGCTTTGTGCACTGGTGGACAGTCATGCTGGAATAGAAAAGGTCCAAAATATTCTGCTATGCTTAGACATTAAGAGTACGCTTCACTGGAAGTAAGGGGCCTAGCCCAAACCCTGAAAATCACATATATCCCAATACATATCTCCAAATAATGTACAGCATGTTTCCAAAAATATACAGATGTCCCATTGCTGACACAGGTAATCAATTTCAGATAACTACATAATGTATGTCTACCTATATGTATGGCCATAGCATTATAAATACAGCTATATGAAAAGCTATATAATTATCATAGAACAAACTGTCAATAGAATGGGACACTGGTGCAGCAGCACATGAGGTCACAAGGTCACAGTGGCAAATGCCAATCCCATGTCAGTCCTCTCCAAACCACAATTTATTAGACTGTGAACAGGTGGAGAAGTGGAACTGAGCAGTGAACCCCAGCGTCTACCACTGCTCTTGGACATTGCTCATTCCAGTACTTGGATCACAAAGTGGTGTTTGTATTCAGCAAGTGAAACAGCAGGCAGCCATGAACACAGCGCCCGGGGAGCAGTGTGTGGGGACGGTACCTTGCTCAGGGTACCTCAGAGGTGCCACTAGCAGTCTTGGGATTAGAGGCTACCAAAAGAGTGAAGGCTGTTACTGCAGCAACAGGAGGACAAACAAACTCCCTATTAATACTATTGGTTTCAGATGAAATGCTGGGTGAGCCCTGGTACAACTGGTTTCACCCAAAATGGAAAGGCATCTGGTGCACCCCAAGAGGGTAGGCAGTACATTTTAAAAACGTTTTTGTATGCCCACTTTATAAATCTTATAATTCTGTAGTAACATCTAATACAACTGAAGACTTTGAAATTATGGTAAAGGGACAGAAGTGAGGACGGTAGGTTTGAATGCAAAAGGACTGGAACAATCAGAAATACTTGAAATACATACTTAACATAAGTCCTTGCCCAAGAGTAATCCTTGTTTATTTGTTTCTTTCTTTCTAATAAAGTCTATAGTAACATGTAACACTCCACCGACATCTTGAACACCGTGATTCAGTGCGAGTCTGACAAGTGGTCTTATTTAGCTGCACTTTACAAGGAACACAACAGAGTTGCCTCTAGAGAAGTGTGTAATGGGAGGTGGAACAGACAGATGTTTGAAAGACAAAGCAAACCACACCCGTTACTTCACACGCTAGTGACCGCTGTACTTTGTTGAAGTGGAATGGGGTTGTTTATTTTTACATGGTCTACAAAAAGCACACTAAGTAGATTAATCACTCAAATGTGGCCAACATCCCTACTTTAAGTTACGTTAAGGTACACCTTAATGTCTATTGTTGAAACCACTAGGCAAAACTCCCACTCTTAACAAAGACGTTAAAATGTAAAAGCTAAGTAAGAATGCATAGCTTAGCAGAATATATATTGTTTTATTTTTCATATAACAGTTACATTAAACAGACTGGTGCTTTGCATTTGCATATATACTACATGCCAGGCTTTTTAAATAAACAATACCCTGTTCTTTCAATATTTATAACAAGAAAACTTAAAACAAATGTAACTGGCTGGTACTCAATATTTCATAGTCTGCATTATTTATCCACAATACTCAAACCATTTGTCACGGTTTGGGCAGCGGCCGTTAGGGGCCGCTGCGTTTCTGTTTTTTGACTCTGCTTTCTGTTCTTGTTTTGAGGGCTTTTATTTTGTAGGTATGTTCTTATTTACGCCTGAGTTTCGTCTCAGTGAAGCCTCGATATCCTGTCTGTATCACGTATCTAGTTCACGTTATCTGGAGGCCCGCGTGCCTGTTTGTTTTGTTCCTGTGTGCTTAATAAAAGTATCAGCATGGAGTGCTGGTCTGACCTCTGGTCCATGCCCCGAGGTAGCTCAGGACTGAGGAGGGCTAGCCCCCTCAGCCCTGACACTATTGGAGTGGAGAAAACATGTCAGTTGTGTCTTTAGTGCAATAACATTCACTTTGTGTTCCTTCTGGTTTCTGTGTCACTGGATAAAATTGTATTCTTCAACAAGACAATGATCCCAACCATTCCTCAAAATTGTACCAAATCTATATCTAGCAAAACTTCCTGACCACTGTGAGGTTCATTTACCCCATAGGCCCATTATGTGTACAATTACTGATCATCAGCTGTCATGCACAATTTGATAAGCGCCCATTATTCTTCTCATTAGTGGTCAGTTGCAGACCACAGGGACCTTCTTTGACCTTATTTTGTGTGGTGGATCATCTCACAGAAGATTGTCTGTGGTCTGCCACCCATTAATGTCCAGTAATATCCTGACAGGATGGAGGTGTATTGATACACTCATTAATATTCATTATTGTGGTTATGAGATTACATGAACTGTGAATATAATATGGTTTAATTTCATATTGAAAATCAGTCAAAAGAGCATTGGTGAGGTGAGACACTGAATATGAGGGCCTAACATTCCAATTCATCCCAAAAGTGACCTGCGGGATTGACACCATGGGTCTGTGTATGACACTGGAATTCACATTAAATTCATCAAACCATGTCTGTAAGAAGCTCGCTTTGGGCACATGTGCACAGCCACACAGCTGGAACCATGTAAATATGTCAAATGTCTTTGTATGATGTAATATTACCCTTCACTGGAACTAAAGGGTCTACTCTAGACCCTGAAAACAGCTAGCATTTCAGAAGGCAGCATTCTTCTGGCACCTAGCAAACTCAGACTTCAGTGTGTAGAATAATAGCATTTCACAATAATAGCACTTGCAATTGATTGGGCACATCTAGCAGGACAGGACTTTCATGAACTGACAAGTGGTAAACGTGGCATCCTAGAACAGCACTATGTTTAAAATGGCCTTATTTTGACAGTACGGCCCATTCTACTGTCACTGTTTGTGTCCTGTGTACTTAATTTTCTACATCTGTTATTAATGGGTATGGCTTAAAAACATGAATTCTGTGTTTAGGAGATATGTCCATATTTGCCTATGTAAATTCCCTTATTTGTGTTAATTATTCCTTCATCGGACACTGCAACCCAATTTTGGTAAAAGCAGGGTGAAAAATGCTGTTTCCATACTGTATTATTGTGAACCTGAATATATTATATTATGACATTTGTTGCTGGTTAAATCCTTAATCCAGGAGTGGTCACCGGTCAGAATCTGAGCATTAAAGATGAAGAATGTAAACACAGATTGTGCATAACAGCAGCCTATTGAAGAACAAGATGGGCATGGATGGTGGGTGTTTATAATAAAGTAGCCAGTTAGTTTGGCTGCATACAGTCCATACAGATGGTACACTCATCTTTCTGTAATGTAGGCTCTTTATTTTTGCTCACAAAATGGACACTCCAGACTGAGGGGATGGGAAATATGTCCAACAGGAAATATGTCCAAACTGAAAGCTATGGCACTATTCTATGCAGGCCATTGACCAAAAATTACTGAAAAGTTGATAACAGCCAACTGCCTCATTCATACTTCTTTAAACACTCTCTCATCTGTTTCTGCTTTCCTCTACAATGTCCTTTCCATAATTCTGCAAATGAACAGCTGTTATTAAATGAGGACATAAGCTTTTTAGTGCATGGTTTATTCACAGGTAAAAAAAACCCCAGAGAAATATATTTTACTGAAAAGTCCCACTAGCAACCCAATGGCATTTGTGAGCACCAAGGTGACCACTAAAATAATGAAAAATACACCATATCCTCCCATATTTCTGGCATTTGTAGCACTATAGTAATAATTCACAGTACCAGGGCATGCACATATCTCTCAGACAGCCAGCACCCTGCCAGCTTTTCTTGTGCTCTGGCCCTAAAGCAGGCGGCTGGGAAAAAAAACCCTTTAGCTTTAGAACTAACTCTGAAGTGATGTGGCTGACTGCTAAAAGCATCCAACCTCACTTTCTTCAGGCCTGTTTTACTGTGACATAATGATCTGACAAACATTAGGAAAATACTGTTGAACTACGAATTTTTCAGAAGAATTGAGGTACGCTTGTTAACTCCAATTCAACATTAGTCTGCTTCTGTGCTATGAAGTCGTTATGAGTGCTTTATATTGTAAATTAAGCTGGATAACTGTGTTTGTCTTAAGCCATGAACTCTAGCACAAGCTGTTTATTTATTAAGACAAAATACATTTGAAAGCCAATGCAAAACACCACCAGTGGATTTAAATTGGCTTCCACTTCAGTATAACTGGCAGGGTAAAATAGTCAGTCCACAAAATAGGTGCAAAAATATTGGGTGTTATAATGGCTATAGCATTTATAACATTTCCACTTGTCTGGACTGTGGGCTGATGTACCTCCTACACAATAAGTGTGCCAAGAACAAGACTGTTGAGCTTAGTTATTTCTTTCCATATTTATTTCAAACTAGGTTGATCATTTTTATTAGTTAGGCATTACCCTCGTCTAGATTCATATCCATTTTATTAGAGCTGGACTTAGTGATAACCAGCAGAGGTGGAATTGACTAAAACACATATTGTTGCAGTTGTTAATGCTATGATTACTGTTTTCTCAGTTGTGGAGCAGCAGGGCTTATGAAATAGGACTTGTCTTGAGGGAACAAGGTGCAGGGTCTTAAAATGTCACAACACATTCCAAATTTCCAGCTGCAGTGCAAAGAGCTCAGAAAAGCGAGTGGGCAATTAATCAGTGATAAAACCGAGGGAGATGGTAACTCAGTACAGGGAACTCAGAGACCATGGAGACTAAGGAAACTGGGAGTGTGTATCCTTTTATTGTTTCATAGGAAACACGAACACATATAATTCCTAAAGGAACCAACTATTATCCAGCCTCTCTTATCCCTTACCATTGAACACTCTTTGTTACTGTGTCTTTGTGGGTGATATATGTTTTTGAGGGTGATATATATGCATTTTGCCTCATTGCCACATTTTTCTCCATGGAAAGAATGAATAATTCTTTCAAAAATCTGTAACAAACAAGAATGCCCCAAAGCCATGTAGAAAAGATACCATCTCTTCTATCTACATTTTCAGTTTTTCCCACAATTCTCATGTTCATAACAAGGTCAAAAATATATAATACAAGTAGTCAAATGCTTGTCCTCTAATTGACAGTGTGTTAAAGTAAATCTACTAGTATACAGCATTATTATACATGGCTACAATAAAAAGTCAGCTACTCAAATCACAACAACTATAATTTCTGACAAAGCTTATGGTGGAATTTTGACACAAACATTAATATATTTTGTTTACCACAGGGTGTGAAAGTGGAGGATTTTTAAAGAGGTGATAAAATGATGACACTCTACCTCTTCAGAGGTAATGTTATACACTACTACTTCAACATGAGTGAATGGATTTGACCAACAAACCGTCACTAAGTGGGCATATGTAAAAAAAAAAAGTTAATGGTTTTGTGATCATAATATTATAATCATAATGAAATTAGAATGGGGAGTTCAACAATGGCAATAACAACATTAATAATAGAAATGATTATAGTATAAATATACAGACTTTCAAAGCCTGGTTCTGCATGCTGGTCTTTTAAACACTCAGCATACAAACATAGCTAACATTGTCCTGTGACATATTAATGAAGGACCTCAATCAGTAGCACCTCAATCAGTACCAATTGTGGTGGTTCATGAAGGTCTGAAATAAACATCAGCAGACCTCAAAGTAGACATTGGCTTGAAAGCAAACAAAGAGGGAAAGTGATCTGTGGTTGAAATCAGACCCTCCTTTTTTCAGCTGGAACCTGCAGACGAGAAGCACGCAATTAAAACTGTGGGTCCCCACAGAACAAAACTCACTGATTAGCCTCCTGTGTCCCCTTTAATGAGAGACTAGCATGGAGGAAGAGCCCACCACCTCTCTCTTTCTCCAACAATACCAGGCCAAGTCTTTCATCAGCCCATCCCCTGGGTCTGACTCCTTAACAGTTTCCTTAAATGCACAGAAAGAAGACATGATTAAGCTCTATTTCCTCCTGAAAGCTTTGGAATAGGAAATGACGGCCTGCATGGTAGAGACACTGATGTTCTTACCGCGGCCCTTCAAACATCAAAGTGCAAAGCTGCCCCCCCCCCCCTCCAAAAAAAAAAAAAAGCGTGGCATCTTAGAAACCACTCAGCATTAACTTTGCTCAACAAAAAGCATGCCAAAATATTCAAGAGCACACGCTGATTTCCAGCTGTTTTTGTTGCATTCTCTTTCCTTAGACCAGGCAAAATGAAAACACCTTCTCACTGCTAGCACACAAAAAGACTGAAAAACAACAACCAACTCCAACCAATCCACTTCCCTTTTCACTGTAAAAGCACAACAGGCCTCATCACGGGTGCCGTAATATCCAGGCTATGGTGCCATTTCTTCTGCAGTGTGTCGCTGGAGGTCTGGGACAGAGCAGAGGAAGAATTGTGTTTTGGCCGGGGAGATGAAGCGCCACTGGGTTAATGATACAGAGCGGGGAGCTGCGAAGGGAAAACAAAAGCTCAGGCTGGTGAGTGTTGGGAGCTCCTTGGCTTTCTAGAGTGGATCTCATTACGGTGCCATTATCGCAGCCAGAACCCAATGCAGCTCCCATACTTCCTCACACAGCCCCCCCCCACTCCCTCAGCCTAGCCCTGCAGCCCTGGGTCACAATGAATCTGCCAGGCAGAAACACATGTCCACTGCAGAGTTAACTCCATCACCTGCTGCTTAGAGAGAGAGTGGCCGGAGAGAACAGAGCAAATTATGTGCTGCGCAAAACCGCAGGTGCAGGCATGTGCTCTGGTATGTGGGATCTCATCTACTGAGCTACAGCAAGTGACCAAAACCTACCAGTGGATTTCACTGGTGACTAATATTACATTGATAAAGATGTACATTTACATTTACGGCATTTATCAGACGCTTTTATCCAAAGCGACTTCCATTCCCTACCTACAGGGGGCAGT
>JBBPDC010000019.1:11778687-11796993 GCA_037974485.1 Hemigrammopetersius urotaenia
ACTTTTGTTATTGACCAAATACTTATTTTCCACCATAATTTGCAAATAAATTCTTTAAAAATCAGACAATGTGATTTCTGGATTTTTTTTCTCATTTTGTCTCTCATAGCTGAGGTATACCTATGGCGAAAATTACAGGCCTCTCTCATCTTTTTTAGTGGGAGAACTTGCATAATTGGTGGCTGACTAAATACTTTTTTGCCCCACTGTATTTTAGCGCGAGTGGGTGGGGCTAAACTGCTGCAGGCTGACTATGAGTACACAAGTAAATGGATTGGTGGTGAATTCAAAACAGGCTGCTTATTTTCTATATATGGACTAAGAAGAGAATGCCTTTGAAATATTAAAAGTGTTTACATAGTACGTTAAAATTGTTTGCGTTTTCCATAAAATGGGGCCTTGAATAATGCATATACTTTCAGTTCTCTTTGTAAGCATCAGAATGTTCGCCACACCTATGTCTAGATGTGATAGAACAGAGCAGTAGAGAGCTGTAGACGCTAGGGAATACTAGGGGCCCCTGCTGTTCCAGCAAAGAAGATCACCTAGCTCTACCCTATGCAAAAGGAGTGAGGGAACTCACTACAAGCACCCATAAAAAGGAGCACAGCTCTGTTTGATGAACTACACACAGCAACCCTAGGAGTATCTCAGCATGTGTGCAGTAGAAGCAAGGATCAGTGGGCTGGATTTCAGTCTGATACGAGGGAAGGAGGATTTATAACACAGGTGAAAATATACAAGTGACAAAAGGCAGTTTACAGTCTTCTAACTGAACAGAAATAAAAATGTTTTTAAATATTTTAGTACTTTACATTTCCAAATGTCTCTCTAATTAAAGGAAAAATCAACACAAGGCAGCTGCTTACTGAAACAGCTGTGTCAGTGTATAATAGTATAGATTTTAAGGGTATCTAAAAATATACTCTAGTGATACAACACGATTTATCCAAAAGTTGTTCCCTAAATTGGTGGTTTAATGATTAAGAGTGCAGTCTGGTGGGAGATCTGGTGCCTGTAAAGGTTGTATCAAGTGATTCACATCATTTTCATTCTTCTCAAACCATTTAGTCATCTTTGGTGCCCTTTTTCATTCTGACCACCCCAATAAATGTCTCATTATGGCATAAAGGTGATAAATCAGATTAATGTTGTATTGGTTTGCTGTAACCTTTACCTCTACAGGGGCACAAACCATGCCAGCAAAATGTCCCCCATAGCGTTACAGAGTCACTGGATCTACACTTAATGCACTTTAATACTACATTCATAAAGGTTTAAAGTGACTATTATTGGATATTAAATGGTAATAAACACATTAAAGACATTAAAACTTCAGCATCATTAATAAGTATTTATAGCACATAAATTAAAAGGAAAACGATGATCTGTTACACACTATATGGACAAATGCATTGGAATGTATTTAATTAAATGTATTTAATGACATTATATTTAAATACATAGACTTTAATCTGGAGTTGCTCCCCCATTTGCAGCTATCTTCTAGATTTTGCATTTTCTGTGGGAATTTGTGACTATTCATTTTGTAGAGTATTTATTGATGTTGGATGAGAAGGCTTTGCTCACAATCTCCGTTCTAGTTCATCACAGAGGTGTTGGATGGGGTTGAGGTCAGGGCTCTGTGCAGGCCAGTCAAGCTCTTCAACACCAAACTCATCCAGCCACATCTTTATGGAGCTTGCTTTGGGCACTGGGATACAGTCATGCTGGAATAGAAATGGTTCTTCCCCAAACTGTGTCCACAAAGTTAGAATCATGGTGTTGTCCAAAATGTCTTGGTATTCTGAAGCATTAAGATTACCCTTCACTGGAAGCGTGGGGCCTAGTCCAAACCCAGAAAAACAGGTGTGCCCTAAATACTTTGCATGTATAGTGTAGCTCTCACTATAAGGGTCAATCATTCAGGCCTGTACTCTGGGTGTACACCACACATGCACTCAAAAACATTTGTGTAGAATATGGGGAAAGAAGACTAATCTGACCACATGTTAGTTTTTCACATCTCTTTAGATCAGTGCTGATATTTTTTTTACAACTCTCAAAGTCTATATGACTCTATGCACAGCAAACCTACTATAATGTCCATCTCTGTGCAGAAACATTAGTGTACCATAGCCACTAAAATGTGATTTTGTTTTATTAAACCAGCAAATGATTATCTAATCATCAGTTAAGCAAAGTTATTGAGACACTCTACGTTGCTGTAATTGTTAGAGTTATAACTTTGTGACATTTTTCCAGTTGCTTTAGTCATACATTCAGTCACCTGAATGAACAGTTAATCGTTTGCCTGAACATGATCTCAGTGAATGGTTTGATGAGTATGATTTTGGACAGGTGTGTTGTACAGTCCCCTTGACCTCCATCATTGAGAGAATCAGTGACGGGCCGTCATAATATCGGATTGCAGGACTAGAATCAACAACACTTACCAATAGCTCACACACACTGAAGTATTACATTTGAGAGCCCCTTATCAACTAGAGCAATAACAGACTAAAATGAGCTTTCTAACTAGCTATAGGTGGCATTTGAATCTTTCAATGTTTTTGTAACACCTAACATATATGGCAAGCCAACACAACAATACGACGTTTTACAGAAGTAATGCGCTTTTTATCATCTACAATAATAACAGAATGTGAGAAAAATGTTCTGATCTATACTGAAGAGTTCTTTAAAACAGCAATATACAAATATCCAGTAGTATCCAGCTAAATTAAAAATATCCAGTAGTGAAAAAGTAAAAACATGTGGATGCAAAAGATTAAACTTTTTTGTTTGTTTTTGTTTTACCTAGCCCTAGCCTATTCATACCAGTCATCCCTATAGGGAGCATCTTTGAAAAAATAGTGTTTGTTCTATTCATTTATACATTATAAATATATTTCCGCAACATTTTGACTCCATAAACTAAAGTCCGCCCACTCTTCAATTCCTCACACTCATAATCACATAACTTTTTATTACCTTTTTAGTTGTTACAGAATAATTTACATGGTCAAATTTTCACACAGATTTAGCTGCAAATGAATCTTACATGAAACTCAAATTTGACTTGCATGACACAGTATAAAGGCTCTTTCATTTCACTTTAAACTAGTTTGACACTTTGCCCCAGCGGTTACAATCATCTCAACTTTGTGAAAGAGATTTCATGAAACAAATCACTTACGAACCATTGGATCAAACATTGTAGTTCTCCTCAGTATTTACATTCTTCATTTTCTCTTCTCATGACAAAAATTGATACATATAGGACAGGAAACTCATCACAGATGATTCCCTATACCCAAAATGATATAAATAATACTATCTAGTGATCTTCCAAACTAGTGTCCTAATTGTTTGAGTCTTGCTATGTTAAGCCAGCTGATATTAATTAACACAGCATTGAATGGGTTAATGTGAGCTATTCCTCTCTTTCTCTGAGATTCTAGGCTAGATAAACCATGTATTACTCTACTGAAGACACCATAAGCTACTTTCATATCATTTTTCAGTTCTGTAGCTGTAAAGGATGCACTGCAGAAATCCACAAGGACTCTTTCATGCGTCTGTTTCATATAACATTTCTCCACAATGTTAAAGCAAGATAAAATAGAAGCATTAGGGGAAGGCACACTTATCCCTCACCCACAGGCCTTGGATGATGCAATGCATCATGGGAACAGGTCAAGGGAGCAGGGTGGGGTGATGCATCTTGGTCCCTGACATTAGAAAAGCCCTTGGTCCAGGGCTTTTCCGTTAAAAAAAAGGAAGAAAAAATATGATTCAAATTCAGTAACTCTATATAACTCTGTACTGTGGTTCCTGCTTTCCTCTCCCTCTCTCTCTCCCTGACACACTCACTCTATGTCTCACTGCCCAGTGCACATTTTCAGTAAAAAATAAAATAAAGAAATAAATAAATTACCACCAGTAGGACAAAAACACATAGTTTAAGATGACATGGTGCGGTTCTTTTCCCTATATTTCACTTTTCTGACTGGCAGTCTGCAGTAGTGATTGTGAAGTGAAAGAAGTCACTTTTCTATTAATGCCTTGCCACTCGTTTTCCACCCTTTACCATTTTAAAATGTCAGCAGTCCTTTACATTGTGTGATTATTTCAAAATGCATTGAAATGGTTCAAAATTACTTGCAGCCAGGGCAACGTTTGGACTTACAAAAAGGGTGTTATTTTCTTCCTCTTTTTCTTTTTTTTTACATTTTAAAATGACAATATACTTCTTTCAGTATACACTTCATTACTACTTTGAATTTGTCATTCAAATATAATTTCATTAATTACAAAAAAATAATCACGACCTCACCACATACAAGACATGGCACTGTTAAATAAGCCTAAACACACAAACACACATACAGAGTGATGTTTAGCACACTACCTACAGGGCAAACCCTGAGAATCATTTCACAATTAATTTAAAGGGAAAAAGCAAAGGTCAGAGAGGATAAGCATGTGTATGTGTGGTGCCGTCCATCACCTGAGCGTGTGTGAATCAAATCTGTCACTGTGCCACATGTCTGATTGAAGTGATGGATGCCCTGCCAGCTTTTACTCTTTCTATCTTTGGAAAAAGCTCTGGGCGGACTAAGGAAGTAGAGGAGTGTGTGTGTGTGTGTGTGTGTGTGTGTGTGTGTGTGTGTGTGTGTGTGTGTGTGACTGACAGCTGAAGAGCTTGGTGAAGGTCTCTGAGAGTAAGCCAAACAGCAGGCTTACAGCAGTGATGAGGCAGTTGTGAGGCTCATTAACAGCTCCACTGATAAAAAACAAGGCCAGCAAATTGCTGTTAGATCTTATGTAAAATAAGTTCCATCCTTGAGAAAAGTAGAAAACTCAAACACATATTAAAAATGAAAGAGCATATTTTAGATGCATTCATAGCTCTGCCCATTTTTAGTAAGTCGACTTTTAATTTGATGAAAAAGTCCTTGAGTAATTAGCAAGCAGTATCAAGCCTCCTGTATAAAAGAAAACTAAGTAAGAGATCAGGGTTGCTCTGCTACACTACTGGACAAGTGTGCACTTCTCCAAATTCTGCACAAAATGTAAATGCGTTGACATTACGGAACAGTTCCTACATCTAATGAAGCATTTACTCAAATGACAAAGTCACAAACAACATTGCCATTTTAGAGACATGCAATATTTCTGCTAGTGCAATGATGCAAACATGCAGTTTACATAGCAAATGCAGACCAAAAAATTTTTGAATAAGATGTTTAATATATAATAAATAATATATTTAATATCACAGAGCCAATTTCAGTGAGGCATTATATGAGTTTCAATAAAGTCAAAAAACACAAATTAGTCAACCAATGTACCCACCCACTAATGCCTACACAAATCACATCCTGTCCTGTGTATTTATTGCCATTTGTATATCTGCATAGACCAGAACTTACAGTAATGCTAATAACTTTGAACTGGTCTGCATTCCAGTGTCATAATTAACAAAAACTTAACAATGTTGTCTTCCCTTTCCCACACTGGGTTTACCAATCGTCTTTAAACACAAGATGAGTTTAGATAGATTATCATGACTTTTCAGTCTATTTCACCATGTGTCACTCTTCTTCATGCCTTGAGAGAGAGAGAGAGAGAGAGAGAGAGAGAGAGAGAGAGAGAGAGAGAGAGAGAGAGAGAGAGAGAGTGTGTGTGTGTGTGTGTGTGTGTGTGTGTTTTAAATGTGTGTTTCCTCAAGGTGACATTGTAGCTCCTACCTTCTTTCCCACCTGAATGGTATTTTTGAGCATTTGCCACACTTAAACTTGGGATGTTTATTTAAAACCAAAGGGGTGTTTTTAAATGGTTAATTGAAATTAAATTAACAGCTGTTGGTTAATTGGCAGAAAAATAGCAGTCATACTTATTAGCTGAAGTAAAATTATGTATTTTAAAATGGTAATATTACAAATAATCAACTTGCTTATCTATGGTGTTAGTGTATTAAAGAGGCAAAAGCAAATCAATCAAATGAATATAAGAAGGAAAAAAAGAAAGCTGAACCTGAAGACAAGCAACAAATCAAATTCTGTCCAATAAATCATAAACATGTTTTAATTGTTTATTTTATAATTAGGTACCAACTTGTACACAATGCCTTTCTCTAGCTAAGAAAAAAGCACAAGGACCTCATCGAGACAAGAAAATCTCCAGCCAGTAACTAAACTAACCTGTCTGATTCTCCTCTCCATATTTATCGGCATCCTGTAAGAGAAAGAAGCTAAGGAGAAATAATCAGGCTGTCCTACCAGAGAGTGGGTGAATTCAGGCGCGTGATCGTTCCTGTCTGTGATGGCGATGGTGGCAGTGGCAGTTCCTGTCAGCCCCACCTCACTTCCCGCCATGTCCTTAGCAACAATCTCCAGCTCATATTGCGTGGTGGGCAGAGTCTGTAGGGAAAACACAAACAAAAATAACTTTCTTGTTAAGACACCACGGCCCAGGGGTTAGAAAAACTAGAGTCACAGAAAAGGGTTAACCAGCTTCGACACCAAGCAAATAATTTAATCGCGGCTGATTTACCAGCAGTTAGGTGCCATCAATAAGCAATAAAAACAATTATGTGTGTTCTGGGAAGGTATTTACACTTTCAATCATCTGATAAAGACAAGGGTAATTAAACAGTAATCAACAAATCATTACATTGACTCATCACACTCTTCCCTAGCAGAAAAAAAGGTCTTTGCAGCAACAGAAAAGTGAAATTGAGCACTTCACTGCGACAGACGGCTCAGCTCGTCCCTAAACCACAGCGCTTCATCAATGGATGCCGGCAGACAAACGAGCCACAAGGCTGAGATTTCCTTTGCATTGATTTGCAGTCACTCAGCCTGGAGTGCGTAAAGGCTTAGTAAAGGAGCGCGGCTGCTGTGGGCTTGAGTTGTGTGAAGGCCTATGATATTACAGTGAGAGAAAATCTGTGTCGGGCTAACTGTCAAGCCAGAAAGAAATGTCAGGGCTGTGACTCTGTCTCTCTGTCCAACTCTTTTACAATCACTGGAGGAAAAAATACGCCAAGCAAAAGGCCCATATAGGAATTTATAATACAGTGAAATATATTTATTTCTGCATGACCATTTTCCAGTCACTCTACATCCCTAAGAACACGACAGACTGTTATTGGTTACTCTGCTTTTAAGACTGATGTATGCTAATTATCTCTGTTCTGATTGCCTGCTCATTTCAAAGCAGTCCATGGTAAAACACTTGTTTTAACTTTAGAGTGAATGGATTGGTCTGTCTGTCTGTCTGTCTGTCTGTTTGTCCCGTCCCGTCCGTCCGCCCGCCCGTTCGTCTGTCTATCTATCTATCATATAGTTAATAATGAATAGGAAATAGTCTAAATGGTTATGTCCGTTTGGTTTCCATATACAGTCCATATCAAACAAAAGAGTAAATTACATACAATATTTACAAACTACATCAAAGTCTTTTATTCCAGGGAAAACAAAGAAATGTATTTTTTCTCCCATGATGTTGGCCCTTTGATGTGTCAAAGTGTTAATGTGTTGCCTTACATTCCCTGTGCTCAACATACAGCTAATATCCAGTTGAACAGATACCCTGGCATCGAAATATAAAAACTATACTTCTTTGCTTTCCTCTCTCATTACTCAACAATAATGCAATAAATTGAACAACAAAGAAAGCTCCAGCTCTTATAATTTCCAATTTACAAAAACAAATCATTTAACTTTTTTTGCCAACTCTGACTCTAGCAGATAGCTTTTCCCTCTCATATGGGAAATAAAGCTTTTCCACAAAAGAGAACCCACATATTTATAATAATTACGGAGACATTAGGCATTCATAATATCATTCCTCACAAAAAAACGTGGAACCAAAAGCATATTACACATAGTGGTGTTGTTAATACAAACATTTATTTTCCCTTTTTGAAATCCCACTCAGTGCACTGTTAAGTACCACATGGTTAATAAAACTCATCCATCTGTATCATAGAGTCCCCAGGAGGCACCTGCCGCATGCAGCTCCCTGTGCCCACAATGCACCGCTCCCGGTTCACCATATTCCTTCCAAATTTGTTGAACACGAACACTTAAATTGATTACGAGGACAGGATTTTGGCAAGGGTCTGGGTCCTAAAAAAATCAAGCTAGAAAGTTGTAATGGAAAGTGAGGTATCTTCAAGAGTGGAGTCTTTTTCAAAGGAGACCTTGAAAGTAGAGGATCTGGAAGACCGGAGGCCTGAGAAAAGAGAGGCAAATTTTCCTTTAATATGCTGGTCACTGCAGAGAGTTTTATTGAGGAGAAGAAAGGCACATAAGTCGACCAAATGATCCGAGCCATTTGCAGAAATCCTCCTTGACTTGCCCTAATTATTCTGTTTCAGAGAATGAATGTATAATACCAAGCACCTACAGACTGATAATACTTCACATAAAGCCTATATTGCTGGGCCACTCTGCAAAAAAAATAAAAAATAAAAACTTGAGTTATTGCTTTCATTTGCTGTAATATTTGTAATTATGTAACATGTCAATTATGTAAAGGTATAATAGATACTCAAACTATATAGTCCAATTTAATACAAAAGCAAAGTATATTATAATTCAGATAATAATCTATAAAACAGGAATTCATCTTACACTCAATTTACATTTTGTATTGCTACCTTTACATACACGCAGTAACATCAATTAAATGTAATAACTCCATCTTACAATAAAATAAACCCTATTATACTCCAAATCACAAATGTGATATCAACTGAATTGGCATTTTTGGCAGATTTTTTTATGCTGCAAGTTTCAGAGAGTGATGAATAATTAATTTGAAATCCCATCATGCTTGATGACTGCAAATTCTGACTAAAGCCCAGTGCAGAGTGTTGCAGGTATTTAATTTTACCTAAAAGTAATGAGATATTCAAAGATTTGTGTGGAATATGTGGAATACAATGTGTTCAACTGCCTCAACATCAGGATAGCTAGAACTGAACACACTGTGATATTTGTCTCTTAACTGTGTATACAGACAACATCTGTATTTTAATACCAAGTGTTGTCACGTGGGGCTTTGGTAGAAGGCGCAAATGCAGGATTCCATTTCTTCCTAACTTTTATTTACCAACAACACAAAGAAGGTATTAGGGCCAATATACAAAGATAACCTAATACCTAAAGCCCGAACATACCTTAGACACAGAAGACGGGTATAACTCCAGAAATTAACAAGGGACAGAAGACAGTGGACTGACACAAGTGCATGAAAAAAGGCAACCTATATACAAACAAGACTAAGAACCATTCAGCACATGCAATCACTTTAACTTAAATGCTTAACAAAAGACATGACACTAGACTCAGTGACACACAATTTCAAAATAAAATTCCACGCTGAAAAGTGTAAACAGGGTGAGTTGGAGATACAATTATGCCTTAAGACTGCCTAGTAAAAGCACTTGGTAAAAATCAAATGTACACATTTTAAGCTAAACAACATACTCAATGCAGTCAAGACAAGACATTTAGCACCTGAAGCTACCACAAGGAGAACATGGAAACTCCAGACACAGACACAGACACAAGGAGAACATGGAAACTCCAGACACAGACACAGACACAGAAACACACTCACACACACACACACGCTCTGCCAAGCCCTGGATCAAACCCCCAACCCTGGAGGTGTGAGGCAACAGCTCTACCTGTTGGGTCAATTCAAAACATATTTATATAATTTCTGTCACAGTATTACACTCTCATCAATGAACTAAAGGGAGCTAAAGTATATTGCATATCCAAACACACAGCAGAAGTGTAATGAAAATGACCATTCTGACCACTCATCACGTGTGTAGCATTTCTCGTCCATTAATGCACCCAGCAGCCTTTGCGTCAGGCCTTATCTTCCAATTCATAACCCTCACTTCTCCCACACCTATGAACTAACACGGAATCTGACAGACAGCTTCATCCATTTCTGATAATAATGTGCTATCGCACTGTAATCCACCTGACCGAAGATCAGTAGGGAAAGCACAGCAGGCCACTGGGAGCTTTCTGCTGCACATGCTGTTGCAGATGGCCACAGAGATTGGCAAGGATGGGTGTCACTGATGCTCCGAAATTATTTACCGCTGATAAACAGATGGTCTTTCACAGACCTGTGAGTTGGAGGAACTGGGGGGAGACATCCATCTGGATGAGAGGAAGGTGAGAGGAGATTTAATCTTACTGGTGTCATAGCCCTTACATAGAGTTCCTGTGTGACATGACAACATCATAATGAGCAAAGTGCTCCTTGAGTTCATCCCTTGAGCTCCATCATGCTTCCATGTCCCTAACCTTCATGGAAGAGTTGGGAAGGACAACAAAACTGCTTCTACACTGCAGTTGGTATGACATACCTATAGTTTTTCAAAATATCTTCCTACAGCCTAAGCAATGGTTCTCTAAGGGTTCTCTAATGAAAACAATGGATATAAGATAAGACAAGACGGGATAAACCTTTATTAGTCCCACTAGTGGGAAATTTGCATTGCTACGACTAAAAGGATACTAACGCAAGAAATATAATATATAGTACACACTGTACTATATATACAGAACCATGAACACACAAAGAACCTGTTGAATGCTGTGTTGAAAAACATGTTGCATTTTTTTTTCTTTACAGAACTTTTCTACATAGAATCAATAAGGGTTCTGCAATTGTTACAAGGCTGTTACAATATAGAACTAATCTGTGCTGTGAGAAATTGCCTCTGCTGAATCTGTAACATGGATAATTTGCTTGGAAATTAATTTCCCTTTAATTACAAATTAAAATATGTTGACTCAACACATACAGTTGAAGCCAGTGGGCAGATGCTATAAGTGCTATTTCAAGTCAATGGCTTTTCTGTTCTTTTATTAGGTACAGAGAAACACATCAAAACTGACGATCATGGTAACTGGTTCTGTTCTACAGAGGCAGCAGATAGAGATTGATCCTTTAATCATGACTGTGTCCTGATGCACAAGAAGCCTTTACTAAAGAAGGCTTTACTAAAAAGAATGAGATCATGCTTTTAACCTTAAAGGGGAATGTTTTGTCAATACTAGAGGAACTTAGCACATCAGAGTTGTTTACAGTAGTGAATGAAGTGTTTAATGAATATAAAAAATACATAAAAAAAAAAGCACTGGCATGAAATTGTTGAAAATATGATGTCTGATGCCTGAGAAATAATTTATGACAGTTTTGAGCTACGGTTTTGCTTTTAAGCTCATTGTTAAAGGTTACTTTCATTGTGAACATATAAAGGTATTTAGGTATTAAACTTTATCTTTTTGAGTACAATATTATCATTGGACGAGTACTGTCAGGTACATCTTTTAATCATATTTTACTGTAATGTAAATAGGGAATAAAAGTCCTACTATGGCCTTTTTATTAATATTTTTTAAAACATGACTTGAGACCCATTTAAGGTACATAAGGTACATAATTGCAGGTCCATGTTGTTCCGTTTAGGGCGTCATTTACATTATGTGATGCTTGGGAGACAAAATTTTACCTGTCCGACACACACAAGCCCACACATGCCTTTTTTATCAGATTTACCACTACACTAGCTGGACACTATTGGGACACACCTGTTTGTAGGCTCCTTACTTCCAGTGAAGGGCAATCTTAATATTTCACCACAATAAGACATTCTGGACAACACCATGTTTCCAACTTTGTGAAAAAAGTTTGTGGAAGAACCTTTTCTGCTCCATCATGACCGTGCCCTCATGCACAAAGCAAGCTCCATAATCACATGGCTGGATGAGTTTGCTGTGGATGAACTTGACTGGCCGCACAGAGCCCTGTCCTAAATATATTTGATGAAATGGAACAGAAATTGTGAGTCAGGCCTTCTCGTCCAACATCAGTGCCTGACCTCAAAAATGCTGTAAAGAATGAATGGTCACATAGTCCATACAGTTTATAGTGTATTTATTACCAACATACAAAATCAGAAGGTATGTGTAGATCTAACTACTTCTAATAAAAGCTATGTATGTTTCACCATTTAACCTAAAACTACTGAATAACTTTATCATCTTAGAGATCCAACAAAGGAAATCATTGAGCTTCCTTCTGAGAGACGGTAAGAAACAGTTTTTTGCTTCTGGACATTAAATATCTTTTATGACCAGTGACCAAAAAAGTGGTCAAAGAACATGACCAGAGAAAAAGTTCTTATAGAACTTAAAGTAGCAGAAGATGATGTAATCATTGGTGCTGCTCCTCACCAGCAGTCAAAAGCCTTTTTTAGATGGCATGACGCTTGACTGGAAGCTACTCTCGAAGTACAGAGCTATGAAAGGTGAGTGGGGAAAGAGTTATGAACCTCAGGCTGAGATTACTGCCCTGCCTTCATGAAAAGGTGTGATGCCATAATCATGCTTCCACTCATTCTTTTGTTCTCTGCAGCTCTCTGAAAGGAACTGGCCTCCTCTTCCAAGTCCTCTGCTTATTCATCCAACCTCCTTTCATCCCTCAAGAACGTAATGATCCACACAAAAGCCTTAGAGAAGCCTACCGGAATTATATGAATATGAAGTATAGCTGGCTGTCTGATATGGAAATGCTGTATAAACTCTGTCATGTCCATGTCTGGCCCCTTCATTTTTTTTTTCTTCTTTTTTTTTTTTTTAATCCTCACTGGTTTGAAATGATTGTTTTCTTTGCACTTTTCCATTCTCTCCCTTCTCAAGTCCCATTTTGATTGAACTTCTGCTTTATCAAAGTTTGACTAAGTTCTTAAAATGCTAATGTCTCACTGCTTCCCACTTGCAATTTTATTTTATTTTTTTTATTCTTTGCACAGTGCAGCGAAGATGATTGCAATCGTTATAACTTTGGAGTTCTTCTACTTCCTTTTCCACCCTCCTCAACTGTGGAGATGTTAAAAAATACTGCTATTCTCATTGTACTCTTTGTGCTTCATTACTTTTTTATCACTTCTATCCACACCCCGACCGAACCCCACGACACTGCAAATGTTATCGTTTTTCACCCCAGCTGTGCCTGTCAGAGAGGAATAAATGTGCAGCTTCCCTCAGGATAAGAGATGAGACCACATGAACACTTTGCTAGGATACAGTATATTGTGGGAGGTGAGTGTAAATTCTGTGTTAGTCATATGTCTTGAAAAAGACTCCAGTGCTTTTCAGCTTAATCTCCATCTGCTGCACCTGTAGCATGCAACCGATGACCATGAAGAACTGTGGACTCAAACCAGAGTACAATACAACAATGGGCAGATCAGGTACAAATGCAAAATTACAAACAAAAGGTTTGTCTACAGTGATCTGCTATACAACACAGAAAGAGATTAGATTGAAAAAGTGCACCTTTAACCTTTGTGTCTTAATTTAACTCTCAAGGCACCACTTAGAATAAATCGAACAGTTTGGACACAGTCTGTGATTCAGCAAGTTCATTCGTCTGTTATTTGAAGCGGTTTCTCCATTCCGTTTGTGCAATGAATTCTGAACACCCTTCATAAGAAACTGTAACTTACATGTAGAGACACATATATGTAGATTTATAAGTGCCAATATAAATATTTCTTGCAACTGGATCACCTGTTTGACTTTGAATTAGATGTGATATGACTTTGAAATATTTATACAGATTTCCAACCTGCACTGAAGAACTCTGTGGGGTTCTAAATGTGTTTTAGCTCTTTTATTTTAGTTATCACTAAAAAATTTGTCATATCTAATTTATAATCAGCAATTCAGAGCTGCAAATTTATTAAAATAGGCACCGGATAGTCGACTGGCTGAGCACATTGCTGGATGATGGCGCACAGCTTCTAGTTTCTAGATCCCAGCTGAGCTTAGAGGGGAGTCAGAACACCAGGCAAGCTGAACACACATGCTGAGGGAACTGTCGCAAACGCAACCTACCAGAAACCTCCAGCTCACGTGCCACTGTGAAGTGTGGAATTTGTTTTTGGCCTAAGGGAATTAACCAAAGAAAAAGTCTGATGCTTCTAATTTTCTTTTGTAACAGGGCACTTAAAGGAGCTTAAGGCAGATTGTTTCAAATCTCTAAGACAGAGAATCCAACAACTGTCTGTTTGGCTCAGAATAAAGTACTGATATTTAGTTGGGGAAAGGAGGGGAGGAGGCTGTACAGCTACATCAGCCTTTCCTCAGGAGATTTTGCTAGGCTTTGTACTCTAGCTTCTAATGAGTTGAAGTCTTTGAACAATTGAAGACAAGGAATTTCCATTTCTTAGAATTTCTTCAGACACATACATGCACACACCACACAACAATGGGTAAACACTGATACCGCTTATAAAGCAGTATCTTCAAAAACAAGTCTGGGTATTGAGGTTGCTAGGCCACACTCTTGGTAGCGGACGCTAAGGCATTTGATTAATCACCCCGCCAAGCCTTAATTACAGCCACATGAAAATCAAGTGTCTCATTTCTTTTCTAGGGCACTTGAACTCGAGCTTGACCCACTTCTGCTGCTTCCATTACACAGTGTGGTTTTACTGTACTTGAAAAAGGAAAATGCAACCGTGGTATAAATCATTTTAGACAAGTGAAAATACTTAGCGGACACATCACTCTGATTTCAAGTCTTCGATTACAGTGCTCTAGTATTCACCTGGGAATCAGTTTTAGCTGGGGCAAAAAATTAGTGATGCTGAAATGACAAAATGTTGGGAAACTCTTTGGCCTGTATGAAGCACTTAAGTGACCTTTTTAACAAGATCACTGGCTTCCCATCCATCAAAAACCTATACATGAATTATTCATGTCACAGTGTCTTCCCTCATCTTCTGTGTATAAACCCTGTTACATCAAATCACTCCTTCACTTCTCTAATCACTGATCACAACTAACCAACAGTAGCTACACTGATGGACCTTGCTGTGCCCAGCTGCTTGATT
The DNA here is from genome assembly GCA_037974485.1 of Hemigrammopetersius urotaenia. Lineage (NCBI taxonomy): Eukaryota > Metazoa > Chordata > Actinopteri > Characiformes > Alestidae > Hemigrammopetersius > Hemigrammopetersius urotaenia. The sequence continues at coordinate 11,793,641 of JBBPDC010000019.1, forward strand.
CATAGTGTGTTCCTTAATGGAGCCCCCCAAAAAAGCCACCCTTGGTGTATAAATGAATCATGAGATTCCAACTAAAGGTAATTAGCATGAAAAATGTACTAACAATCCAAGTGACTAAAGTGCTGACACTGCTGCATGCTAATATGTGACCAATTATGATGAACGACCTAAGAAACGCGTGTCATTTTGATTCTCATGCAGTTCTATGTGACTGAATGTACAAAGGGCATTTTTATGCAATTATGTATTGTTTCCCAAAAGACCCTTTTCCTCAGGGTCCTCTGTATTTATGATACAGGACGATGTTTATCTAAAGTGTGTGCAGCAGTTTTGCCAGGTTTACACCTTATTGTACACTGAGAACCAAGCCGAGTTAAGAATTAATGTTTGAATATTGTCATTTAGCTACCTTGCTTAAAAGTTATTTCATCATTACGTAGATTGTTACTTGCATGATGAATTACAATAACACTTGATTTGACTTCTGCATCAACAACATTAACATTTTTTAAATGTCATCAAATGACAAAACACTGCAAAAATAACCATAACCTTTCAGTGAAATTATAATATATCTCCATAGTGTGACTATTACCTATGATATGTAGCATTGTGCTGGCACTGCATATGAATCTACTGGAAACTGAATGGAAGTAAAACACAAACAAACAAACAATAAAACTGTCATGTGAGGTGTAGAGGATGCAAATTACAATCTGCACAACCTTGAAAGATATGACAGTATATTATATTGCTGGAGGGAAGGAAAATCCACCTGGACTTGGTTAACTCTTGCAGCAGGGACCAAAGCCATGTCCTGAGAGGGGCTATAGAAAAGGCAGAAAGAAGGTTAAGGTGGCCACAAGTCAGGTCTCAGCTTAGGTTAGTTTTTCAAATGTGGGAGACTCAGAGAGGAGATTCAGTTAATAATTTATTTGCTCATTTTGTGTGCGTGTCTGCATGCAGTGCGTGTGCGTGTGTGTGTGTGTGTGTGTGTGTGTGTGTGTGTATGTAACATATGCAGGCAGGATTGATCTTTGGCTCTTTCCTGACTCTGATATTTCAAACAGGCGCTGAGCCCTGTGGCTCTCCAACATAGGAGCACAAACATCCTGGCAAAGAAACAAGCGGAGAGGGGGATGATGCCAGGAATGGTGCAAAGGTGCAATCAGCTGAAACTGCAGCTTCTGCTTGGCTACAGCACCGGTGAAAAAGTTCAAGTTAGGCTGGGAAATGCCAGACCTCAGCAATGTTTAAAGCATTTGTGATGGCATGAAAGTAGTAAGTAAGGAAAGGAAAGTTTTATGTAACACTTTTAAACCAACTACAATTGAACCAAAGTGTTTTACAACCATAGAATATATCATTCTCAGAGTGTAAAAAGGGTTGTAAAATTGACGTGTTAGTTATTACTTATTATTATGCAGTTACTACCAGTGAAGTTTCCAGTGAAACTTCTGTACTGAGCTGTATGACATTACTCAGTAACTGCACTGTAACATGCTACCACTAAATCTGTCATGATTTTACGTTAGCATGTGACATGCTATGAAAATATCTCTGTATCTGTCACAATAATTTGCAGTACTTCTAACATGACACAGATCATTAGACCTAATCTATAATGACATTTCAGGACAGTGTATGGACATTTTTCAAAGAGAAGTATATGGCAAGTTTATGTGACTGTTTTGTAGCAGGGTGAAGTGTTACTATGAGAATTAAGAATGCAGTATTTTATATTTCTCTCAATTTGTACTTACTGAAAACTACAGAACATGTGAAACCATAGTAAACAAGACGAGATAATTAAAAATACAACAAATGTTAGCAAGGACTCTGAAGAAGTGGAGTGACTGCCAAAGCGAGGTACTCCCCAGCAATGCTAAATTGACTTGTGGGAGTGACACTATAAATATGTAACTGTAGCTCCACCCACAGTAATAACCTACAGATTCACTTTCTCCACTTCCTGTTTGTAGACTACCATCACTGTACCAATGTTCTTGATGGGTAGCTGTTTTATATTATTTAAAATTTTATTAAAATTTCCAGTAAACTTTCCTTTACATGTTTCATTATTTTGGAATGAGGTACTGGCCCTTTAGTTTTCTTATTTTACCAATGTAGAGACTGGATGAAATTCAGGGTTAGCTACTTTTTAAAGGATCTTACTTGGATGGTGAATCTTAAGAAGGGACATCAGCTTCCAAAAGAAAATGGTACAGTGCACGTATCAGTAGTTGTTTTGCTGAAAATGAATAATTTGTGACTGCATAGTCTTTACTGCTTGTGGGATGAGAACATGTGCAACACAAAACGCCCATTGTGGCCTTAATTGTCCAGGCATGCATTACACCCACATACAAATAAAACCTCTGCACTCCTCTGGTGGAAACTCCACTGCTGCCATTGGACATATTTACCGAGCTTCATCAGGCCAATTAGAAAACTGACGATAAGCGCTTTACTCTCTCATGCTCTCCCATCAGCTCCTGATGAGAGCAAGGCTAATTGGGATCAAGGTTGGGGTTTTCGGGGTGCCAGGAAACAGAGCAGAAAAAGAGCTGGGCTAATCTAATCAGGTGCATCATCCAGCCACAGACTAATCGCTGTCAATTACAAAACATTTAGAGACATATCCAGGCTCAAAATAGCCTCCTATTACGCCCTGGCCCCATTAAGTGCTAGAGGGAGGGAGAGGAAGAGATGAAAAGGAGGAGGGGGAGAGGGACGTTCCTCATCAGCACCATCAGGGCCATCAAAGACCCATCTGGGAAGTGGCAGCAGTACTTATGCTGAAGAGCACAGGTGTTGCTGTTTAAGTGTTAATTAGATTAGCATGGATCAAAGGCAGCCTGCCACCCTCCAGGGAGTGGAGTTATAGGGAGAGAAAGAGAAGTGCTCCAGGGAATGAGGAAGGCTGGGATAAGAAATGAGGAATACATCCTCACATCCCTATCCCACCGATTCAGATCGATTCATTAGCTGACAGAGCTGGCTTCATCCATTAGCATGATTCATTAGCTTATGAAACTGTTTCACTGCTTTTCTCTGAGCTTGAGCTTTTTGAGAAGAATGCAAAGACACACTTATGTCACCTCAATAACCCACACAGAAGGAAATTTTGCACAATACAGGTTTACCCCATCTAGTGGTCCGCTACAGTCTGAAAGTCCCTGACAGAATTTTGGGTTTTGCACCAGGTTTAAGATGATTTTCACACGCAGCATTAGGCTTGGGTAGATTTCCTAATGAGTGATTTTGTATAAAGGTTCTCTCTCTCTCTCTCTCTCTCTCTCTCTCTCTCTCTCTCTCTCTCTCTTACACACACACACACACACACACACACA
>JBBPDC010000019.1:11813828-11832333 GCA_037974485.1 Hemigrammopetersius urotaenia
ACACACACACACACACACACACACACACACACACACACACACACACACACACACACACACACACACACACACTGCCTGTGGTCAGTGCTCAGTCACACATTCATTTTGCTTTCGGGTCATTCTGGCATACTGTATGAAACAGATATGTGTCGGCAGACTGATATTCAGCGAACACTGAGGGAAAGCCAGCATTCGCAGAGAGCATGACCCAAGCACCTCCAGTTAACACGGCCTACCTCCAGTCTGCCTCAGACACTTGACTACAATCAGCCTACACATCTTTCCAGAAGTCAATGTGAAGTCAAGATTTATGCGGTCAGAAAAAAGCAAAAACATTTAGGACCAGTCAACAGAAGTATTATAAAATGTACAGATGACTCTTTAAGCTGTTGATCATTCAACTGCATTGCTTGTTACAATTCAGATTTGGAGTCTCAAACTGGACAAAAGGGTCAATCACATTTTTCCCAACTAAAAAAAATCCCTGATTCAAATGTCACAATTAATTGTCACAATTAAGTGATAGCAACGATATTCAAAAGATACCCTTAATCCTTAGAATGCAAGCATCATGGATCCCTGCCAGAAGCACAACAAATGGTAAAATTGTATGGTAAAACAGCTAATATAAAGCTTCCCCTAGTTTAAATTGACGTTCAAGATATCAGACGCCATGCTGAGCTGGGTTTGATTTTTCTATGGCATGTAGAACCAAAGTTATTGTAGTTTAAAGACTACTGATAATGGCTACTGGGGGCATGCACATAAATGCACTTAAACAACAACCCACATTCCTTTTATTTTGGGACTTAGAAAAACAAATGCCACAAAGGGAGGTGGTCTGGAGAGTGGCTGAGCAGTGATGCACTGAGCAACAGCACAGCAAACAGCAAGTGTGTAGGACAGCAGCGGTTTTAGACTGTTTTTCTCTGTTGAAAAACAGTGAATTTGCTGTATGTTCTAAGGATTAATGAAAACGCCATGCGGATGAAAAAAGTTGCATTACTTGTTAAATGGAACCACATTACAAGCAGAGGAAAAATAGTTATACAAAACATAAAACAAAATTTCTGTTGTGTGCACTCTGAGCTATGTTCCTCTACACCTGCAGTACTGTGGCAAGATGCCTGTAAGATACAGGTGCCTAATCAGAAAAGTAACTGTAGCTGATCTTTAAGCAGTGTGATACATGTTCCAGCCACCTAATGAGGAGACAAGTGTGACAGAAACACGCTGTTCTTACTGTGATTATCCCCAGCACGTGGTGTCATACATCAATTTAGAGACTGTGTGAGATCAGTAATGCAGGCTCCTGAATAAACCATTAGAAAAGATAATGAATCAGTAAGGGGTGAATGCGGCCTCACTTGCAGTGGAGGAGACTAACAGAGTCTATCTACTTTGCTGCTGTACTTAAGTGGCTTTCCAGAGGATGTGGATGTAATCTGGATGTTTCTGATTTGCATGCTGATTTGCACACTTGCATATGGTTGCATTTTAAAAGATAAACTTGACTTACTTCTTTCACTTACTTTAAAGCACAGAAGAATGAGAAGCATCCAGACTTGCATGAACATGTTGACTAACTGTGTTTATATAATTGTCCATGGAGTGGCAAATGAGGAGCCAAATCAAATCTAACCATTTGCCTTATTTTTGGAAGTCATTCAGATTTATGGGCTTTATGCGTTCCATTTTCTGTTTGTGGGCCAGGGAGGGTGACAGAGGCTTGTAATGCAATGACATTTTATTCAAAATTTAGCTATAAGCCAGTTTCATGGTTCAGTTATGAGGTTCTGTTGGGAGCTGTATGTTAGTCTCCTTCAAATGAACTACAGCATCTGTAGACACACCATGGCTGCTTTAGGAGCTGTAAATCAATATGATTACTTTGAATATTCAATACTTTGAGTTAAACTTTTATTTAGAATTCATTCATATACATTATCATTGCATTGTACTGATTTTACTTTACATATTAAATATCCCTTGTGCTGCCTTTGTCTTGGACACAGATGCTGGCAGAGCCTTGTATGTTGCTACATGGTAGATAAAGTGTATGGAAAATTTGACAACTGTTCTGTGAAAACTGACCATAGATGCCTTAGAAGAGTCAAGTAATGGTGTTCTGTCAGAGAGAGGACAAGGGTCAGTATTTACAGCCAGGACAGTATGTTCTGCTGACTTCAGTGGAGGAATTAAATGATTTAGTGGTGTAGAAAGCTTTGGCAGCAGAGTTCTATTCAATTAATCACAGCTGCTGAGGAACATCAGGAAGCAGAGACTTGGAACACACACATCAAACACATTGTTACTCATACATTCTGTTCTGAATGACAGCAAAGAGATACACGCGTCTGACCCACTCTGCTCCTGCCTCGCAGTGGAGTGGGTAGATATGTGTGTGTGTGTGTGTGTGTGTGTGTGTGTGTGTGTGTGTGTGTGTGTGTGTGTGTGTGTGAGAGTTTGTGTGTGTGTGTGTGGTAGATATATCTGCACATTCACTGAGTCTATAAACTGAAGCAAACAGAATGTGTTTGCCTTTACAGTTATTAATCTTAATCTTTATTATTCAATCATTTTTGATTATCTCATTACAGTGGCACCTGTCAGGGCGTATGCTATAATAGGCAGTGAGCAAACAGTAATTTCTTGACAGTGATAACAGGAAAAGTGAGTCCAAAGATATCAGTGACTTTGACATGGGCCACATAGTGATGGCAAATTGAATGAGAAAATTTCCAAAACAGCAGGTTATGTGGAGTGTTGGCACTGTGCAGTGCTTTAGTACCAAAAGTGATCCAAGAAAGGACATGGGCACTTTAGTTTCACTGATGCATATAGGAAGTGAAAGCTTGCCCATCTGGCCTGATCCTATAGAAGAGCTACTGCCGTACACATTGCTGAATATGTTAATAAGGGCTAAGATAGAAAGTTATCAGAAAACACAGTGAATCGTAGCTTGTTGTTTATAGGGCTGTTTGGGCACCAATGACCCTGGTGGTGGTTATCGTATGTTTGAAACAAGGAGGGTGCAGAGAGGGCATTGATTTTCCAATACTGCGAATGATAAAACAGCCTTAAAATACATAAGCGTTTCTCAAAGGTGTGCACTTAAGCAGGCCAGACACACTAAAATCTCACTGAAGAAACGTGCTCCAAAATAAGGTCAAACCACTCCTATTGTCTCACGGTAATAACTCACACGTTTTTTGCCTCCGGTGACAGGCACACATATGTGCACGCACACACGCAGACACACATCTGTCTCTAGTTAACACACCTGACGTCATTTAACACCTGCAACGTGCTACACACAAGGCCACTCATCTGAAACAGAGCTACAGCTCATGGGACTGATGCAAAGCTGCAGTAGGACTAAAGGGACCACTGAATGTCAATCTAAAGTTTCATAAGCCCAGAGGCTTCAAGGCGTCTACATTTTTGGAAATCAAAAATGTAAAGGTCAAAATGTAAAGAAATCAGAATGCTATGAATCCAAACACACAGCATTTAGGATACAATCGGAAAACCTCATTTTCATTTGGGGCTTATAAGCATTTGCGTGGCCACTCACGCATACTGATGTTTATCTCATGCAAGTTGTACACTGTTCCAGCTGACAGGTTTTCTGCTGGCCTTGTCGGACACAGCCAATACTGGTGGCTAAGTGTGTATAACCTCAATTAAACCATGCTCTAAGTGTCTGACAACAGCTAATATTCCACTTCCAGCAGCGGGCCGAATTGATGTTCCCACATTCGTCACCCCACTGAAAAAGCAATCATACTGTTGTCTCGCTCTGGTTAGGAGACAGAAAAGCACTGCCTGCAGTCTCTCATTAGCATTCGCCACTAACACCACACACACTCCCACATGCAACATCCCCTCCGTTCTCACCCACACCTACTCCTTCTGTCTACACAACCACAATGACAACTCATAAGCAATTAATTTCAGACTCTGCTTTAAAAGGCATCTTAAGGGTTGATAAGAAAATAATTAAAACGCGGACTGGCCGTGAAAGACAGCATCTGAGAATTTCAAAATGAAAGTTAAAATAAATAATCTTTTCAATGATTATAATAATAATTATATACCATAAAACATGTTTTTTTTGCAATCATGTTATTAACTTGGGATATTTGAAAATATAAAAATGCGATGTAGTATGAGAAGAAAATGTAATCACTTGTTCTATTTAACACCAGGGTCCATATGTGTTCACATGGCTTTATTTCTCTGTAAGATTTGACCTGGGACCCCTTACACCACTCTAACACACCCGGGAAATGTGTTTTAATGAGCTGATTAGTTAGTCAGCATCTTTTAAGTTAATGTACTGTATATAGCTGGTTACTATCGTCCTTCACATCAACAGATTCTGCTTAATTATTTAAAAAACAACAACAAAAAAAAGCAAGCAGACAAGCAGAAGCACAAACCTCTCTGTCCAGCAGGGAGGGTGAGATGACCGTGACGATGTCTCCTCTCTCTGGGTCAATGTAAAACATGTTGGGTGAGGGTTTCTCGGGTGACTGCCTCAAAATGATGTATCGCAGGACAGCGTTGTCTGTGTTGGGGTCGTCGGCATCGATAGCAGTCATTGTCATCACTGTGGTACCTAGAAAATAAAAATCCCAGCCAGTCAGAAAAGTCTTGATTGAGTGGGACCATGGTTTGAACTTGGGATACTGGGGGGTTCTCTACACCCCAATAAGGACCTAGACCCTACCACCCAAAAGAAACAAAAATAGCAGTTTGGGGTTGATCTCTTTGCTCATAGGAGTCATAAAGTACTGCCAGAACTCTTAGAAGCCCTGAGAACAGCTTTCAAAAGAATTCATCTAGACACTTTGTTCATTTGTGATTTTGCTTGTAAAGCACTATAAACAACTACCAATAAACATCAAAATGTAATTTAAAAAGCAGTTCAAAAAAGATTTCAATGTTTTGTGAGACGGTTAGAAAAAAGACATGATTTAACATAATGAAGTATTGATTATTTGGAATTGGATACATTTGATGCACGCTACAAATACCAGGCTTTCTCGAGAAGAGGCATGAAAGTGGAAAGCTAAGTGAAAACTAACACACTCACAAACACATATTCACAATGTAATTCCACTTACTTGTATTTATTCTGATTCTAAGGAAATAAGACCTTACAGTCCAGTATCCTTTGGGTTTTTTTTTTGGATGGTTTATGACGGCCTTGGTTTACATGTACGTTTACGGCATTTAGCAGACCATCTTATCCAGTGCTTAAGTAGTCTGTTCTTAATACCTGTAGAGCTAAACTCAAATCAACATCTGCTTTTAACCAAGTTACTGCCAGATAAGTTACACACCTTAAACCTGTCAAAAGAAGAAGAAGAAAAAAAAATACCACACTAAAAAACAGACACCACCCCAGCAGATCAGTGCATGACAGCAGTCTTCATACCAGGATTTCAGCAGCAAGAGGGACAGTGTACCTGTGCAGCAGAGAACCTGAGCATGTCCGTCATTCCCCCCGTCTCATCTGAATGCACTGAGATGCTTGTTGAAACAAGCTGTAAATGGGGTCGAGGTGGCAGCTCCAGTGACCGGGCATGGGCCACGGCTGAGTCATAGCTATCTCTCACAGTTAATGGCCACTATCACTGCCTGTAACATTTAATGTTCACTTTTATTATACTCGTCCACCCAACATAAAGCCTGTGGCAGCTAAATATGAATAAGGAATAGGAGGGGAATACGGAAAACATGGTCAAAAATCGTTATGACTATCTTGAGTAAATTGGTTGACGGCAATTAGAGGTAGTAAGAAGGGGGTGGGTTTTTCCTCCGGTGCTTGTTGATAAGAGAGAGGATGTATTAGCAGGCAGGAAAGTAGCACATCTCTAATGATTAATTACAGACACAGAGATGTGTGGAAAGACTCTCTGGTGACATCGGCAGCTACGCTGAGCCGTTCCACTTCACTGTTCAGTCAAATCAAGCTAAAATCCTTTCTCTCTCTTTCTCTCATTCTTTCTCATTCTCTCTCTCACTCATACACCAGATCATTTAAAATAATAAAGGGGAAAATGAATAACTAATGGTTCTGCATAAATATTAAAATATTATAGGGCCTTTTTTAAGCAAAATAAACTCAAGTCAAGTCTAGGAGGTTTTATTGTCACTGCGACCATATACAAGAACACAGTGAAACGTAACAAAGTGCCTCCAGGACCTTGGTGCAATACAAGAACAGAACAGAACAGAACAGAACAAAACAGAACACTACATAACCACAAGTGCAGCCAGGACAAAGGAGTGTGCAAGAAAAACTTAATCACAACAATACCATTAAACAGTCATTGCAAGCAATAATAGCTACAGTCTGGAAGAATACAGCATTTTGAGGTATTCTAGCAGCAGAGAGTGTGTGCAAAAATACAGAAGAGGTTACATGTACAAAAAATGCACAGCAGTGTTAAACAGCAATAAATTAAAGTCTTAGTAGGTGTTACAAAATGTTATAGTATTGTGACGGCTGACGGCCGTTAGGGGCCGCTGTGTTCTGTTCTGTTTTTTCTCTGGGTCTTTGTTGGGGTTTTGGGTCTTTTATTTTGATATGCGTTTTAGGTTTGTGCTTGTGTCACGTGTCCTTTGTTTTCACCTGCCCTGAGTTTGTATTGTGATTTGGTCCAGTATTTAGTCTGTGTGTTTTGAGTTCTTCCTGATGTCTCCATCGCCTCATTTCCCTGCCTGTGCCCTGATTGTTTCCTGCTTGTCGTTTGGTTTTGCCTTTTGGAATAAAAACCCCTGCATGGAGTCCTGCCTGTCAACCTGTTCCTTGCCCCGAGGTAGCTCACGAGGGCTGGCTCCGTCCAGCCCCCGTGACAAGTATATGAAAAGGTCCAACCAACATTTCAAAACACAGTTCATTTCTGTGGTCTAAGCTGTAAACTGTAAGCCTGCTTGTTGGTGCCATAAAAAATCATAGTATTTACTTGTATCTAGCCTATTAGTTGAGTAGTTTAATTTATAAAGAACAGTCAATCAGAACAGATGTGATTTGCAAACCTCTGCATGAATAAGGAATAGGAGTTAACACAGATTTGAAAAACTAAACACAGATTTGAAATCAGCATGGAAAGCACTACAAAACCCACATTAAGTTATCTCTGATTATTTTAACCTGTTGACCTGTGTTAAGAGCCACAATGTCATAAATGAGTTCCTCCAAATTGTTATTAGAACAAATAACAGTGTCTGTCTTAATTTGCCATGGAAAAAAAAAACACTAGTTGTTCATATGCATTAATTCATAACCTGTAGAACATATCATGTATGATCACTGCAGGATACAAAGCAAACTAGCTCAACATTTGGTTCCCAGGAATTCCCTGAAAAGAGACAATACAGTAAAGGTCACATCTGATGGAAAAAAAACCCATATGATTTAAGACTACTTTATACCAATATTCAGCTAAGTATATCGTATATACGTTTTTAATATCCTGGGCAGTGGTATGTAATTTGCAATGGTAGCTCTGAGCTAAAAATAACCACTTCAGTAATCCCCTTCTAGGCAAAGCAAAGTGCTGCTCAATTAAATTCTGTGACTGTGTAAATTCACCAGGGTTGCATATCTTGAAAGCATCCAATTTTACATCAGAAAAGGCCCTCTGCTGCGAGAAGAAAAACTGAATCACATATCCATGACTTTAAATCCCAGTGGCCATTCCACACACTGTTTTTAAGGTTTTGTCGGATGGCTCAGTGTCTGTGCCATCAGTGTTATCCGAGAATATTAACACGACTTTATAGTGCCATTATCAGATGACGTCTCTGCAAACCCAGGGCTGTTTAATGAGGAAATCTATTCTAACATTAAAAAAATTGCCCTCTAATGCTGTAACTATTTTGGAACTCATCTTTCTAATCAAATCACCAAGCTAATCCCCATTAGCGCATTCTCAGCGCACAGACATTAATAAAGTTGGTAATTATTGTTACGTTAACCTGTCTCCAGAGTTCCTCCCATAAAAATCAAAAGTGCTCGGAGGCATTTAGTACGTGTCAATACGGCTTATGACAAAGCCATCAGCTTCCATCAGCATACACATAAATCAACAGGCACGTCTAATTGGTTAATGGGACTGGTCAGTGAGTGAATGCAAATCACCAACCTGCAATTATGAGGCAATAATTTCTAAGCTGGGCACAATTCAGGAGCTATTGTCTTCCTTTATTAACTCTATATTCTCTCCAGTGCCAAGGCAGAATCAATGTTAATTGCATCAGAAAGTTTAATCGGAGCTCCTCCAAATGGCTATACATGAACCTGTGGGTCTCCATTACTGTATTATCAACTGCTCATCTTATCTGGACTATGAGATCAGGAAGGGTGCGGTAAGTCTCTGTCTGACTGTCTCTCCCTGTGAACCTACGAACAGAATGGTAAAATGGAAAATGTCTCATCTACAGCAGCTAATTTAATATAGGGCACTTTGCCTGCAGCTAACACTGCATGAATTAAGTCTGCATTATTAAACGATTTTATAATGTTGCACTAAAATATAAAAGCTTCAAAAGTGGTTTCAAGGTGGTTCTATTGACTTCTAATGCTAAACATGCTTTCAAATATAGCATTCAAGATACAGTAGGCAGTTCAGTAAATAAAATGAGGTAAGCAAATGACAATTGCATGTTCATTTATGTCAGGGGTCTGAGGAATCAGACTCCACACATCCATCCATCTGCCTGAGAAGAATGACAGACTATTAGTTCATTCTTGCCCAGAGCTCTCTATCTGGTTAACAGATGTTTGCTTCCAGCACAGAAGCCCAGAGAGCTATTGAATTTGGACTCCAATGAGAAAACTCTTGCATGCCTTGAGCTTTTCGGGGATGGCGCCAGGGAGCAATAAAAGTAGGGGTTATGAAATCCTGATGGGAGGCATTGATAATTTGAGTGAAATACACTTTGCAACTATTCAGGGTGAAATCGCACAATAGAGGTGCTACGGTGGTGGCATGCCACTGCATCATATATTCCTACAGAAACATACTATCCTTACCAAAAAACCCCAAAACATACTAGCCTTACCACCCTTGACAACTATTGTTTTCATTCAAATAATAAGTTAACAAGGAAGACTGCTTGTGTTTTTTTACACATTTGCAGGCAGGGAGTATAACACTGTGTTTTCAGATCCTATCCCTTTATTCTTGTCTTAGGTTTAGGAAATGTGTAAAAATCTTTCATTTCAGTGGGCAATGAATAAATTCTCCGCACAGCAGAGTGGTCCTCCCACCTAGAAACTTTTCTTACCAGTCATGATGTGCTGTACGCCAGTATATCGCAATAGTTCCTGACCACTGATAGAGTTATTACATACAAAACTCAGGCCGTCCTAGCTCTCTGTAATTGCAAGCTAATATTATCAAACCGGAGCCAGTCATTACAGGTTGGGTCTGGCTTACTGACGCCTCTTTTGTATGAATGCGGGCCATTTGAAGGCGTCAGAGTATTTATTCTGAACTTGCTATACCCCTTTGTCCTGCAGTATGATGCTCTCTCTCTCTCTCTCTCTCATTACAGCACACAGCTGCAGACTTGAACTGAGTGCCAGAAAGCTCCACTTCACCTTTAGAGATTTTACCTTTAGTTTTACCTAATATTCCAACTCTCTTTTGCCTAAAACAGCCTGAAGATGTCTTATCTGTGCAGGTTACAGTGGTTAACATGATAATGTTTAGTGTTTAAGGTAATGAATATGCTAAGGAAGGTAAATTCAACATTGGTTAGATGAATGGGAAGATTAATGATGTAATGCAAAGGTTAAATATGATTTTTGATTCTGTAGTCAAAAATGTATTGATTCTGCAGGATTTACAAAGTAAAGTTTATCAAATATGGAGGTAAAGTCTGAGTACATGATTCCAGTGGTAAGTCTGGTAAAGTTTGTTTAGAGCTATGGTAAAGTCTGGGTAGATGGTGGATCTTGGTAGAAGTTTGGATTAATAAATCTACAGTCACCCAGCACCCCTAATAATAATAAAAAAATCCCTCTATACAATATACAGCACATTAACACAAGGCCCCTCGTTCTGTACGGCGGCAGCACTTCAGTACCATGGCCAGTGTCACATGTACCACATCCTCTATTACAGTTGTCTAGGGAAATCAATATGGCTCCCGGATCTCATTCACCCCGGGGAGGTCCCAGAACTATGTGATGGGCTTTGTAATGGGAAAGAACGGGGCAGAGATTGAGGCAGGATGAGAAAATGATGGAGAAGGTGTATGTGAGCAAGAGATAGTCAGATACTGGACTGAGTAAGAGAGAGAGAGACAGGGGAAGAGAGTGGGGGAAGGAAAGTGAATCAAGGTCTGAGGGGAAAAAAGACAATGCAACTACAATACAGGGATCAAAGTATTATCTTCAAACTTGTCACAAAGTTTGAAGTTTACAAACAATGCATGCGATCTTTCATCTGTAATCTCGCCAGAATGTTGCTGTGTTCCCCACACACACTGCCAAGGGACACTGGCTTCTCAGATAAATCTGTGCCTAGCAAGCAACACGACACAATATCTGATTCAAAACTTTTGGGAACATGAAGATTACATGGTCAGTCAAGACTTTTACTGATTACAATCACTCCTTTGACACAAAGAGTGTTCTGTAATGCCATGACAGTTTAGTGGAAAGTGCACAAAAGCAGAGAGAAGATGCAAATAATGTAGTCTTTTACTGCCTAACCTAAGGGCAGTCAAAGTGAGATTCCAAAGCTTTGCTGATGGGAGCCTACAGGTGGACTCATGCTACTTTGTTGATGTTGGGATCTGCTGTGTTGTATTGAGGTACACTATATGGACAATGCCATGCTTCTAACTTTGTGGACACTGTTGTGGACACTTCTTTTTCAGCACAACATGAGGTCCTTAAAGACATGGTTGGATGATTTTGGTCTGGAAATACGTGACTGGCCTGCACAGAGCCCTGACCTCAACCCTATCCAACACCTTTGAGATGAACTGGTGAACTGGTGAGTCAGGCTTTCTCATCCAGCACCAGTGTCTGACCTCATATTATACAGAATGAATGGGCACAAATTCACACAGAAACTCCAAAATCTTGTGGAAACCTTCCAAGAAGAGTGGAAGCTGTTATAGCTGCAAAGGGGGGGTGGGGTGTCAACTCCATATTAAAGTCTATGTATTTGAGTGCAGTGTTATGGTCCCTGACAGTGTCATGGTCATGTATCCCAATATATATAATATATATTCATGAAGCCATTACTGTGCCATTTCTTAAGAGAGCAAACATATACACAAACATCCTGCCATGAAATAAACACCATTCATTTAAACTTTGCATTTAGCAATTTATGCTCCAACTTCTACCTGTTCTTATCCTACAGCATGTTGCTCCTTAGGAAAAGGAAAGAGAATGGCAGAATGGCAACTTCTCAGAGACAGGCAGCTCCACTGACATCGCCATTAGTTGCCTGCTGAACCCCCAGACTCATTCATTCTGCCTCTCAGGGACGTTTTGAGGCTTTTCACTTTTACCTAGCAATTACTGGTCCTCAGCCAAAGCTTATTTCCATTTCTAGGAGCTGGAACAAATGGAAGGCAGGATTTTCCTCCAGAACACATTTAAATACATATAAAAAGCAGGTAAATTTGATATCATCCATTATTGATTTTCATTTGATGCATTTTCTTCCAAAGTTTAGCATATTCCACAGACCACTTGAAGGATCCAAAATCCACTAGATTTAAGTTGTCTATGGACCTAGTACACACTTTGTGAAAAACGGTGAATAAAAATACAGATGCTTATTAGAATTGGTTACTAAAATTAGATTCTTATTCAAATTATTTAAGGAATACTTGCTGATGTGTGTGTTCAGTGAAAATAACAATGGTGCAATCATTTAGCCATTCTTGCCAATATTCAGCAAACTGAGGATCTGATTCTCTGCTCAGGAAGGAACAAAGAGTCCTTCAGCTGAAACATGATTAGACTGGTCATTCTGTGCCAAATGCCATGAATGTAGGCAGAGCATATATGTTTTTTTTTTAAATACAAGCAAACTAACATTGGAAGAACAAACAAACACAGTTACAATAAACACAGGTTATTCAGATGAACTTTAGTAAAGGTAACTACAAAAGCAGCTGTTGACAAAACTTTTAATGCATTATGGTACCTGCCCACTTTTTTTCTTTAAAAACCTGTCTGCAAACTGGGGCACACTAGGGAGAAGTTTGAGTTAAATCTGTTCATAAAGTTTACAGCCTATGTTGTGGAATCATGTGCATGTGTAGGAATGCTAACAGTGAAGCTAATCTGCAATGCTGAAAAGTCATTAGTGCTGTCTCTGACAGTGTTGCTATTTTTCACCTTTCACAGCACCATACCAAGCCATAAACTACACACATGATTATGGGTGCACTTTCTCATTTTTTTCAAGCTTGGTTAAACTGCATAGCTCCCAGCACAGCATGGTTCTCGCCACAAATTCCACTTCAAAACACAATGAACAAATAACTGGACGGCGGTGTATGGTGCTGATAAAAATCGTCAGAGCTGACCCTGATTCCAGTCCCGCGGTGGTGTGTGCTGCAGCGTAAAGCCACAAAATTGCTCTCCTGAAACTCCCATTCTCCTGCCTACGCAGTGTGAAGAGGGAGAAGGGCAACAGGAGCTAGAATTTATTAAAGCCTGGAGAAAACTGCCAGAAAGGAGCGAGAAGGGAGAAAAAGCAATGGATGAGGTGAAGCAGAGGATCGCAAGGCAGAAAAGTGAGGGGGGACTCGAGTCAAGCTCATAAAAAATCCGACGACACCTTGCCTTCCTCTGAATTTTCATAATCTTTCTTTAGATTTAATTAAAAAGAAACAGCGGAAAGGGTTTCATCAGCATAAAACAGCTGCTTCCTAACACTTTGCATATATTTTGCAGCACTCAGCTTCATGTTCATCTGTAACGGATCAGGTACGACACAAATGGGAGTACAAAAACATTTATTCCAATAGGCAGCAAGCAACAAAAGAATAGAACAAGCAAGAATTTAAAAGTAGGAAGTGGTCCGATAGGCAAACAAATCCAAATCGTCATGAGAGTTAACCGAATCCAAGAGTCGTAGTCCGGTAAATTCAATAATGGAACAGAGCATAACAAACAAAAGAATCCAAACCATGTACAACAATAACACAGGAAAGCTCGGTATGCAGGATCCACTGACACTATGAAAAGTTACACATGAAACTAAAGATATTATTTATAGCGTAAGAGTAAGACTAACTGGTTCCAGATATCGGGGGTTGTCGCAAAAATGAGGGCCGAAGTCCTGAAATAGGGTTTGATTCAGTATTAAGATGTTCTCTAGGAAAAGACTACTAATGGGACCTGACACATTAAAGGCTCTCATTATGAAGAACAGCATGTTTCTTGATGAGTGATTTTACTGGCCCCCATCCTCCAAAACATAGTGCTAACATATTTTGCTCCAAATGTAGTGGGTTTTTCAACAAATTCCTATCAGCCACATCTGTCCTGTACTGTTGATTATCATGCATCACAAGTTCAAGACGTTCACTGCCACAGTAAACTACCAGAACATCTGTTAACTCAAAACACTTTTAATAGCAAACAGGCAAATTCTGAGGCAACTGCCCATTGGCTCATACTGCTAATTTGTTTTTTTACTCATTATAGAGAAACATATCACAAGTGTTGTCTGCACTAATCAACTTTATGATGCAGATGTGGATGATGGAGATTTGGTGAAATAAACATTTTTCTAAAATTATTTTTCTAAAATAATCAAATGTTCATGTTTTATATCTTATTCAACTGAAAAACTGAGAAAGAAAATGCATTCATTCTTGTTAAAACCATTTTGAAAAGCAAAGTGTCATAGGACCAAGGGTATAGGGGAATGTGTGTGCGTGTGTGTTAGAAGGAGCAGCAGACAGCAGTGAGAGGGGCGTGTAATTGCCCCTGGTTGAATAGAGGTGGTCCATTGCCCTAGGGCACAGTGACAGCGGCCCTCTCCACCCCTCTGCCTCTGCGGCCTGTAATTCAGAAATGAAACCATATCCCTCTATTCCCTGCTCTGTCCTGCCCATTTCCCACCCCACCATCTCCTGCTGCTGTGGCTCTCTTTTTGCCCTCCTCTCTCACCAAAGCAAGCTGTTTGCTCGCACGCCCTGCTTCCTCTGCAATAACGAGCGGTGCAAACACTAAGACAAGGCCACTCCTCCCTTTCAGACATGTAGGATCAAAAAAGGGCAACATGCACCAGCCAGAATTCACCAGAGACTCAGTGGAGAGCAGTGTCCAGCCACAAAGTACACACACACACACACACACACACACACACACACTCACGCACACACACAAACACACAACATTATTTAGTTATCAACTGATTCCTTTGTTCCTCTTCAGAGCGTGGAACCAAACGACTGCAGCCGCACGCTGACCTTGACGGATACGAGCGAAAGTACAAGCGCACACAACGATGGCAACGGATTAGGATTCACCATAGCCTCCTTTTCTCATTAACGGTGCTTTGTGTATTAATTTGCTCTTGAGTGATTTTCAATTATATCGAGTACACATAATATTATGCCCATTACTGAAAACAAGGGACTTATGCTGGGCAAATATGTACAAATGGAATGGCAATGTAACGGAGCAAATGTAATGAAAATGACATTGTTTCTAATTAAACAAATAATACGGATGCACAAATGTAGATTGCGGCCATTGCTTAGAGACTGTGTGCATGAGTGGCTTAACATGAACAGCAAACAAACTAGCAAATACTACACATAAAATAAGTAGAAAAAGAATGTAAGTTCAATGCAAATATACACAGAATATACAAAGAAATTATCCAATAATTATATCTGAATGTAAGATACAGAAAGAGTTATGTCAAATATTTATGGCAAACCTTAATATGTAATACGATTTGACAGAGATATTACTCATAAAAAATACCAGATAAATGAAATTCTTCTTTCATTAGTTTCCATTAGAAATTCATTCAGAATAGCCCAAGTGCAGGTAAGTCCATGTGCTGCATATAACCTTCCAACAGAGTCAGGTAAGGACAGCTGAAGAGGTCAGAAAGGTCATGCAGCATGAACCTGAGTAAGCAGCCAGAGGGTAAGGTTTTAGAAGAAAGGAATATGCAGACACAAGGAAACTGATCAGAAGGAACCTTCCATATAAGTTCAGTAGACAGGTTGTCTGTGTGCATGGCCCTTGACGTATTTGCAACACACACAACATGAAGAGTCATCATAACAGAGTCATGCTGACGAAGCAATAAGCAATATTTAAGAACGAGGAGACTTGGAGGTGGAGTTTTAAATGTTTAATCAAGTGCTCATATTGGCAAGAAGCCAAGAGTGGGTGTTACCTAAGAAAGGTCTGAAAAAGTCTATACATTTTTGTATTTTTGGGTCCTGCCCTCAGAGCGAGTTTTGGGCCCCTTGCTCTCATGACCATGAAGCTGTATTTAATAAAACAGCATGGCATCAGCTCTCTGTCTGCCTTTGATTAAAAATTGTCTAATACAGAATTTAAAGGGTTAATTGATAGACTGTTCTATAATTTCAAAACTCTGCAGCAAAGCATCTTTCACTGTAGATCTGCTGAATGACAAGTAACTTATGTGTCTGCTCTGAATGAAAGAAAAATGGCTTCTAAATACAGGCAATGTGTTGTTGAAGCAATTTATCAAAAATGCATTTTAGACCATCATCATAATCTTCTTTTAAACAACATGAAAAATACAAATATGGAATTGCATGCTTTTCATATGACATTAACAGTATAAGTACACAACATAATGAAGGTGGGCATGTGTTCTATATGTCTGTGTTTCTGTACGCTCTAGGGGTCTGCAGAGCCTGAGTCGCTGTCTGGCACCTGTTCTCCTGTGTGTGCAAATGTCCACACCTTCTGCTCTATAAGCAGCTTTGGGCCTGCCTTATGCACTAAGACACAAACACACACACAGACTGACAGCCCACTTGCAACATTACACACACGCACGCGCGCACACACACACGCGAGCGCGCACACACACACACACACACACACACTCACACACAGAGCTAACACATACACACAAACACCTTCAAACACTTAGTCAGTGCTGTGGACAACAGTACCCGTGGTTATTTAGAATTAGAGACAGAAAGACTCTCTGTTGCCCTTAAATACTTAACTACTACTTAAACTACTACTGAATCAAATTAGGGGAAAAAAGATCAATGGAGGGAAAATAAATTGTAAAGGCCATGCCTGAGAGTTGCTTGGAAAAGATGAAACTGAATAAAACAAATAAATGAATAAATCCTATTGAACAAATGCAGCAGAACCTTCTGCTGAAAAATATGCGTCTTTCTTGCTGTTTCCATTTACATATCACAGGTCATTTTAAACTTAGAGAGCAATGAAGAATAATGCAGTGGTGAGTTGTCTGACATGTCAGCATTTGAGTGGCACATTTAGATGGCAAAATGTCCCATTAGGGGAGCATAAACAAGACAGCAGAGGGATAAATATGCCTTCAGGCCTATACCTTGTGCTTCACTCCTCTTACAGCTCCTCTCTGACAGACTCTGTCTTCTCCACTGCACCTGGGAGCCTCCCTCTGCAAGCTGGAGCCAAATCTGACCTGTCATTCACTGCCCATCTCAGCTCTCATGCTTTACACCTGAAGGCCTTAGTGCTCGGAGGGATTATGCGGCAACTTAGGCGTTCAAAAGCAACCACTGGATATTAATCAAATGCCAGAGGAACATTTTCTGACAACATTCGCTTAAGCAAGTGTCGCCCAGGTCTGAGTTTTTTCAGGACATCCTGTGTATGCTCCAAGTCAGTTATTATACACTATATTGCCAAAAGTATTCACTCACTCATCGAATAATTAAATTCAGGTGTTCCAATCACCTCCATGGCCACAGTATAACGTATGAATGCAGGCTGCATCTACAAACATTTGTGAAAGAATGGGTCGCTCTCAACAGCTCAGTGAATTCCAGTGTGGTACCATGATAGGATGCCACCTGTGCCCATCGTGAAATTTTATCGCTACTAAATATTCCACAGTCAACTGTCAGTTGCATAACAAAGTGGAAGCAATTGGAAACGACAGCAACTCAGCCACAAAGTGGTGCCACGTGAACTGAGGGAGCGTGGTCAGCGGATGCGCAAAGGTCGCCAGCTTTCTGCAGAGTCAATCGCTATAGACCTCCAAACTTCATGTAGCCGTCAGATTAGCTCAAGAACGGCGTAGAGAGCTTAATGGAATGGGTTTCCATGGCCGAGCAGCTGCATCCAAGCCATACATCATCAAGTGCAATGCAAAGCATTGGATGCAGTGGTGTAAAGCACACCGCCACTAGACTCTAGAGCAGAGGAGGCATGTTCTCTAGAGTGATGAATCACGCTTCTCCATCTGGCGATCTGATGGATGAATATGGGGTTGGTGGTTGCCAGGAGAACGGTACTACATTGTGCCAAGTGTGAAGTTTGGTGGAGGAGGGGTTATGGTGTGGGGTCGGTACTTCTGGTGAATGTATGGCACTGCTGTTAAATTTGAGTTGAGTGACAAACAACTCGTACCAGTTATAACATTTTGCCGCAGTCCTACCCAAATTACATGCTTTGTTGATCTCCTAAGAGAACAAGAGAGTACATTTTCTACAAATAATTTAACATATTGAGGAAATAGCTGACCTCTGTTATGGCACATTTTGTATTTTATGTTCTACTTTTTCCAATATGTCAAACTCTATAAGCACAGAACTAGAAATTGCAAGAAAATGATCAATTTAATTGCATTCTATGCAGAGGATATTCATTTCTTTTCAACAAATGTGACTTGATTGAAGCATTGCATTCATTTACTTACTACGTTAAGTGATAAAGAAGGTATTTGTTAAAGTGGGAGTCTCTGTTACAGGTCTAGTTATTCTATTCATGTGCATAAAGAAGCTGCTGAATATCGCTTTAGTTCCTCAAATGCTAGTTAATCATTCTCATCCACATCTGGAGACAAAAGATTAAATTAGTCGATTGCATTTCCTTTTTCAGTGGACGTTGTTGCTTCAGTCACTCAAAGCAAATTCGCAAGCCCTTTGTAACTTTTACAGAACATTCTCTCAAGTCTTTACAACAAATCTCACTTTCTCTGAGGAGGAATGGTAATCTCTGCAGGAAAATAAGACAACGGTCTTTATATATTGCAGTGCAAAATAAATAAATAATGCAATAAACAAAAACTTGCACTTTTAACACCTACTTGTATACAAATCCACAATCCAACCATCAGTCAAACAGGTGTTAATACAGAGTTTGTTTGTTTTTTCTTTTGTTGCATGATGCCACTTTAGATTCAAAGTGGCACATAGAAGAAAACACACACACACACACACACACACACACACACACACACACACACACACACACACACACACACACACACAC
>JBBPDC010000019.1:11885018-11907980 GCA_037974485.1 Hemigrammopetersius urotaenia
TATGCCTGCCTGCCTGTCCCGTCCCTGTGCACTTAGAGGTCAATCAGAGTGTGGGCCTAGCAGCCCCCATTCTGACAGATACACATTAGTCTGAATCCAAATACAGCAAGCTAAAAATCTAAATACTCAAAAAGTGGTAATGAAGAAAAAATGAGGTATCCATATCAATTAACCTATAGCCATGATGCACTTATAGCATGACTTACTGCTGTCTTCCTCAGCAACTGATGTGGATAAGAAATAGGACATTATTAGCCACATAAGACTTTCCAAACAAAGAAAGAATGAAAGAGAAGAAAAAAGAACAGTAAGATATTTTATTTATTGTCCCACAGGGACAAATCTTCAAATAATTAATTGAAAATTAATTATTTGGGGTAATAATTAATTGGGGTTCATTTGCTGTGCATATTATAAAATAATTAATTAAACATAACAAGAACTGCTTCCCATGTCCAGTGTGCTGTGCAATGCTTTTCCACATTTATTTTAGAATATGTTTTGAAGAATGAAACTTTTTGTAGTTTATTTCTGTTCTTGCTTTTCAAAAACAGCTGTCCAATGATTATGGGTTGATCAATATAGTCAGGACACCTTATTGTGTTCTGTTAGAAACAGCTAGCATTACATACATGGCAAGTGTCTAAAATGATCAATGAACATTGACTAATGTGTCTGGTGCCAATCTAGATGCTATTACTGCTGCTTTAGATGATGCCTTTCAACAACAGACTATTGACAGGCTACCACTATGATTAGGCCTAGTTTTAATAGGTGGAGAAGGTTCACACAAAACTAACCACAAAAAATAAATCTTGTGCATGGTCCATTAACTGTTTATGACTTATACACTTGTCTTGTACTTAACATGCATACAGGAAGAATGTGTAAATGAAACCTTGTCTAAAATGCTCAGCACAACGGAGTCAAAACACCACTGAAGCATATAGTATCAAATGTTTTATCAGTACAAATAGTCACTCCTGATTATAGCCTGGGGATGAGAAAATGTCTTAGACTGAAATGAGGATGAAATCAGAATGGATTAACAAAATGACATCAGGAGACATAACGTGCCCATCCTAGTCTATTAGGCCCATCTTTCTGCCTGGTCCATTTCTTTCTAAGCATTTCCATTCAATCTATTTAGAGGATGGATGGATGAATCACACTGCCATCTCCTGAGGCAGTCTAGGTATGTGACAGTGTGTTTGTTAATGGGAAATAATAAACAATCAAACATGTTTGATAACTGGAGAAAACTGGGGCTTCCTCTGTCAACAAGAGGAACTCATGTTTTCATTTACCCACTGCTTTAGTTAATCTCCTTTCTACCAAGTGGAGAAATACACTTTTAACAAAAATAAGTTAACCCTTGTAAGGTTTTCAGGTATGTGGGACCCATTTTCAGTTTTTAGCTTAAGAATTTTTTTTTTTTTTTTTAGATTAACTGGCCTTGACTCATTTTCTGTGAGGAACATAAATCAGAAACCCCCCCCTTCACATTTGTATCACAAACAGAATTTTCTAGTGAAAGTGTGGAAATCATAGGTCCTGTGTACCCTCATTCTCCCTCGTCCTCTAAACATCTGCTGAGAATTTTAACAGAGGTTGAATTTGTTGAATTAAAAGCCCCATAATGCAATGGGTCCACCAGACCCAGCAGGACTTCCTGTGTAACCAAAAAACGAAGGGTTAAACAAAAGCAAAACAGTTCTAATTAAATGAGAAAATTCAAAGATTAAGTTGTTGTGCTGTCAGCACCTCAGTCAAAGCACAATTTAGCAAACAAAGCCCTCATCTCTCAGGATTTATTAAACAAACAATTTGAGATCAGTCAGAATCCCTAAAACATTAATAATAATCCAATCTCATTTAGTAAAAAAAAAGGTAATGACACCTTTAATAACCCCTTTTCTGTGCACATTAAGGCAAATCTTCTTGGCAGGTGAGCAGTCCCGGCGATGACTTTTAAAGAATGTGCCTCATGCAGCTCTCAGCATGAAAATGTAATCAGTACTCTGATCCCTCTGAAATGCAGTCGAAAAAGAGGGAGAGAAAGAGAGAGTGATACAGCATGGAGTCTGGAAGGAAGAAACAGGATACAACAGTCATGGAGTTACTCACTGGTAGAAACAGCGAGTGGTGCACCAGAATGGAATGTCAGAATAAAAAAAAGAGCATCTTATCTGACTTCACTGTTTTTGTCTGTTTCGGTCAAAGGTCTGATATGATTTTTCTCTAAATATCTTCCAGCTCTTCTCTCTTTATCTCCCTCTCCTTCACCCAATCTCCTTCCCTCTTTCTCAACTTCTCTCTGTCTCAGTTAAGTTCTCTTGAATCTGTCACTGGCACTGATTCACCAACTCATCCGGATAAACAAATGATGTTAATTCATTGTTTCTCTTTCTAATTGCATATTATGTTTTCTTTATTCCCCCTCTTCGCATTTTCCTTTTGGCTTTGTTGTATTTTTGCTCTGGCATGAAATATCCGTGCCCCTGCCACTCACAAAAGCAGCAGACTCAATATTCATGCTGAGGAGGCAAAAAAAAAAAGCCAGTGACAGGCCATTCATTGTCTCTGACTAAAATAACATCATTTGAGGGGGGAAAACAACAGCAAACATGGGGCTGAGCATTAATTTGAATAGGAAGCCGGGTGGGTTTTGTCCTTCCTGTGCGCTCGTGCCTGGCTGCAGCGAGGCTGGCAGTGCGCTGTCAGGTCCCGGGCTGCCAGAGCCCAGCGGCTGTCAGGATGACAGACAGTGTCGGGCTGGAAGCGAGGAGAAATGAAGCCATTTGTTTACAGTGCCCCACACTGTCACCCTTATGCATGGGACACACCAGCTGCCTGGGCCAAGGAGCTGCAGGGGGCAGGCCAACGCCCAAGACAACAGAGGAACAAGAGAGCAAACACAGAGCACCCAGCCAGAGCAAACTGGCCCCCACACCTAGCACCACCCCCTCCCCTCAGTGGGCTGGCAAGCAGATTTTAAATGTCATGTTAAAAAACCCTGGGGCTGCTGACTGGAGCGTAGCAGTATGGTTATTTCTTGTTTTAGCTGAGAGGGTTATTACATGTATAAAGATCAAAGTCATATTTAAGGCTGAGGGGTGGCTAAAACATTACACAAATACTGTTATTTTTGTAGATGTTCATGGTCACATGAAAATTGGAGACCAGATACTATTTACAGTACATTTGGTTCTTGGCATAAATAAATATTTTAGAAAGCATTTCCATAAGTGTACCACCCCCTAACCACTTTTTATTCATGTCACTTGCTATTTAAAAACATCCCCAATACCCCCAACTGCATGAAACACTGTCCCACAGGCAAAAACGGACAAAAAGTCAAACTAAGGTTAATATCAATTAAAATGTCCCATGAACTGGGGGGGGGGGGCAATTTTCCAAACTGTGAAAACTTTTGCTAAGTGAGAGACAGCAGCAGCTCTATGAATAGCCAATCAAAATGTTGATAATATAGCATGTGATGACATAAACTAATTAAACTGACAAATCAACCTGACATATCCACATCACTGGTGTGTGCGGAGCTTCATGAAATGGGCTCAATGGGTTCAATGACTGAGCAGCTGCACATACATTTTTTTGGCAACAGTCTGGAGAAGGTCCTGCATGACTGTGTCCCTGTGCACAAAGCAGGTCCACAAAGACATGGTTTGATGAATTTGATGAGTAGGAACTCCAGTGGCCTGTCCAGAGCTCTGAACTGAAGCCAATACCTTCTCGTTCAACATCCGTGCCTGACCTCACCAATGCTCTTTTGACTGAATGGGCACACATTTCCACAGACATTTTAAATAGGACATTACTAGCCTCAGGAGACAGTGTACCGTGTTATGGTATAGCTGCAAAGGGAGTTGTCTCCTTTATATTAATGCCAGTGGTTTTGGAATACCACTATGCTTATATAGGTGTGATGTTCAGATACTTTTAGCAACTATGTATTTCTTGCTAACTAGAACAATAATCAAATCACTTTGTGTATGATCTTGATTACTTTCGGACTGCTGCAGTTATCAAACCTACAACCATTGGTATGAAAGCTTTAAAATGTTTTAGCCATTCTAAGAGGTGCCTTGTGTCCCTTGGCTGGCCTTTTCTGACCGTCATGCTCAAACAGCACCGCATCAATCCCAGAGTGTGATTCACCTTGGCTGCTGTTCCATTCTAATGTCCTTAGTAAGCTAAGCAATATCTCTCCATGTAATGGGAGTTTATATTATTTTCAGCAGCTAGATAAGAGGCGCTAGAAAGAGAGTGACGGGTACTACAGTGAAGATGAAACATTTCTGTCAGCCCCGTCGCCCAAGAGAGGTGAGCAATGACGGAGTGAAGCAAACGGCAATGGAACTTGAGAGGTGCACGGCAGGGCCATGGCGGTGTTATTGATGAACTCTTCTTCTTCTCCTCCCCTCCTACATCCTCAAGGACAGATCACCGTGCATCCCGGATTAGAACTGTGGAAAGGACCTGAAAGTTTGCCTCTGTTCCGCTACATCCTCTTTCTCTGGGTTGATGTATTAGGCTGGCTGACATCCCAAAGAGAAGATAGTCATGAATCTTTAATGCTTCCTGTTCATAAATTACAGTGCCACAATCAGCTGGGCTTCAGCTCTTCCTGCTCTCTGAGAGACTTGGAGGTCTCATTAATAACTGATAGTGAGCCTGGGAGATTTGTGGTGTGTGAGCACCAGTACGCCACTTTCACATCAACACACTTCTTCGGCAAAGTTGCAGGCATTACTGTTCCGCTTTGCATTCTGATCACCACTCCTGAAAAGGCTCCTTTTTTTATAAAGGCTGCAGGAAGTGTGTTAATATGGGCACCACCCACTTGAACATATTTTGTCAAATAAAATGTGGGTATGATTGCCATTTCTCACTGGTTGTAGGAGATGAAGGTCAGATTCATCTGCTTCTGAAGGAGGTCTAGGATACAATTTATGAAACCAGCACTCCAGTTAATGATCCTCCCATGAACACTGCTTAACAGTAGGCTCAGCCAATTTGTGATTCATTTGTATTCTTTAGAAAATCAGCCTTATTCTTCTTCAAGAGGGCCACTGTGTGTCTCTTTCTTTGAAGGCTGCAAGGCACAAATAGTTCATTGATCACAGGCTTTGATGACTCCCACCCAACCTCAAACCACCACCGCTTATTAATAGCTAAGCACAAGAACCTCAGAACTTTATTTTTCCCTATTGTACATTTTGACATTAGAAGTGAAGTTGGCATTTAACTGAAAATGGCTCTAGGCTAAAAAGGGAACATAAAAAGTGAGTCGGCTTTGGCTGTGATTCTTGTCTCTCTTGATTCCTAAAATGGTCAGATAGTTTCCTGCACATCCTCTCTGTCATTCACAAAATCAGCCATCAGAGAGAAGTAATACGGGACAAAGGAACTTGCGGGGAACAGAACGCTGTTTCAGTTTTCCTTAGTCATCACATATCTGCCTCCTTCAGTACAGTAACTGGGAGAAGAACGAGTGTACGAGCAGTGTCCCGTCCTTGTCAATTTTGCCACGCCTCTGCAGACTGCTATATTGAGATGTGTCATTACTCATTTCTGACGTTTCATTTCTCCACACAGGGAGTGGAGCCAAAGTGTCAGACCGAGGCACAGATTTGCATTGCATATTTTGAACAGCAGCCTATACCCAGGTACAGCATCCTATCTCCAATATGTCTGCTGTGACAGTGAGAGAGAGAGAGAAAGAGAGAGAGAGAAAGAGAAAGAGAGAGAAGGTCTCAAAAGAACTATTGACCTGTTCATAGCAGCATCATGAGACAGTTCCTAAACAGCACATTATTGACAGAGGGAGTGACAGGGGAACTAGATTAAGGACATGAGGACAGATACTGCCCCTGTGGCCTACTGACACAATGACAGCATGGTACAGATGGAGGGGGAACAGCATGTTGTACAGATGGAGGGAGAGAGAGAGATGAATAAAAGTGACAAGACAGATGATGAACTTTACAAGAGGCAGTCTGGGGTCAGAAAGCTAGAAGAGCCAAGAAGTCAGCACTCAGCACTTGTAGCAGAGCTTTGATGAGATTTCACCCCAGACCTGACCACAGTCTGACAAAATAGCCTGCAGGACACTGAATAAAACTAATTCCTAATTATAGGGCCTGTACATTTAGCAACACTACCCTTAGCAGTCATCAGATCATCAGTTAAGAAAAAACAGTAAGGTATATAAAGTTTGACTAAATATTAGTCAATGCCTTTGAACAACATTTCAAAAGTTTTCAGTCTGGCTGAACTATGTAAAGCACTGGTCTCATGCTGCCTCACTGGAATTCGTAGTAGTGACCTTAGCGTGCCAGATCAATAACAATTTAGGATAAAATTTGAACTAATGGAAGGGTGAAACCTATTGAAGTAATGAAGAGAAATCTGACCCGACCCCCACACAGATTTGAGAAAGGATGACTAGGGATAGTTGGTTGTCAGGTTTGGACAAAATCTGAAACTCATTTGAGAATTACTGTTGTAATAAGTTTGTTAATTAACCATCATGTGGAGTAATGAAGTAACTAAAGTTTGGGAGGAAAACTATACCTGAAGGTCCATGCGTAACATCCAGTAATTTTCTTTTCCTAACTTAACATCTGATAACTTTTTCCTCTACCTTCCTCAGAAGTTGTTTTCGCATGTCCTTTTGGTTCCTCAATCCTCCCTCAGTCTCATCTCTGTTTATCAGAGTGGGGACCGGCCTTCATGAAGAAGCTGCCCAGAAGTTCAGCCTTACATTATCATAGTTCAACCACATATTGAAGGAATCTTCCAAACTAGCAAGCTCAATCTTGGCTGCAGACATTGGCTGCAATATTCAAACAAGAACCAATCATAGAATTGCTTGTTGTGCGCCAAGAGCATTCTGACCACGGATGCTGCTTGCTGTTTTGTGAACATTCTTGGAAAGATATTTATGTGATCAAGGGAAGAGGTATGATGATATAAGGACTTTAGGATCTAAATAACAGTGACATGTCGTTAACTGTGTCACATCAAGAAAATTCATGATGTGCTGCAACAGAACTGCAATCATACAAATGAATGTATCAGTCCTTGAATGTAGTGCATGAATGAAGAATGAAAATAAATGCAGGGCATAATGAATAAAATAAATGAAAGGATCAGAAATTGAATTTAAGGCACTGACTGAAGTTTAAGGGAGAACACAAGATTGCATTGTTAGTGAAGTTTTTGCACCTCACCTCCATTTCTATTCTTCCATCTCTATTCTGCAGAGCAGAGGCTACCTGGTTGTCTAGCCTAAATCTTTAACCTCATGCATCATATTTTCAAACCATGATGACCAAGTGAATGTCTGATTTCAGTATCATCTGCACTACTAATCACACCAGCCTGTACTTAACATTACTACAAGGTGTAAAGCAAGGTGAAGACAAAGGAAAGCAAGAGATGAGGATTCTTTTAGTTCTAGAATTGCCTCATGTTTTTTTTTTTGACATTGGACACCAAAGAATTGAAAAAAACTCATAAATAAGCATTTCCATGCTCGATTTGTGCTGTTGTTTGTGCTATTATCACTTTCTGCTTTTTATTCATTTGCCTTGAAAGGCAACGCATTCCAATTCCGTACAACAAAAACTTGAGAGCAATGAAAAGCAACATCTCCTGCATGCATTTTCAATTGAAATCTGTTCTTTCATTAATTCCTATATTGATCCTGGGCAGAAGAGTGTGAATTATGCCGTGAATTCTCAGTTCCTCCATAATAGCCTCCATTCATCAGAGCCCTGCCTCTTCAGCAGCTCCCATCACTCCGCTGGCCGCTGGGGCTCATAAAAACATTTCTCCATTTCCTCTCACACTTATCAATAATCAAAGTGCAATAAACCTGGCAATTATATCAAATACCACGTTTATAATTTGTGCTTTATTGTTTCAGCAAGACAATGAGCAGTTTACAGCTGCGAGCAGGCCAATGGCTTTGAGCCAGCTTTCTTTTTTTCTTTATTTTTTGCCATGGCTGAGCTTGACAGTGATTACAGGCTATATGATCCATAATGAGGCCTTTCTTCACGCCTTAAGTCTGCCTCTTCACGCATGGCTATTCTAATGCAGCTCTCCTCACTTGCACCAATCACTTGACCAAGGCTGTTACTGCTATGAGTGGCTTACGTGGAACTCACAGTGAGGCGTGAAAAGAGGAGAAATGGTTCCTTTTCCATCGCCGTCGATTTCAAACTACAACTTTGTGCACAAACTTCAATGAGAGCAGCTCAAAAGCTTAAGGGCAAGACACTGTAGATTTTCAAAAGAGTGTGAGATAAAACCAGGAGGACACAACTGCTATATCTGCAGCTATAAGTGTTTTAAACAGTCTAGTGGAGTGGTCTTAACTGCTAGGAACAAGATACATCATTGGCTTCCATGAGAGACAAGGACTTGAACCCAGGACATTTTTTAATGTGAGCCCAGCTGTCTTTAGCCCTCAGCACAACAGAGAAGGGGGTTGCTGAGAATGTATTTAGACTCAATTTATGATCAAACATGGCTGTAAATTGCTGGAGCAAAGGGGCGAATGTGACAGAGCAGAAACTCGTTTTCAAACCGCTATAACACAAATGTATAATTTCCTTATTCATAACCAAAATTACAGTTACAAATAGTTTTAATGAATTAAATTACAGGCCTTGAGGGTTACATGCAGCCGTATTTTCAGACATGTCTGCCTGAAATGGATCGAAAAATATGTGTGTGGCATTGAAAGAGATTAAGAGAAAACATCCATTTCAGCAAAAAATGTCTGCTCGTTTAAACTCTCAATCTAACACAGTTTTGACTTATTCCTGTCTCGAGGTTCGTCTTTCTTAATGCGGTGTTTTTAGCAACTTATTTCTCCTTTGCTCTTCAGTGTTTTCTGCAGTTCAGCAGCAGGCCCAGCAGAGTGAGATAGCGTTACATTCCGTCTCCCTATATTCTTAAAAGGCGACTCGGCCCTGTGCGCTCTCTCTCTCCTTATACATTATGGAGGTGACTCAACCACAAAACTCAGCCCCTGATCATCTGATTGATAAGCTGTATACAGGTGTACTGGGAGTGCTCTAATTTTTCAAATGCCCTGGGAGGAGCAGCGTCATCAAAATTCCACCATTAAAAAGAATAATAATGCTTTAAGAAGAACAACAGTGTGATTGCATGAGCAATTAGCTAACCATGATGTCAAAAAGAAATAAAACATTTTGTCCGGCCCTATGCATGTGACTTCCCCTGTTAGTTCTGCACAGTGCTATTCTCTTGTAGTTTACAGTGAGGTCAGAAGCCCTTTTTTACAGGAAAACTAATAAATCTTCTGCATTAGATATTCCACAAACTAACTAGCATTCCAGCTAAACTACAGGCAAACCAGCCATTACAAGTTCTTTTTTCCTCTATCTTTTAAACTATTTACACAATACATACTCCTTAAGAAAGTCTCATTATTTGAAGCTGTGTTGACATTGACAAGTTTCCTTCTGCAATGCCTGCAGATAATAATGTGCTTAAACTACTAAAGCCTCAAGGCTCACATTTACACCCAGTGACTTGAGACTTGACTCAGGTTTGAACCTCAGAGGCTTGAGATTTTACTCACATAAACAGAGTCATGGCCATCTCTGGCTTTCATTCTCTGGTATAGAACACTCCTCTGGAACAGGAGAATGAATGAAGAGTAGCAGAAACAAGCAACAAAATGAGCAATGACACACAAGAAGCTTCAGTGGTCTCTCATTAAACCTGGAGCTGGAGGAATAGCACCACAGGGACACCTGCTCCAGAAAGCTTGAGTCAGGATCTAATCACTGGGGAGGAACCAAATACCCAAGACAGGCTTGGGAAAGCTTTTAATCAAATCAGAGTCAGCGACCCTGAGAGACAACATGGCTGGAATAGGGTCTGCCCAGTGTGTCTGACAGTAGCTCAGGCATGGGTGAGTAGCTAGAAAGAAAATGACTGTATGAAAATTTAAATAAAAGAAGGGAAGACGATGGTAAAGCATGTGAGACTGAGTTTTCCAAGGCTAAGCATAATGAGAAGAGAGATGCAGCACTGTATGTGTGTGTGATGCACCAGGGTATGTCCTATTTATTCCACAAGAAGTGGGCAGTGTACTGTACATTTGTTGAACAAGACTTAGTCTAGCATGTGAACCATCCGCTGTAGTTCTATAGCGCGTCTGCTATAATAGGACACATGGGGGTTCATCAGCACTGATTTCATCAGAGGGGACTTGCTCGCTCTGCTTGCATTACACTTTATAGGATTACAAACCAGACCTACTGGGCATGTACCAAGGGGCCTTGGTCACTGAGAGGCCTCATCCAGTACTGATTTACATTAGTTTAGACAAGATTGTATAGTTATTTAACTACACACAAACCAAAGACACGCAATATGCAGTATTCACCAATGAAAGTACAAGTAAACATTTGATCAAATTCAGAAATGTCTAAATTTGTAGCTAGGTTGGGTTCCGGTCATTTTTCACAGAAACTAAACTGATGGCACATTTATTACAAACTTAACAACATACCGTAACCACAACCAAGTGTTCCTGCAATATCTGCCATTTTCCTGTCCTTTGCCTTACCCCAAGCTAATAATTAGCATTACACAGAGATGTTTTGTGTTTTTATGTGTGTGCTGGCCTGCAGAAACAATTTGGTGGAAGAGGTTATGTGGTTATTTATAAAGTGAATTATGATGTATTTTCCCTCCATTAGACGAAATAACATTTCTAATTCAACCCACTATGAAATGTTTGGTGACTGTTTAAAGATTACTTTGTATTGTAGTGCTGAGTTTTATCAGGAGTGGAGCAGGGTACAGGGTAAACTTAATTGTTAGATATTTCATTTTGGGTTTTAATAAATAAATAACAAAAATGTACTATAATATCTGCTAAACAACTTGGTTAACTGGCTGCGAATCCTTTAAAGACACTAAAACACATTAAAACATTAATTACAATCAAGTGTTCAATAAATAATGTTCCAGAAATGACAGAAAAGTCAGATTCTTTTCCCTGTAAAA
This sequence comes from Hemigrammopetersius urotaenia, assembly GCA_037974485.1. NCBI lineage: Eukaryota > Metazoa > Chordata > Actinopteri > Characiformes > Alestidae > Hemigrammopetersius > Hemigrammopetersius urotaenia. Next base: position 11,896,104 of record JBBPDC010000019.1, read on the forward strand.
TGGACATTCGGTTCCTGTAGACCACCGCACATATCCAATAACACCAGTGTTTTTTCCTGCCATACCTGAATGTCTTTTTGGCAGAAAAATGTTTTTTAATTAAAAAAAAAAAATCAGAAGTCTTTCTTGCTTTCTTTTAACTTTAAAAAGGTAAAAAGAGTTAAGAGTATTTAAGAGTGTTTTCCTTAATAACATCATAGTATGATGTTCTGTGACCAGACCACTCTGCTTTCTAAATATGTCATTGACGTAAAGGCTGGATGATAGTTGCGTGTGTGTTTGTGTGTGTACGTGTACGTGTGTATGTACGTGTGTTGTATGTGTGCACGCATATGTGCATGCGTGTGTGTGCTTGTGAGTTAGGGCAAGGGGAGAGGACTCTCCAAAAGGCAGTGTAATTTTTCCCCAGGGGTCGTGTGTTTGTCAGAAGCATAAGAAATAAGTACATCACAAAACCCTTATAAAACACACACAAGCCCTTACCCTAAGTGTTTGAGGAGATTTAGGTGGGGCTCCCATGATGTCCACCTGTGCCATGTCATCAGCGTGCTGATTTAGACCGTGGATAAATATGACCGCCCCACTGTCCACAACATCTCTCCTGGGCACCAGATTCAGATCCTCGTCTATTAGGAAATCTGGATGGGACACTTCAAATGACACGCCCTTGCTCTCCGCACAGTCATCGAACACCACTGCAAAGACACACATATACACGGATTCATTACCACAAAAAAAAGCACACAGAAACACTCCTTCAAAGCAAGAAGCCTTGAGCTTACAAATTAACGCAGAGATGCATAAATGACATTGTTAGAGTGACATTGCATGTGTAAATCTAGTGTAAATCTGCAATAGTAGATTTTTTTTTTCTGATAATGTATGTGCTGTTAGTGAAAAATTCCCCAAAAAAGTGATTTGTCCCTGAAAAGGAAAAAGGTGAATGGACTTCACAGGCAAGCTCATTCTGTATCCACTCACCCATGAGTTTAAATTATGAAATATGACTCATTTATCAAGAAACATTAAAGTAAAATACTGTTGCATTCCAAATACGCTCCCATTCTCTTTGACTTTCAACCTCTCTCTCTCTCTCTAGTCTGATATAAGGTTGATGTACTGTCTTTGGTAATTACGGAAACTCTGTGGTCTCTGTACAGCATAGGCATTCATTGAAATTTCAGATGCAGCTTGTAAAACATTATGATGTATCTCAGTGGACCATCAGGGAGTGTTGGTACTCTCTGCGTTGACCAATGTTTCTCTTGGTACTAACTGACTACAGGCACTAACTAAGATCTTCAGTGAGATTTTGAGATTCAGTTCCAAAAAGAACAACAAGCAGAAGAATGCAAGACTACAAGATATTGTAGCGAGCGGCATGGCAGGACAGGCCCCCATGAGCCTTTGTGCACTGCATGAGTGGCCAGTTGGTCAGTTATTGTGTTTTGGGGGACATCAGAAGAGGGTAGATGTGTGCTTAGTTAGACTTTGAGTGTTGTGTGTGTTATGTGTTACTTTGTGTGTTTGAGCCCTTCTCACCATTCGCCCTCCTCCAGAGAGTTAGCTGCCGGGGAGGAGTGAATGGCGAGTGAGAGCTGTCGGGGTTGGGTTAGCATTGGGCTATGCTAGTTGAGAGTGCAGTACTCTTTGTGTTCAAAAGTCTGTGTAAAGCTGCACAAGTTGAGAATAAAAGACGATTTGCTTGAAGATCAGTGTGTCTATGCTCACCACAATGTCATCAAATTTTATCTTTTCTTTTGAACATCATGAAAACAACTGTGTATGTAATAAAAGATTTTTTGAGAGCAATTATAGAGATCTTGTAAACTATTTACAGCTTGTTAACAAACAGTTATGCCAGGATGTCAGTGTATTATCATGTTATTTTATTATTCGTCATGTAATTATATTTTTGTTATTTTCTTGAGCTCAAAAATTGAGTATGTCTTTCTACTAGTAATTCACTCCTGTGAAAATCCAGTGACCAAACATTGCTCTCCAAAGAACAAACAAGGCTTTCCTCATCTTTCTCTTCTACATACAGCAGAGTAGAACATAAAGACCCCCAGAATCAGAGCTTGCAGCAGCTTAAGTCAGAGTGAAAAGTGCAAAAATACAAAGTTTATTCTTTATTCTCTGACTTCAGATGATCGATGCTTGAGACATAAAAATTCAAGATTATAGTTTTATGGACTGAGGCCACTGCCCAAGCTTTGCCATATTGTATTGACTGCACAAAAAGGTGACTATACGTCTGTGTGTATGTGTGTATATGTGTGTGTGGAGGGGGTGCTGGTAAGCTGTGCCTCAGGTCTGACTGAGAGAGATACCAGCACACTAGCCCAGCTTATCCCCTCTGATCATGTTCATGGCTGCCTTATCTCTCAGTCCCATTCCCCTTCCTCCACTCCTCTCTTCCTTTAGGTGACATATTTCTCCCCATCTTTTTTCTCGCCCATTTTTCTTTCCTGACCTCCTCCAAGCTCTGAGTTACGTCCCTGTAAGGTGACCTAGAGGGGTACACATAACACAGACCTCTGTCTATTACAAACACACACACACACACTCACACACAAACACTCACACATACAATGCTGCTATTTTCTTGCTAACATTGATTAATGTTGAACTTAGATATAGTAATTTCATGAAAGATTTTCAAGGCAGTACCCAGTGCTCATATGTGACCTGATCTGGCAAAATGAGTCGCAGTGATCCAAAATTCAAAATTGAGGTTTTGGGGTCATTGAAAAGATGAGTAATAATAAGCTTTAAAATGATATCTTGGTCAAAGCTGTATCTTAAACGGTTGTCAAGTTACAATCATTTGAATTATGGTAGCACAGCACCATTTTCCAACTGAAAAACCGAGAAAATCTTTAACAATCCATAGCATTCAAAGAGATGCATCCAGTATTCAACAACACATTTTTACTACAGGCATACTTTACTTTAGATACTTAGAAAAATACATTAAATAAGACTGAAGACACATCACTAGAGCCAAAGAACTCACTGACCAACTTGATTCAGTCTTGCTCGCCAGCAGCAGAGTGCAAGTTTAAGCTTTAACTATTTTACATTATTTTGACAATGACATTATACCAAACAGCAATCACACAACACAACACACATCACTCTAAACAACTTCGATGATGTTGACCCAAAATACAAATGTTAAACCCAATCTTTGTGAGGAGATATATTCTGAAAAAAACGCTAGCATTAGGCTACACGGAACACTGCTAATCTGTTGAGGGGGAGGCTGACACAAGGCTGTGAACACGGCTTCCTATGGGCAACTGAAATGTTTTGTGTACATGATTTAAGCAGATCAGGGATTGACGTTTTAACACCATACCTGGACAGCTGAGATCGTGACGTTTCAGAGGAGAGGCGAAAACAGCGCTTATTTTGGACATTCTTTTGTATGATTTGAGAGCTACAACTCAGATTAAATAGCCATTTAAGTACATTTTTGCAATTATTTCTATGATGAAACTTTGAGAGATTAATTTTGAAGACCTTTTCTTTCATATAAGACCAAAAAAGAAAAATCGATATCTCAAAAAATAGAACGCCGACTTCCGACTCATTGCGGCAGATCGGGTCACGTATTAACAATCAAATCTCCCACCAAACATACTGTTTTAAATCTTAATCATGCTGTATATACATTCTCCGATCTGTCAAAACAGCCATTAATGTGGCAATAAGAACAGCTGCAGCTCTCCATGCCGCGCATTAATCCTGCTCGTCCTGCTTCTTGAAGAGAAAAGCTGATCTGAAGTGTATAAGACTCACAAGGGGACCATCAATGCTGAAGAACGCTAAATATATCATCCATGTCTGCACCACTGCCTTAGCATTCGGTCCACGTTCTACTCTCTGAAAATAATTACATAATGGAAACCGTTATTATGCGGGTCAAATCCAGACACATAACTTTGTTCTTAAGGTTTGCTCTATGGGCTGAGTAATAGGAACATTAAGTCAAGCATTCTGATAGAATCATTTGAAATTGGCGCTTCAACTGCACTGGTATTTGAGTCTTAGAAAAAATTGTAATACATTGTATTAATAAAGTGTTAAAAATCGTGGTGTTTGTTTTGTACTGTCTGTATTCCATCTCTGTGTAAACAGCTCTTCCATGTGCATATTTTTAAATAACTGTAAATCAAATCAATATAACTGAATCCAACTGAAGTGATGCTAAGATTTCATAAAACAAAGCAAAAAATTGTATTTATACAGTGCAGTTTATACACAAAGGCAGTTTAAAGTGGTTCACTTAAATACAAGCAAATTGTAATTACTCTGAAGAAGGCAATTAAAAAGTAAAACTAAATTCATGATGAAATTAATCTTAATTTAACAAAATCAGAGACATATGTGTATACAGGGTTAGATTCATGCTCATTCAACACTCTTTATAATGCAGTAATGACTCCTATTACCACTGCATGCATACTGAGCTTTATGCATAACCACTGAGCTAAATGAACCAAGCAACAATTAGCAATGAGGTACCCCATGGACAGCTGCAATCACCATGGGTGATGAAAAGTTGGGAATCCAATTTGACAGACCTAATAATTGTACTGCAACCTGCTGTTTTCTTGCCAGGTCAGTGTTAAACGGTAGAAAATGTTCTGCTTTTAAATGGTTTGCTCTTGGCGAAGGGACCGGATAAGCAGCTACAAAAGCTTGGACCACAACACAGGTGCGAGAGCAGAAGCATTTGTCTCATTTTGCAGAAGCCACAACTTGACTTAAGACATTCAGACAGACATATAAACTCATACTCACACACACACACGCCGCGCACACACACACGCGCGCACACACACACGCACACACACACACGCACACACACACACGCACACACACACACGCCTGGCTGTTTTCAGAGAGCAATAAAACTGCAGGTTTATATGGGAGCAGCTCTTCCCTGCAAGGAGGCAGAGCAGTGGGAAATGATGCGTTATGGTCTCTTGTGAACTAAGGCCTCATAAATAATTTGACGATGGGGAGAGAGGGAGAGAGAGACAGGGAGAGAGGGAGAGCTGGAGCACACAGCATACGCTCCAGTCACACACCTCGTATATCAGCTTGCATCCCGCTTGCCCTCTGGAGGAGCTCCTGACCGTCTGAAGAAGGTTCAGAGAGAAGAGCATATCTATAGCTATAAATACACTTTACTTTTCATGCTCTCTGTCACCTTTTCTCTCTCTCTGCTATTTCCTTCCTTCTTGCTGCACTTATTTCCAGTGATGTTTGCACCTGCTGAGTAGATACTTGAAGTGAAGACTAGTATATGAACAATATGAACCAATACTATTTTTTGTTAGCTACAAGTCCTTTTACATCGGGTGTCGAACTCCAGTCCTGGAGGGCCATCGGACAGCAAATTTCTGTGATTTCCCTGCTCAGAAACACCTGGTTCACCTGGTCAGGTTTAGTAAACATGTCTGAGGAAGGGAACCATTCAAACTCCAGGACCAGAGTTTGACATCCCTGTTTTACATGGTCAAAAACAAGGACAAATTGTCATTTATGATTTGTCAGGATGCTGGCTTGTCTTTAATTACTTACATTTCATAAACTCACAATAATAAAAATTCACCAAGTCTCAAATAATTTAAAAACAGTATTAACTAAACAATTAAAACAACATACTTCCACACATTACTTTCCATGCTATTCAAATATATGTATGTAACTGGAATACATTTCTGGAAGAAAATACAATGTGTGATTATGTGGTTGGTAAGGGTTGTTGCTATGAGGTTCCTAGGTGGTTAATAAGGCACCATAGGTGATTGCTAAAGTGTAGCTAGCTGATTGCTGTGGTAACTGTAGTGGCTGCTATGGTGTTCCAAGTGTTTGTTAAGGTGTTGCAAGGTGGTTACTGTGGTTTCACAATTGAGGGTCAATGTAGAAACATTGGCAAAAAAGACATGGGGTGCCAAATCTTCTGCATGATGAGACGCGTGCCACTACTTTGACCAAAGAGCAGGGTATCCAGACATTTGCCCTTTAGCCAGATTTGAACCTACAATCTCTACGGATTAGCGAGGACACATCAAACCACTGAGCCATGTCTCTTCATCTCTACATTGTAAATGATCAATTAAATGAGCAATTGCTGGACACTGTCCAAGAAGTTGCATGTACTTTTGCAGAGAGAGGAAGGCATCCAAACGTTGGTTTTATGGCCAAAGAACGTTTGTCTTAAAAAACAATTCTGCCCACAGCAGAACTGGGAACTCTCCAACGCTCTTGCTCTCCAGCCCAGCACATTACCACTGTGCCTCAAAAGGGAGCGGAACAGTCCCCATTAACAATGCATCTAAATGCAGAAAATAGGAGGGGGCAATGTGGCAGAGCAGAAAGCACACTTCAAACCACGCTAACTAACAGTTGTGGATAATTTCCTTATTACTAACCAAAATTACAGTTTCCAAATGTTTTCATTCATTGAATTACAGGTACTGAATTGGGTATGGCCAAAAACGAGGGGGAAAATCATGCATAGCTGCGAAAGACAAAGAGATTGAAACAGCAGAAAAAATGGCTCAGTTAAACTATCCAGCTAACACACTTTATTGTCTTTAAGCCTTTTTGTTTTGATATCAGCTAAACGAACAGGCTAGCAGCTTGCTGACTACCTAACAGCAGGGCTGTTTTCTCTATATAAACTATAACAATGACACACATATTCCATTTCAAAACTGGCCCATGGTTTAGTATCTTAAAGGCTTTATAAAGAGAAATATACTTATTCTGTGCACCAGCACATTTTCTGCAGCTCATTGTAGCTTGCGGAGAGTTGTGATGTTACAATGCCTGTATGTTCCACCATACAAGTCAATGGGGAAAATTATTGATTTTAATTGATAGATGCTTGGCTCCTGATTAACCAGTCGAAAAGCTGTTTGTATGCAGGATTAACCAGATATTAAAAAATAAGTCACTTTTTTAGGTGGCTTTGGAAGGAAGCAGTGCCAAATTTCATCTAAATGTAACTATAACACTTACACATGCATTTGGAAAAGAATACCTGTTGGACAATTATTAGCCATTTTACATTTTGGACACAGCGGGACCTCTGTCTCTCCAGAGGGAGAGATCAGGCTGAAGAAATGCATCCTAAAGCAGTGCGACTGAACCCAGAAGGGTGGTAAGCGAGCAGGACTAAGCTAAAGGCTAACCTGAACAGGACTGTGCTTTAACAGGACTGTTTGCTAAGGTTAGCTCAATAGACAAGAAAATCTGAGTCTCCTTTGAACAAAGCAAAGAATGCAAAAAAGTCTGTGTTTTAATCTACTGAAATATATGTAATCACCAATTCATCACTACAGCTAGTGGGCGGCATTTTGTTTCACACTCTGTTAGTGTGCTACACTGCAAGGTGAGGAAATAAATGCACAGGCGAATTGTTTATTTAAGTAAACATTGGTGTGCAAATCTATTTTTGAATGGACCAGACCAGTGAAGAGAGAGATAAGAGTATAGTTAGAGGAAGCCATCTCAGCACTGAAGGATTGTTTTGACTGCACAGACTGGAATATGTTCAAGGAAGCTGCCACTTATGCAGCTTGTTAACTAGGAGGAGTACACAGCATCTGTGTACTACATACATCAGTAAGTGCACAGGGGCTGTTGACCAGAGATGTTCACAAGTCATTTTTACCAAGTACTTTAAGAACACCAAGGATAGATTGTGCAGAGGCATCAAGAAAATGATAGACAACAAACCAGAAGCTCCATTCTGTGACTACAATGTTTCTGTTCCTGATGTCCTCAAAGCCTTCAATGCAGTTTATCATAAAATTTCAGTAAAATTCATGCTTCAACTTGTTAACCAGGTATTTTATCTGTTCTCAACAGGTGTGAGGACAGCTTGAATACCCACAAAGCTCCAGGCAAGACAACATACCTGGTTGGCTGTTGAAGGTACAAACCAGCTGAATGAGATCTTCACAGATGTCTTTAACACCTCCCAGAGACATACAATTGTCCAAGCATACTTCAAAACCACCACTATAGCTCTAGTCCCAAAGAAGTCTACTGTAACCTGTCTGAGTGATGGCCATCTGATAGCAGTCACTCCAGTTATTATAAAGCGCTTTGAGAGGCTCATCATAGACCATATTGAAGCCAGATTCCCCAGCATCTTTTGCCATCTCTAGTTTGCATAATGCCTAAAATGGTCCATTGGAGATGCTGTATCTACTGCACTTCATCTCACTGACCCACCTGAAAATCAAACTCATATGCGAGGATAATGTTCATTGTTTTCAGCTCAGCTTTCAAGACCATAATCCCATATAGGCTGGGCATGAAGCTGAGGGTGCTAGGTCTGAACAACTCTGCAACTGGGTTTTGGACCATAATGAGTTGGAACCATTGTGCTGAATACCTGCGCACCACAGGGCTGTGTTCTGAGCACATTGCTCTACACTGTGCTATACCACGACTGCTCTGCACAGTTCAACACTAATCATCAGTTTGCTGATAATGGGTAATAATGGGTCTTATCAACAAGAATGAAAACAGCATACAAGGAGGAGGTGCCAAGCCTCACTGGCTGGTGGATGGTCAACAACTTGTCTCTTAATGTGGACACTCCCAGTGGTTCCACCATCAAGGGGATCAGAGACATCAATATCCTGGGCATCCACATCTCACATAATCTCACCTGAGGTGAGATTGTCCTTGGCTAAAAATGCATAACAGTGTATTCATTTTGAAAGTGTTTGAAAGTGCTACCATTGAAAGTGTCTTAACCAGCTGCATCACAGTCTGGTTTGGCATCTATGCTGCCTCTGACTGAAACACCCTGCAGCAGATTGTGAAAACAGCTGTGACTCTGCCCTCCTTTCAAGACAAAAAAGCTGTACAGGAGGTCTTCGGGGTCCAAACTAGTTTGCCCACATAGTCAGTAAGTTGCTAATGGCGTAAGCCAAAACACTTGTGTCTCATTTTTTAAAAGTTTTATGGGAGTGAGAGTCATAAACTCAAAACGTTGTATGCCGAGACTGTAACCCAGTGACCCCTTGTATAGTAAAAGAATGCAGCATTGTGGAGGACAAAACACACTCACACTTTATTTGCCCTTTTGCCTTTAGGCAGACAGTACCATAACATCTACTCAGACACCTACAGACCATACAATAGCTTCACACTGCAAGCTGCTCTTCACACAACACACTGCTCTTTCCATTCACCTTTGTTCACTTACTTCACAGGACTGTAAACTGCACTTGCACTTTTACCTTAATCTACTTCATTATATTTGAATGAATAGTTCTGAATAGTGCAGATTTTTACATTCACATGATGCCAAATGAAGGTACAGGTGCTACACCTCATATACAAAGGCTGCTAAATCGCTGTCCTTATGCAGTTGTTCATGTGCTGTGAGTGCAATATATGCTCAGATGCTGCCAATGTCCTTCCCTGTTCAACAGTATATATTAAAAACTCTATACAACTATATGCAGGTAAAGTACATTTTGTAGTACATTTACATACACAATAAGTGCAGTTGGATTGTATCTTATGCCTAATGCCCACTGTCTGCACTTTAGACAGGTATTGTTATTGTGCAATGTTATCATTATATGTGCAGTGTGATCACAGAGGAAGAGGAAGTTGATAACAATTATTTATCATAATAAAATATCTGCTGTAAAAATTATGTTGTAGACACAACTCTAAAATATTGCATACACGAAAGCATGAATGAAAGCACTGAAATGAGACAGAAAAGAGCAGTGAGCAAATGTGAGGGGTAACCAGGGTTTGTGTTGTCCCTCACTGATGCGTGTGAGTGTGTGGGTGTATGTGCTGGAATGTGTGTAACATTTGCAGCCAAACACAACCAACCTGGCATCAATACCCCACAGTTTTACTGTTATCCTCCACACTTATCTCTCTCTCTCTGTCTGTCTGTCTCTCTTTCTCTCTCTCACACACACATACACACCTTCTTTTATATCAATTCCTGTCGTTCATCCTCTTCCTTATGTCTATCACTCTTGCTCTATCAGTCTGCCTGCTCTCGTTCATGCTCAGTCTTTTTCAATCGCTCTTTGTCCGCTTCACTCTCATTCTTTAATGTTCTTCTCTCTTCCCCATCTCCAGCAGACCTCCTGTCACCTTTTGTCATATTGTAGCTTGTGATTGCTACTATAATAGTAGCCATCTTTCTGAGGTCAAAGAGTAAATTGGGGTTCTGAGTAAACACATAGGTGCTGTCCCTAGGTGGTGTATGTGTGTGTTCACTTAAGTACATTCCTGGCTCCAGAATTCCACTTTCAGTGCCTTTGACAGAATGCACTTAATGTCAGTTTCTATGTTGTTTTTCCACTTCTGCTCTTACTCAAATTCTTCAAGTTTTTGAATAGCTGCAAATAAATCAAAGAAATAAAACACTGACAGCTTTGAATTATGTTGTGATTGCCATGTCCTGTCCTACTTTTTCCCCCATCTGATTGTGTTACTTCTACACATGGTTTGTTGTTTGCCTGCTTTACAATAGTCCTGCCCCACTATTAGTAGATCCACCCGTTGTCTGATTCACTTTCCTATCTTATGTACATATACCCCAGTCACTTGCATTGTTAGAGTTGTCACGTCTTCGTGTTCTGTCAGTTTTTGTAAATAAAATCTGTAGTTTAAATTTGCATCTATCCTCAGTATCCCTTAAACCCAGTGGAAAAAAAAAATCAAATCTTGTATTTTTCACACTAGCCCCTTTAGTGCTTTAATGCAGATTTACAAACTCTTGGCATCCTCTCAGGCAGCTTTATGAGGAGCCTCCTGAGATGCTTGAAATTCTGTGAGCATGAAATTCTATGTGCAGAATGTGCTGTATATAATAAGCACTTAAAATCAGGCAACCAGAAAACCACAGGCAAAAGATTGCCTTTTGAGGTTTCTGAGGTTATTTATTGTGGTTAGGTCACAAAACGAACACCATTCCTCTATAAATATGGGTATGGACTCGTCTTTGGTCACACAGCAAGCTGTGATGCACTGGGTATTCTTACCTCCTTCAAATATAGTCAGCATGATAGACGGTCTAGTCTTTGCTCTCCTCACACAAGTGTCCCTTGGGTGCCCATAACCCAGCTGCTGCTTCACCTGTTGTCCTTCCTGTGCTGACCACTTTTAACAGATACAAACTACTGCACAATGGGAACATATCACTTCTGCAGTTTGGAAATGTAAGTCTTACTAAATTCAGATTCTTATGCTTGACCATTTTTCCCGCCTACAACACATCAACTTCATTTTAACCAGACAAAAATTATGCAGGCTCCTTTTTATCATGTCTATATATGCACAGCTACACTGGACAAGTGCACTCTCAGAATAAAGGTACTGAGGGTACTAGAATCAGCTGGCCAAGATCCACATTAATGTGCTCAACATCACAACAGGAACACTCATGCCCTGTTATTTACTAAGCTTATAGTTTACCACTCACTCATTGTGGTTCAGTGCTACAAACCTCCTCTTGTGCAACTTCATACTAATGGATCTCATCCACCAAAAAAGAAACATATGAACACACATTTTTGAATGTTACTTATTCATTCAGCTTACATTATTACCTTTCCTATGCCACATTTTCGTTAAGTTTAGCAAAACTACTTTACAGGTTTAAGAAACAGATGTGGACTACTTTAGCACTGATGTACATCGCTCTAAATGAGAGCATCAGCTAAATGCCGTAAATGTAAATGTAACACATGACACTTGCATACACTCTTTCTCCCACATTCCTACCCACACACACACACACACACACACACACACACACACACACACACACACACACACACACACACACACACACAC
>JBBPDC010000019.1:11921856-11945122 GCA_037974485.1 Hemigrammopetersius urotaenia
ACCGGTAGTCATAAATCAGGTACCATGTCCAGCACACATCTGACAGCTGACATGTCATAAATCTTAGGGGTCATAAATCATTTTTGACATAAAGTATATACTATAACTACTAAGGTGCTAATCACATTAGATCATTTTCTGTTATCTATCCCCCAAAATCTGAGGCAAGTTTCAGCCACTCAAGAATAACTCTGCACTTTACACTGTTTCACCTCTCAGGGAATAGATGTATGTGTTGGGAAGACGCAGTGCATAATATGCTGCGATGCAGCTACAAAATGTGAGGCTTCACAAACTCACAACTTCTCCTAGATTGAATAAATATTTCTGAGGAATGTTGTGCTGGGAAAGGCTTTTTATGGTTGGACAGCCATATTATTTCAGTTCTTCATCGCTAAACTTTTATATATAGTGATAAAATATTAAATATTAAATTTAATCACAGGTAGTGTACAGGTATGAGATTGTACATAATCGAGTCGACTAGTCGTTTGATGACATCACACACGCAACGGAGGAACTCAGGCGTCCTACACTGAGCAACTTTTATTAAAGTTCTCTGTAACATTAACAGTCAACATGGCAATTAAACAGAACAAAACAAAGGCTGATGCCTTGAATTTTTTGGTAAATTTAAATGTACAAAAAACTGTTGAAAATAGCTTGGGACAACTCAGGCTAAATAATGAAGTTGTAGCTTTTTGCTCTGTTACGGCTTCTGCTGCACGGCTCCTCTGGATGACAAGGGGTGGAGTTACAGGGGTTTGTCGACAGCTGTAGTGTCCAATGGAGGTAAGAGATTTAATCCCAAGCTATTTTCAACACTTTTCATTGAGAAAATATATATATATATAGGGCATTAACACAAAAGTAGACTACAGAGCCTCGAGTCAACGCCCCCACTCACTGCCCTCACTTGTATATGCAATGCAATCTCTGCCTCTGATTGGCTGACACACATTCCTTGGTTTAACCAATTATTATATTCCTTTCATAAACCACAACAAGACTAGAAACATGCGGCAGAGGAGACAGACACACATGTGGAGATACTTCACACAAAGAGCACAGTGACCTTCACAACCTGCAAGTCTGTGTTATAGTACAGTAACAGTACCATTTTTTTGCATCTGAAACGGCTCTGCTAGATAACATGGCTAACACTAGCACTGCAGGGCGTCGTTCTGCCTTGGCGAGTTGACAGCCGTAAAGATTTTATGGACATATTTTCAACAAAACAAACACACACACAAAGTGATCATTAACCACTAGCTGCTGCAGAAGTCAAATGGCAAATTATGGAGCACCATGCCTGAATCTTCTACTCCTTCAAATCTAATTCTTCAAAGCAACTTCAGCATTCGGGGTCAGTGAGAAGCCGCTTAAAGCTCCAAAAGTCATATTTTGTTCATCTTCTAAATGAGAATAATTTCTCAGTATCAACAGAGAACATACTTCTTATTTAAATGCTTAATTACTGGTTATTTGCTTAATTTGATATACAAAAATTGAAATATGTATTTTGAAATAAGTGTTCCTGTAGACGATGTGCACCAGTTTTCACATGTCATTTGGCCAGATGTGTTCAGACATTTGCATGACGGTATATTAATTACTTCTCACTCAAAGCTCAGTGAAACAGGACGTGAAATTCAAGTGTGAATCCTTATCAGCCCCACATATGTGCTCTTGAGTAGAAGAGCTGATATTTTATTATGAAACAAAGTGTAGATTTGAAAATACTGAATGTTAACTAAATGCAAATGATGCAGGTCATTTCACAGTTCTGTGCTACAGTTTAATAGTATAGCAAAATGGCAATATTATGATATTTAAAAAACATGGAAAAAAGAGGACACTCAGATTTACTCAGTGTTGAAGCTCAAGCATTAACATGAAAATGTTCTAATGAAGAGCACCTGCTCACACAAAAATGTGATCATATCCCTCTGGTGTAAATGATGATCAAGGCACATTTGGAAGCTCATTAGCTTAATTAGCTAATGAGTATTTGAATGCCATTTTGAATGACCTTTTGCTAAAACAGCAAGAAAGTGTGTGCCCCCTTGAATTTCATGTTGCTGCTTTTACCGTCACAACCTAACACTAACAAGATGTAGCTGAGGCTTAGAAAAGTTGCTTCAGTAATACAGACTATGGCAACAGATCTCTTTGGCCAGCCATCATTTGTGTCAGTGTTTGGATGGTTTTGTACATAGTGTTACGCTACGAATTTTTACACATGTAAACTAACAGCTGACCACACATGATATTTGATGATAATAATAATAATAATAATAATAATAATAATAATAATAATCATCATCTGTAAATAGTCTATAAGATTTCTGTTGTGCTGTACAATTCCATTCCAATAATAAATAACACATTTAACTCCTATGTAAACTACAGCTTTTTTCAAGAAAACTCCAGTTTGTTTTTATATTTAGACTTTTCATTGGAGAACAGTATAAGCACTCACGCACAGTGGGTGTCATACTTGTTTATGCATTAGCCCGCTAAGAGCTGACTGTATGACCTTTGCTGATACCATTATCCACTGTATTCAAGGACACATTATACAAATCTGTAAGGAGACTACCCAATACACGTTAAAACTGATACTTTGTCCAGACATTTAGACATTAAATCTTGGATAGATATTGACAAGATATTGGAGTTTCTGTGGGAAATTGTGCCCATTCATTCTGTAGTGCATTTATATGGTTAGGTACTGGTGTTAGACAAGAAGTGCAGGCTCGGAATCTCCATTCCAGGTAATTCCAAAAGTTTTGAATGGGGTTGAGGTCAGGATTCTGTGTGGGCCAGTCAAGTTCTTCTACACCAAACTCATACAACCATGTCTTTATGGGCCTTGCTTTGTGTCCACTGGAGCACAGCCTCGGTCCCCAAACTGTGTCCATAAAGTTGGAAGTATGACCCTTACTTCCAGTGGGTCTACCCCAACCCTGAAAAACAGGTGGGTCCCAATACTTTTATCCATATAGTGTAGCATTGGCTTTTTTTGCTGCAAAGTTCATGACAGACAGTGGCAGTACAGACCTATCATTCAAAAGAGAGATCAGATGGCTTTCCATGGTGGCAGAGTTTCTATGTTAAGCTAGGACCTATTTATAGTGAGGTATACCCTTATTATGCCAAGCTGTGTCAGCTGTTCATGTGTTACATATCTGCAAAAAAATATGCTGGCAGTTCCATGTGAAACCTTCCCAAGGGCATGAGGGCATATATAATTTAGCATGTAAGTGAATAAGCTTGGCTGATGCTTGTGATCTGGCACATTGACAAGGACTAATCAAACACTCATGGACAGTTATTTTAGGAAATGTGTGTATTTTATCGTTTCTGCAACCTTTGGATATAAACACTTTTTGGAGTCTGGGAGAGGGAGGTCTAACGTGTTTCTTCTGAGACCCATGGAACTTCATTGCATCTTTTTCAAACTGCCGCTAATATAGGACACATGGGCAGCTCAACATGCTTGGATACGAAGTGCCAATTCAATTATGTCACCTAACAAATGTGCATTCTGGCTTACCTCACACTGGGTGATGGTGGGATACGGAGAGGCATGGATGGTTATGGAATTACAGAGGGATCCCAAGGCATTGCCCTTTTAATACACAGTAAATCTAATTCAGCTAGGGTATGTAGCAAATCAGCAGTTACCACATTAGAGTGATTAACCACAACCTGTGAAGTATTTCAGGAGACTGATAGCATGCTGTTAACAACTGGACTGCAGAAGGTAGATCAGTACTTCAGCAATTGAGAGAGGCCATCTATTAATTAGTTTTAATCTCAGATCATAATCAAGAAGCAGCGTTCCGCAGAAGGCCTTCTTTTAATACACGCACTTCAAATATAATCCTGTGTAGGAGCTGAGGTTAATTGCCTTGTATTGTGAAATGTATTCCAATACAAAGAGTGACAGCAACTGATTAGATCTCACAAGAACACTGTTTTTCTACCTAAAATCCTAAAAAGTAATTATGACCGACACTGTGGCACAGCATGGTCAGTGTTTGCCAATGTTATTTTCTGGGGTTTTTTCCCCCAATGGTTTCTGGACAACAATTACATGTACTCATGTTTCAACAATCCAAATGAAACTTGGTGTAATTGTAAGCCCAAATGGCTGATACAAAATAAGAAATTGGTGTCCTTAGGTGGACACATACCTTCATGCTATAGCACCCAGAATAGAGAAGGTACAAAGCATTTTTGGACAATAGTCGCTTTGCCAAACATTGCAAAGTGTTTATGACATGTGCACACTCAAGTTATCCTGTGATGCGAAGATTCGAACTGCACATTTCACTACTACCACATTCTCAGCCAACTGTCATGAAATTTCTTCCATAGATGGTGCTGCATCTGATACGTATCAGTATCTCAAGAGCCAAGTACATTTTCTAACATTCGGTACGCCACACTTGGCTTCATTGGCTCACATCTCCAACAGTTACAGCTAATACATGAGAAAGTTTAATCTTAATAAGATTACGCTCATTCATAATGGAAATAATGGCGTTTGTCAAATTTCAAAGGAATCAGTCACAAGATGTCATCCCAAGAAGCTACAGCGTTACCAGCTGCCACCTCATTTTTGGGCTCTTTTGTCTCATACTGTAAACACATCTCAAACAAAGTGGTCTGAAAAGGATTAAGGCTTCTTTTCAGATGATCTCTTCTTCTGCTTGTTCCATTCTCCCTTTCTCCTTCACATACACAGAAAATGCCACAGAAGGATAAAGAGAGGGAGGTTCACATCAAGTTAAACTTTTGTCCATTGTTTTCACTGATAGTCTGCCCACAGCAGAATGATAATGAGACCTTGAAACTAAATACATAATTTATTTTCAGGTGACAGAAGACTAATTGGCTAATTACTAACACAATTGCTCTCTAAATGTGTACTTAACAGATAAATGGTTCAGCAAGAAAACTTCGCCCACAAACACCAGGATTTCCAAATGTCAGAGCTGATGAAAGGGCAAAGGGAGGTGAAGTCTTATCGGTGCTCTGCCACTCAGAAAATAGCAGGGAAAAGTTGTGGAACCGAGCCTTTTTTCATTTCTAAATTCATCCTCACAAGAATACTCTGCACCTGTGACAATCAAACAAATAAATGTCAGCGATGAGTCACAGACTAATGCATGTGACCTTAGAGGCTTTTAAAATGAGATCACTCGATGATTTGATTATGCTTCAGTCTGTGTACGCCCAGAATGCACTCGAGATCTAGAGGCTGATGGGAAAGGAGGTTTATTCCATTACTCTTGTTGTCACAAAGAGCTTTAAGAATTAATTGGCTACTGATAATACAGGGATTACAAAAAAAGCAGCAACAAAAAAAAGCAGGCCTGGTCGGCATCACCGACACAAAGACAAATAATGTCTCATTATCCCAGGGGCTACACAAAATTCTGCTGTGTACGATTAAACCAAGGGTGATTACAGCAGTGTTGAAGGCTTAATTTCTGATGTTAAGGACAAGTGGAGGTATTCATCTGTTCCACCTTAAACTTCTTGCAGAAAATGCTTATATGGGCAGTAATGGGCTGTATCTGTCTTCACCAACTGTGACAATGAAGTCCAATATGCTAGAATCAGATGAACAAGATATGCAACAGTAAAGTAAAAATGTTATCAGCATAACTACGAAGTGTGATTCCATGTCCATATACAATTGTAACCCTTAATATCTAACACTTTATTAAAAGAATAAAGAAGAACCAGCATAACCAATAGAAAAAACAACAACAAAAAAAAAACATACACACATATATGTAGCTATAGACTATATGGACAAAAGTATTGGGACACATCTTAATTATACAAAGTGCACCATCCATATCTGGTAGAGGTTTCTAATGAGTTCAGTGAAAGTAGCTACAAAACAGCTATTGTACCTAATAAACTCGCAAACTGTTGTGAATGCATGCATGTACACGTATGTGTGTGTGTGTGTGTGTGTGCATGTGTGCGTGTGTGAGTGCACTTATTATTTAGTTACTCTTAGGATGTCTTCATTCTTGCACCTACTCATTATTTCTCTGCACACATTAGAGTTGAAAGGCCAGTGCACTGAAAAATAAAAGTAAATTTGGGTCTCCACTCTCAGACTCTTCATGTCCCATTTTAGCACATCATTGTAAAAACAACCAGGAATCTCGATATAAGGAAAACAGCTCAGCTCAGGCATTTAATCAATTCACATAAACAAATGCACTTTTTCAGCAAACAAACAAGACTCACTATCTGATAGAGGTAACACGTGTTTTTTGACTAAAACTGATTGACTGATGTCTCTACTTGAATAGAAGAGTTGGAATGACATTTTGACTTTTTTTTTGCATTTAAAATCATCCACCTCATTTTTTTTAAATCAGCACAAAAATTTTTGCAAAAAATACTGAAAATGCAAACCGAGCTACTCAGCAGAGTGAATCATTCTTTGATTATTCTGTAAAATGCATGACGGAAGTCTCGTAAGCGAGATATTTGAGCTGAATCCGCACCCCCCTCCCACACACACACACACATTATAAATGTAGCACATGAAAAACTGCCAATTCAAACCCAGTGTACTTTTGCTTTTATCTCCATCCTCTCCCCTCACCTCACACCCTGATTTAATTTGAGGATTGGGGAACATAATGTTCTGTCATCACAGAACAACGGCTAAAAAAGAACCTTGGGCTTATTAAATTTTAATAAGGTTCTCCAGGCAACTTTCCCTTGCCGTAATTGCTTTGTGTATTCCCCCTATGGGGACCCCCGCTCTTGTTTGTTATCAGCATAAAGCCGCTGAAGTCGCAGCCAATGAGAGTCTCTTTCTCTCTCTTTCCTTTTCTCTCTCGCTCTTTCTTCCCCTCTCTCTCTTATATAAACATTAAAAACCGAGAGCATATTCCACCGCCCTAATTATTATCGATATTCTTCTTTTAAAACTCATGACTTTCTCTTCCCTTGAAGCAACGACGCAGGGTTAACTGGAAATTACTGCTCTCCTCATATTTTCAAAGTAGCTTTTTTGTATTACAGGAAATGAGGGGCTACTGAGCAGCATTGATCTGAATCATGTCTCTTGTTGATGGATGTCATAACAAAGTCAATACAATTATCACAGAAGTGCAGCTCAATACCCACATTTCATAATCCTCCGACTGTTAGTGATGATGAATGAATGCATCTGACCGAGCTTACATCACTTTGAAAGGATGTTACTTGGCAGATGTTACGTGGCAAAGGTGTTACATGCAAATGTCACAACATTTCACATCATGCCGTGACACAAGTAACCTAAAAGCTCCAGAGCCAACAGTCTCTTAATAGCATGTATCTGTCTCTGTCTGTTTCTTTATCTCTTGGAGATGTACAGAACATCCAGACACAAATAATACTTGAATGAAGCCACAGAATTTTTTGGCTCATGCGTTGTTGGCCCTATCTCTCAGAGAGAGCAAGTTCAATCCCTGACGACAACATAGTCGTCCATAACCACGAGACTGAGTAACAATTAATCAGCCTTGATCTTTCTGGGTGGATAGGGTGGATCTCTATGATACTAACTGAAGTGGGTGCTGCAATTAGCATTCTCTTCCAAACATGTTGAGTTGTCCCATGATGTTGCATTGTAGCAGTTTGTCAAGAAGTGTGATACAGGATCCAGAAATATTTTATTTGCATTGATACTAAGGACCCAATCCTTATATAAAGGAGATATTACATTAAACTGATTACATATTTCTCATGACTTACTAAAGTTTTCAAGCAAGCAGTAAGTGGGTGGGACTATGTGTAGTTTTAGTAAATCGAGACACACAGTTGCCACATATTGTGGTCACATTACGGTACATTTTGAGCACATATCTGCATTCGTATGTGCATTATTTAACAAGCCAATTCAGTATGCGTTTTCTATTACGCTAACGCTGAAAACAGATGTGGGAGATATACTAGTTTTCCTTCCACTCTCTCTCTCTGCTTAATAGGCTGACAAACAGCCACATGACATGAATGCTCTGAGTTTATGCTCTACATGAAAAGAAGTGCTTTATAATCATACATCATTCCTCTTCTCTGTTCATGAGAACACTTTAAAGGCATCAGTAATGGTATTAAGATTTTAATTATAGTATTATCTGGAAATTAATCAAAAATAAATTGAGTGCCATTACCCATTCCTCGTATTATATAATCAAGTGATTGAGAGATCTTGCTAGAGGATGGAAACTGACTATGTCTAAAACTGGTTTGGTAAAATTACAAAAGAAAAAACGATAAGCCATAAAAAAAAAAAGCCCCAGTTGGTTCCACATTTAATTTTTCAGATTTGGGGTTTCAAATTTATTTTTCAATCGAAGTAAAAAAATCTTTAAGGAATCAAAAACGGTTCCACTATGGATTTTTCCTCTTTAAAAAAAACAAACTTGAATGAAAGTAAGTGAGACTGTGGCAAAGTCACAATCAAAAAAGATTACCATTTATTCTCTTTATCGCCCAAACACTCTGCTCTCTGACAGGTCTCCCGAAACAGCAGGATACATGTAGTCAGTCAGGTACTCCAGAGCACACACTCTGACCACCAAAGCTTTGAGGTAAACAGGAAAATGAGGAGCTCACACCGTTTTCTGCATGCTGCACTGCACACCTCTGTGTAAGAGTGGGACAAACTTGGCTGCCTTAGCGACGGCAAGATGAGTCTTTTAAACATGGCCACCAGTAGCCATCAGACAGGAGAGGGGCTGTCATAACTGAGCCTGAGATACACATCTGCCAGCATGAAGCTGCACTCAGGCAGGGAGATGTACAGCACCTCTGGAAGGAAGCTTGTCTCATTCCCATTCACTCCTACAGAGGGGCTGCTCTTTTCCCAATCTTCATCTCTCACTATCCACCATTTCTGCTTTGTCAGATAACAGATGTATCGTGCTGGGCGATGAAGCAGAGGAAGGAAGATCCTACCAACCCAGAGAGAGCAAATCAAACAGTGCTTTTTCGAACTCCGGATAGAGGGGCATGACAAAGAGTTCTAAGTGTTGACAAGTTTGATCGCAGTTTGATCAAGCATCTGTGCTGGACAAACTGGAACAATCCATGGAGGCCCCAAATCACCTCACCTCTACTTAAACAGGACTTTGGCCTGGCACCCACAAACACCTTCAGAGGTCTGTCCATGCCTTGAACTGGTCAGAGCTGTTTTCACAGTATGCATGGGACCTACATAATATAAGGCAGATCAGTGTATGTAACAAGAGTAGCAAAACCAAGATAGAGATAGAGAGGCTAGAAAATGGTAAATGTAAAAATAAATTCTGTGTAATTTGAAATGCTCAGGCCATGACGTCATGCTTTATCATGCATGTCTCTGTTGTGTTTACAAGTCCCTGTTTATGTACACATTTAATTTATCTGAGGTAGTTTGCTGTTTGTGCACTTATCAGGAGATCCACAGCGTGGAAAAATCCATATCATGGGATAATGTCATACCATATTAATTTTTTTATCTCAACATATCTCTCATCATGACTCTGAACTGGCCACAGCAGGTTTGACACTCCCGCCACGCCCGCAGTCTGCCAGCCTGGAGCCTGCAGAGAGAGCAGAGCCATGGACCAGCGTGAAGCCCACACCACACAGATGTACTGACAGAACCTTCTCGCTGCTCAGAGTGAATAAACACACCTTAGGCACTCACTCACAGTATACAGTGATCATAAAAAACATTAACATTCATAGTCAAACCAAAACAAAAAATGTAAACACAAATGTTATTATTTTTCTCCCCTTGTTTCCCGTTTCTTTTTTTTTTGTGTGTTATCTATTGAGAGTTAATTACACCATGAAAGTGTATTTGTGATAAGCTGACTAGCATAGATAAGCACTGACTGCTCTCTCTCTTATAGAGGAGCAAGACGGTGAATAAATATTTGCAGGCAAGCCAATACTGTGCCTCACACACAAATAAAGAAAACCATTTTTAAAATAGCATTTTTCCCTTTGTGGCCAAAATACTCAGGTCAGCTAGAATCAGTAGTTGATATTTTACTTAAAGCTTTGAGTTGTTCTTTAAGAAAAGAGAGATATTCATCCATTCATCCTCACCAGGATCAGGATCCCAATGCTCTTAGGTCAAAAAGAAAGGGATAACCTTGACAGGCTGTTGTAACAGTGAGAATTGGAATTTTAAGACATCAAAACAAGCTTTGAAGGTGCTTGTTTAAAGCACAGCCATGGCTGCTCATCAGAATGTTCATTTTCCATTTGCTTCTCCTCACAGGGTCACCTACTGTTCCTGAACCACAAAGAACCTTTAAAAACCACATGGTTACGTAACCCTCATACTTTACATCCCAGAGGATAACTCTTCAGTTTTGTATAGCACTTCTAAGAAACATGAAGCAGCTTACAGTATGACACTGCTAGGATAAAGAAAATCCCTTCAAAATGAGTCATTCCTCTTTGGCATAAAGCATCGGCTGTAGGCATGACCAGTTTAGGGGGCAAATGTGTGTTATGAGATGTGTGTTTTTCTGCTGTCAAAAAAGGTCCACTGAATGGAGTCTGTTAGGGGTTGTTTAAAGACTCTTTCAGTGTACAGTTCTTTTGTAAATAAGATGTGTGAGTGAAGAGACTTTAAAAACCTATCAGGAGCTTGGATGGGAGTCCAACTGGCACAACACTCAATACATCTGTTAGCTTCCAAAGACTCTCTCCACATTATTCAGTTTTAGCCAGTGTGAGCACGTGTTAGTGGCAGTTAGTTGTCTACTCCAAGCATGCTGAGCTGCTAAATGGCATTATCAACAGTTCAAAGAGTTGCTATGGCATGGATGAAGCATTTGCCAGCCTTCATCCTTCCAGTGTTGGTTGTATTGTGTGATTGGGGTAATCCTATTGGGTGGAACTGAATGGCTAAATTGGGGAGGACGTTGGAAAAGTGGAAAGTTTAGGAACCTTTTGGTTTTATAAAGTATCCTGAATGCATTACTTTTTATAAATTTTTTTCATTATATGATCACATCAGTCACTGAGCGATCTGTAAACTGGACAGAGGCAAGGTTGGCCTTTCAGACTCAAAAGTTGCTATATTTTAGTCAAAGATCTTGCCAAGGCCATAGGCTGTCAGTCTCTTGACTGCAGTTGAATGGCTCTGCCGCTGTTCACCATACCAAATCAATGCAAGCGCAGGAAGGTAGCAACACTAGAGGATCAGACTTTTGCTCCTACCCTGTCACTCCAGCACCCAGGGCATAGGCACCTTGCCAAGCAAGTGCTCCGGCATCAACCCTCAAACGAGAAATACTGCTGCACTCTGCACACACAGCCTCACACTGATGGCCAATGGAATGGCACTCAGCATCAGTCAAGGGTAGTGTCATTGGCTCCTATGAAGAGTTATTGGTTTTTCTCTGTAAATGCTCTGTGGGATGTGGATTATTATGGATGGTGGCCTGCTGTGCCTCTCTCCACACTGACTCCACAAACGGAGACTTTGAAGAAAAACGGTTCATACACTAGCTGGTTTCATATCTGGAGCACGAAGTTTTTTTTTTTTTTTTTTAGAGGGGAGTAAAGTACTTACCCATATATTTATTTTCATAAACAAAGTAGTAACTTATCCACAAAAACAATGCCAATGAATTTAAAAAAATGTTTTAATGTTTTTAGGTACAAGCACTGTCACTGTGGTGGCACCCTCAAAGGTATGTATGCTTCACTTTTAGTCTGGGGAACATAATTGTTCCATATTCCATTGTAGTTATAGTTTTACATTGCATTGGCTCCGAGTACACTGTCTTAACTCCAGACTTTTATTTTGTGAACACATTTAAAATCGCTAATCAAGAAACAGATATAACTATGCCTCTTTGTACCTTGGGAAACTACCTAGGACGGTAGATTGTTTCAGCTATTATAGCAGAAGAGCAGTCTGAAATGTAAGAACTGATGCTTTTTTGGAGTCAAAAAAAGAGTCAAAGAGTTTTAAGATTTTCATAAAGACATTAATTATAATTATAATATCAATAACACTTTTCCAATAACACTTTCACCTCACATCTTCTGCTTACATAAAGCACCTAATAACTGACTACAACAATTGAAATCAGTTATATATAGTTTTTGCTATCATTTACACACTGATTTTGTTCACCAGTTTTTGTTGCCTGACAGCAGTGAGCCTTTTAGAGCAAGACTGATTTTTTTTTCAAGGATTGCTTTAAAGTATATAGAAGCAGGTGTCTGTGTGTTTACGTGCTTCATTTGGGTCTGTTTTTGTTGCAGAGCTGTGTGACAATCCTCTTCCCTTCAAGTAAAAGTGGCCTGTGACTGATCTGTTTGATTGTCAGACAAATGGCCCTTTAACAGCCATGTTAAATGACAAAACCAGATTGTCTGACAATGAGCAGAATCTGACCTGTGATACCAGGAAAATAGAAAGTCTACTAGGCAAAAGCACTACATCATCCCTCTAAGAGCACAACTTTAAAGCGGCTAAAACATTCAATCGCTCTATTGCTATGACATTTTTTCACAATTTCTTCCTTTCCTCATTTTTTTCCATTCCTGAGAAACCATGTTGATAAGGAGGGAAGCAGTATTAGAACAAAGCTATTTTATTTTTTTAATATCTATTATTTTAAACCTAGTAATGGCGTTTCCAAATGGCACAAGAATCACCCTGCCAAAAATGAGACAGGCAGAAAGTATGTTACATGATTGTGCCTCTAAGGGCTATCCGTAGAATCAAACACAGCGTACAAGTGCCACATGAGTTTGATTCCCAGTTGTGCTATAGCGGTCCATGGCTAGCAAAATTGGCTTTGCGCTCTCAGAGTTCTCCTCCAAGTACATTAAACCCTATTAAGCCTGCCACTGACCTTCCAGTGTTAGAGGCATCTCGTTATAGTGTCCTAGTTAGTGGGTAGAATTAGACATAGTAAATTCAGTAAAATTCAGTAAAAAAAAAAAAAAAATCAAAACCACAAACAATTTAGCAACTGGTGGGCTGTAACCCCACCCAGGGTAAGTCCATGCCTCATGCCCATTGACCCCGGGTTAGGCTCCAGGTACCCGCAACCCTAGTGAGGATTAAGCGGTTACAGAAAGTGAGTGAAAAAGAACCTGGAGCACAACATTAACTTCTTCTTTGTCCTGAACTGTTAAGAGACCCATTCTCTTCTAAGATAAGCCTGCAAGCTGCTTGTCAACACTCCTGTTCATTATGCAAAGCTAAGCTAGGAAGGTTGACTCCAGGCTTTCAATTGTTCACAAAAAAAGTTGCATCACTGAGTTTTTCTGAGATAGTGTAAGCATGAAAAGGAGGGTAATTGGCAACATGTTCAACTATCCCTTTAAACCCTGTACCACTTTTGATATCTCTTGAGCCTGCTTCTCTTACAAGCTGACCTTTACTCACACACCAAGATCAGACAAAACAAGCGTCCACTGTATAAACAACTGGATCCACGGCTAAATTACCAGAGTTAAATAAACACCCACAGTGTTGAATAAGTACCTACAGTGTAATAAGTACCTTTTCATTTAATGAAAACTGTTAGAGGACTGGGGATTTCACTGAATAACAAATAAGTGTGTGAGCATGCAAATGTATTCAGCACGCAACCACTATGCTTCGCACAGCTTTGAGCATTTAGCTGTATATCATCCTTTTCAACTATAACTCTCTAAAAGGATGAACCCATTCCACACTGTCATGATTTCAAGTGATTCGGCTATAATGGCCAAGTCTTCCTGTTGAACAACTGTTATTCAAATTAACGGCCAATAAGTCTTGAATACCAAGAGCTCATTAAAATGGATAAGTTTGGTGCTGACCTTTTAGGCAGCAGTGATTTCTCTGATGCTTTCCCATTCTGCATTAATTTAAGCCTCCAAATGTCGGACACAGGAGGGCATTAATTCCGACAGTTTGTATCTGCATGGTAAATGCTGTCTCTCTTTAAATTCCCCTTCAAAGCCACAATTAAAAAGATCATGTTACTAATTGATGAATACACGCCTTGGCAAACAGGCGGTCTTGAATTAAACATGTTTAGTTATTTTCTCCTCCAGTGTTTTGAATGTTTGTTAGTGCTAGCAGATGTAGCCCGATTTGCATCAGAAATGTAAATTGCAGCACTAAGTAGGTTAGAGAGTGGAGCAGGGCAATTTTGCCCAGTGCAAAAGACTCCTCTGCAGAGGAGATCAAATGGCAGCAAGGCTTCAGAGTGTGGGCAAGAAGCAGATGCCTGCCTGGTTTGCCCCTTCAGGCCAAGGTCTCCAAAGGAGTGACCCAGAACCCCACTGTTCCTCTCTGGTTCCTCAAGCTATAGAACAATCCTCCACTGTTCTTCACTCCCGGCTCACTAAGCAGAAGAGGTAAAAACCTGGAAGGCATCTCACTAATATAAAGATTGTCAATCTGGGAATGCTCGCTAGGGAACTTTTGCTGGCAAATAAGAGAAAAGTCATGTTCTCTCAAGGAAAGGTCTTACTTGCAAGCTGTCAAAACACACTTCGCTGTAAAAAAAACGCCCATGCTACTTGCCGTTGCCACATTTTTTTCCCAGATATTCTATATATAGTGCACTCCGTTCCCACTTCAGAGAAACACTTCTATCAGTAGGTTCAGGAAGCTTTAAGTGGCAGTCCAGGCCTCCTTTCCCTGCTGCTCTAGTTCAAGGTCAGCCATCAAGAACTGGAAGCTGTGGCAGACACATATTCCCTCTCCTAGCCTCTCCCACACAGGTCCCGAGGTCTGTCGAGATCTCCTCGTCAGTGAAAGGGAAACGTGAGCCTTTGCGTCATATCCAAGGCTTTATAATTACCGTCATTTGTCAAGCATACACATGATTTATAGTCAATTAAAACTGGCCCAAAAAGGCCCCATGCAGCCTGTTGTGTGTGGAGTGAGTGATTAATGCAACACAATTACAGCTGCGCAAGTGGTGTAATCTGGAGAGGAACTCTGTCAGAGAGGGAGATGGGGGAAATTTGCTACATGCTGAAGTTCTGGTTCATGCAGAAGAACCTCAGACAAACTCTGGAAAGAAGCCTGACACTATGTGAATGGCAAGAGGAATTTGCTTTCACTGTCTGATAACTGAAACACAGTTACATGGCTTTAAAGCACTGCAGGCCCAATAGAATTTTTCTATTCCAATGCTGAGAATACCAAGACTGAATTCAATACATCATCTTGTGTTTCTTTCTTTGTACTTTTAACACTAGTAAAACAAGTTTTTAAAGGAAAAAATGTATATTCCTAATTATTAACTGCTCTCACAAATGCTCTTGTACTTGTGTGATGTCCCTTCAAGACAAATTAGCTATAGTCAATGATAAGACAAAAATGTCTTTGTATGGTTCACAAAAAGTATTAGTGCTTACAATTTCAATCTATGCAGAATTATACAGGTAAAATTAACAGTAATTGTAACTGTTGAATGTTACTTAACTCACTCAGTCACTAGCAATTCTGTGAAACTCCAGGCTATACTTGTTCCATTGCAAGCTGATAACAGCCTGAAGCAGATTATTGTACTGGACAGGTGCCATTTCTATTTAAATCTTTCAGTTAGTAGCCGTGCTATGATTATACCTAAGACGTTTTTAGTGAACATATTAAAATACTCATTCGTCCCTGAGACGATCTTCCAAGGACAAGATGCTGAACTGTTGGAATGTTTCCAATTGTGAGCATTTTGAAGCCAAAACTGAATGCAGCAACAGAGTTCACAAATAATAAATACAATAAAAAAAATATGCGGCAGGCTAAATCACATGTCCTCCCAGTTTATTTTACAGCCAATGAAGCATTCTATTAAATAAAAGCACCAAGGATTCACTCTCTTATCAAACACATTTACTGAATGAAAGAATCTCTGCGGGAGTGTGTGGATGTATGTGTGTGTGTGTGTGTGTGTGTGTGTGTGTGTGTGTGTGTGTGTATGATCTTGAAGTATGCATATATGAGAACATGTGTAACTTCAAAATATAAAACAGAAGAGAAAGTGGGAGCACAAGATCGATTTTTCTGAAAAACAACAGGCCAAATGCTTTGGCATGATGTTAGTCAGGCCTGATGGAGTGGCAGGAAAAAGAGCCCATGCCAGGAAACTGGTCTTCTTCTTACAGTTAATAAGTACTGGGCCTTGGGCCAGACCAGAACAGACCTTCCACAGTGATCTGTTCATTAACTACTGTACAGCAAGCTGATAATGTCTCTGCGAGTCAGAGTTTGCCTATTATACAGAAGGCAGAGAAACTAAGTACCTCAAGCTTCATATACAGTATTTAAGTATATATGTACTTCTGGCAGCAATGAGCAACTACTCTGATTCTGTGTGATGCAATGTTAGTAAAAGCAACAAATGGTTTAACTCAAAAAAACAAATTTGGTAGAGCAGAGTATGGTGCCAAAAACAAAGTTTTAGAATTTGAATTTAAAGTGGATACAATTTTACAGTGTTTCTAGCAGCTGTTGCACACTTTTCACATGTATCTCTATGGATCACAACTGGAGATTTACAGAAAGCTGCAGTACTTTGGAGTCACCAAATCTCCTAAGTAGGCCCATCAATGAAAAACTATTTGATCTAGTGCCCGCAGTAGCTTCTGGCCAAACAACTCAGTTTGTCTGCTAAAACACTGTTTAAGAGAAAAGATTGTTTATGATGAAAAAATGGAGTTAAACTAATTTAAATGCAGGCAGATGCTGAGTTGTGGAAATATGATTTCTTCATTTCCTTGAGGCATCAGGAAATACAGATTTGTGGTATGTCCACGTCCCTCTGTCAGTTGAATAATGACCATGTGACACTGGAGCTGGTGTTGAATTAACAGCGGGCAGGCTTAGAAACACGACGGGATCAATCTCATTGGCTTTTCATAAAATTGCGTTCCATTTTCTTTTCTTCATTAAAGCGTGAGGAAAAGATATAGCTATAACCAGCTGAAAAGCTGAGCTCTGAAAAACGATCACACCTCAATGAACCAAACCTGCACTCTTAGATTGGAGAGCACTCCTCTTTATTTGATTTTCTTTTTAGCTATTTAAAAAAAGACTTGAACCTATTGGAAGAAACACTGCACCTCTGTTAGTGCTTGCACTTATCAAAGAGGTTAACTGAGAAGAACTTCATTTCTCATTTGGGTTGCAGAAATTGTCGAGCTGGTGTGAAAGTAATCATGTTTTAATTTAGCTCTATTCCCCAGTGGATCTCGGCTTACATGGCGGCATGGAAAGAAAATAAACAGATAAATAAAATGGCTTCATGTTCTATGGACATGCGGCCAGCATAATTAGGTCTAGCAGCTACAGACATGCATGGCGCGCTCAGATGCCAGGGGTCACTCGAGGACATGGGCGGGACAGAGAGAGAGGAGATAACACCATCAGCATTCAGGAGGGCTAGCTTTGAATTCACCTGTGCATTTTTTATTTGTCTGTGTGATTTAAATTATTCATAAAGTCACCCTTCCTGTTCATATGGAAATAACAGTACATGTCATGGTGTATGGTTGGCTATATTGCATGTTGCATTGTATGGGTTTGTCCATGGGTGTGTGCAGCCATATGCTCACATAGGGAGGCGTATGTGAGGTGAATTTAAATGCATCCTAACACTCACATGCATTTCAGAATTTGATTGTGCGTTGGGTCTTTGTGGGAGTTTATTTCCCTGACCCAGGATGCCCAGTCCAGCAGAGGTGTTCACCCACTGACCACCTCCATCTGCATAATTACAGAGCAAGCCTTGCCATGGAAAGAGAGAGGAGCAAAGCATTTACATAAATCTGCATGATTTGCCTGCACAATTAACCACTTGTGACACCAGTGATGTGTCTCTAGCACTGCTGACACAAATAGTGACTTATTTGAAACCATCCCCTTATTGGAAGTGAGAAGTCAAAATCTTTTTGACGTGTTCAACAGCCCATATAAATCATTGCAGTGAATGCTCTAATGCTACATCCTGGCTCATATGTACTCTCATGTACATGATGATGGTCTCTGTACACATGTCTTCCACTTACAGGAGTACATTCAGGATAATGGAGGTGTGTGGTGGTCCCAGAGCTGCTCTGTAAAGGAGTTCTGAGCTCTGTTTCCATCTACATGGATTGCTGAGCTCAGAGATGACAAAATGCCTCAGTGCTTCTCGCAATCAAACACCCAAACATAAAAAAGATTGAATGAGAAAACTCCAGGCAAAATTTGCCATCTCACACCATCAGAAATGGAATATATATATTTTTTTTCTGTGGAACAGCCTTTCACTAAACGCCATCTTATATCATGCAGCAATGTCATCTAAAGGAACAATTAGACCTCTGAATTCCACATCTGCTGCAACTAAACAGGATAAAAGGTTCTATGTAATTATAGCATTTGAAATCAACACGCAGATCAATAGTGCGTCAAAAGTCTCTCACAAGAGGAAAAAATCATGCAAATGGTTTTCCTGCGGTCCTTCTTGGCTGACAGTGGAGGTCCATTCTTCTCCGCTTTGTCCCGCAACCTGTTGACATGGCTGTCAGAAAGAAACTCTGGTAGCAAAGCCAGAGTCCCACTGGGAACCCAATTCTGTGCCAGCAAGACATTACTGCCAATCCCAAAGGAAGTTGAAATGCACTCGGCAGACATTACTGTGAATCTCAGAGGAAATGCAGCCCACTCAGTTGTGACAGTTCTGAGAAGGAGACTCTTCCAACATGGCGACTGTCTCACACGGTACGGACCGCAAATCAACATGCATGGGCTACATCATGCTTTCTCTGCCATACACTACGAAACAATGTATTTAAAATGTGCTTAACCCTTAATTTACCCTTGAAAGTACACCAAACCATTGCATTTAAATTAAGCTGGCCTTGATTTGTGAAATGAGCCCTTAATTTTACCTTAAAATTTGATTTAAGGCATGAGTTTGAAACCCCTTAATCTTAAATGTAAGGTATTAATTCAGTAGGTTCTGTTATATGACAGTAAGGGGACAATTCAGCCTTTATCTGTTCACCCTTAGATAATTAATTTACTTTACGGGAAATTAAGATGAAAATTAAGGTAATTTTAGGGGGTAAAATCAAGGCATTTGGTTTTCACTGCAAAATATACAGGCCAGTATCACTGTGTTAATTTGCTCATCTGAAGCAGTCATTATGGCTTTTGGGGAATTCTTGAGTACTATAAACAATTTCTCTGCTATTCACAATACATATTAAACACCCAGTTTTACGCGGATCAGGAGTTGTGGATTCAGTCACACACAGTAGTTTTACATGGAAATCCCCACATTAATGCAGAAACTGCAAATATCCTTCACCTTTTTTTGTTTTTAATTTGGCAGTAAATATATTTTTCAGGATGTTTTTTTACACAAGGGGCATATTTATTTATTTATTTATTTACTTTTTCCAAAACACAATACAGCTGTTTGGTAGATCTAGTGATCCAGTTTTCAAACCCCTACTCCTGGAGCTCTAGTTGCAAAACTCATTTATTATGTATCATCAACTAATATTCTCTATGTACTCTGTTGCACCAGGTAAACACAAACTATAACTTACAAGATAATATGCATATTTAATCATTTTTGTAAGACTTAAATGAACACCCAGTTCAGTATCTAATATGATTTCTTTTGGCCATATTTTAACTATGTATTTGCAATTCTTAGATTATTGGACATTAGAGGGAAAACTGATCCAATCAAATCTGGTAAGAAATCTTGAATAAACAGCACACACTGGTAGCTGTGGATTTCTTCCAGCAGAATAGTTTATCTAAGTGTTAAAGGAACAGTAACAAAATCAGCCTGTTTAATTCTGAAGGATATAGAGGACTGGGTGTGATCATGTACACATAAATGTTAAAATGATTTTGGGACAACACCCACATAAATAAAATAAGTGGAGCCTGATAAGTTGAAAGATCAAAGAAAAAGCATACCCAATTATATCACTGGTAGACAAAGTACCAGTACAAGAAAAATCAGTGTCAGAAAAAATGGTATCACATCATAAAATCAATCCTAATATCTCAATAACATGGCATCTGGATAATCACCGTAGGTCAATGTATTTTAATACCCCCACTGAACATGTACTGAAAAACAGTAAATCCCCACTTATCGTGGGATTATGTTCCAAGATCACCCGTGCAGAGTGAAAAACTGTGAATATGTGATGTGGTAAAAAAAATCCCTAAAACGCTATTTTTGTAGTGTAAATGCTATATATGCCCCCTAATATGCTCCCAAAACACTTTAATTTCATTTTAAACTCTGCTTAATACTTTACCCTTAAAGAAAATGGAATGGTAAACCCGTATTCGTACTGTACAGTTTACACTGAACTGCTGTCTAATGCCGTGCTAGAATGTAAAATACTGTTACCCCTGAATAGACTGTATGTGTGTTTTCTTTGGTATGTGCTGCCATTTTCTTTAGTATAAGCACAGTAAATACAGTAATAAATGCATTTAATTTACAGTAATAAAAATACAGGGCTTTAAGAAGAACAAAACAAAAAACATTTGAGATAGCTATTCGCAGCAATGCCTGCGTCTGCCAGCAATGCCTCACAGGGCACCAGCCAATCAGCAGCATGGAGAAATAAATAACATTCTTGGATTGGCTACTTTCAAAGCTTCCGACGCTGAGTACAGGTGACTGAGACTGCGAGATCTGTGACGGTGTCTTTATCCCTCACTAGACAATCTACTCCAGACTCCCAGTCTAGAATCTAGTAACTCTACAGACCCTGGTTACTAGATTCTAGCTTCACTTTCTGGATAAATAAGCAATTGTTTCCTGCATTTCCTTGCAAAGTATTGTCTATGTTCTACTTAGCATACCAAGTCTGATTGTGTACTCTTGCCTTGTAGTTTTGTAGTTTTTTTGCTCAGATATTTGGATTTGTTTGTCTCTATCTGTATTACGGTTTTGGATATCTCACCCTTTTACTGGACTATTGCTCTGCTTGTTGTAATTCAGTTGTGAATTCTGTTTTTCTCATTATGAATTTTGGTCATCCCCTCTATTAATAAACAACCTTGAACTTGCTGTTTGGGTCCCTGTCTGCAAACTTTTCAGAACACTTCTCCTGACAAATGGACCCAGCAGAGCTCTGATCAATTTTGGCAAACCAGGTGCAGGCCATCAGAGATCTCGCCCACATGGACACGTACCTCTGGCAGTAGACATTCCAACAACCCATGGGCGTGCCAGCCTCTGCATCACCTAACGTAAGCAAGTTAATGCAAGTGAGTTAACCCAAATGTTAATTAACACCAAGCCAGTTAGCTCATACAAGTGAGCCAATGAATGATACTTCCACTTCTACGTTTCTCAGAGTGCTACGCCCCCTCAGCCCTGTCCTGAATCAAAGCCCAATGCAGCTAGGGCAAGTCCTTATGTCTCTAATTGTGAGACAGTGCTGCCTGCAGGCCAATTTGTGCCGCTACTCTGGAGAACCTAAACATGTGATTGCTACCTGTCTTTCTCATTCGGTTACACTTGAACAATTTTCTTTACCAGTCCTGCTCTCGCTTGGGCCTCTCTCTGTGTCTACTATAGTGATAATGGATTCAGAGGCAGCAGGGAACTTCATTGATCAGTGCCTGACTGAACAACTTGGAAGGCTATTTGTTCCCTTGAAAACACGACTCTCAGTATGAGGTTTGAACAGCCTACCACTGGGCACCAGTCACATCACACACCAAACCACGCCTCTCATTTTTATCACTGAGTCTACCCAAGACCCTGCGGTGCTTGGCCACCCCTGGCTTGTTCTCCATAACCCACATATTTCCTGGACTGAAAGAGAAGTAAAAGCATGGGGCCCTGAATGTCCAAACAACTGCATGACCCCACCAGTATGTGCTACCACAGTAGAGAGTCATTTAATAACCATCCCAAACCACACTCCTTCTGCTTACACTGCTTTACAAGATTTCTTCGATGCTCCTGCTACCCAACACTTCCTCCACACCACATTGGCATTGCCCTATTGACTTTTATTACTTTTATCAGGTACTGCACTTCCCAAGAGCAGGCCCTACCCTCTACCATCCTAAAATGGAAAAACAATGTATACTACTTCTCATTCTCTCCACCCTGCACTATTTTCACTATACTTGACTTCAGAAGTGCATACAACTTTGTGCGTATTCAGGGGGGATGTGATTGGAAACTGCTTTTATTACCACTGGAGGTCATTACAAATATCTGTTCATCAAATGCACCCTCAGTATTCCATTAAGTTATGGAGATTTTATGGAGACAAGCTTTTTGTCTTTGTGATATATACATGATATTTTTTATATCTTCCAGACCTAGACACTCACATCTGCAGACTCCAGTTATGGGAGAACCAGTTATATGCCAAGGATAAGTAAAGTGCCTTTTACCAAACCACAGTCTCCTTCTTGGCAGATGGAATTTCAGTTGGAATCCCAAAAGTCTCTAAGCAGTTCAGCAATTTCCAGAATCAAAACCATCATAAACCTCCAGCATTTTTCAGGTCTGTCAATTACTACTGAAGGTCCATCTGCAATTTTGGTCAGGTTACCATCCCCTCACCTCTTAAATATGGAAGATCATGGCCAAATGAATGTGATCACGGTGAGCTGCTAAGGCCTTCCACACATTAACAGACTTGTTAACAGACTCATGTCCATTCCCTCACTGTGATCTTCCTCTGTGTTAAGAAATCAGTTCACTTGGAACTCAGTGTATGTAAACATTACAAAGAAAGTGTGTTAGGCAGGCAAAAGCTGAAAGCACAAAGCAGGTGTAATCTACCACATGCCAAGCAGACTGAGACGTGAGTTACTCAGGGGACTTTGTCAAAGAGCAGGAAGTTTCATCCCTGTGGCTGCTGTTACCCTCAGCAGACATGGGATGAGAGACTTCACAGAAGCTTTTGTAAACATCACGCAAATCAAGGAGAATAATTTATGAGCACTCGAATATTTTGTTGTTTTGTTTGGACACCGTGTCTTTTATTTCCTGTTTTATACCAAAAGGGGGGGGGGGGCAAAAAGTATGCCTGAATGATAATGAGAGGTTTAAGCTGAAAACACCTCCCACTCACAGTCACCTCTTGCCAAGACCCCAGAGAAATATGCTATAAAACACTGATGACATTGTGGTAATAGTGTGTGTGTGTGTGTGTGTGTGTGTGTGTGTGTGTGTGTGTGTGTGTGTGTGTGTGTGTGTGTGTGTGT
>JBBPDC010000019.1:11953218-11972083 GCA_037974485.1 Hemigrammopetersius urotaenia
TGCTGCTGGCCAGCAAGACTGAATCAAGTTGGTCAATGAGTTCTTTGGCTCTAGTGATGTGTCTTCAGTCTGATTTATCTAAATATCTAAGTATCTAAATGCCTGTAGTAAAATTTTGTTGTTGAATACTGGGTGCATTTCTTTGAATGCTATGTATTGTTAAAGGTTTTTCAGTTTCAAACGATTCAAACGATTGTAACTTGACAACCGCTTAAGAGACAACTTTGACCAAGATATCATTTTAAAGCTCTTTTTAATGAATCCAAGACCTCATTTTGCCAGATCAGGTCACAAATATGCCTCTGATTTGTCTTTTATGATCAGAACCAAAAGGTTTTTTTTTGCTAAGTACATAACTGAATGAGTCAAAAATTAGGATAAATTATTACCGACAAAGCAAATCTATAATATGGATTAATAAACCGTAAAATACGCTCTTCATGCTTTTCTTTCCCCACTGCGATGTCTTCTACAGTTATTTCACAGCTCCCGGGAGTCCTTTTAGTTGTTATTGAACCAAACGTTCAAGGCAATTAAGAGATCAGTCCAGCCTGTCAAAGTGCTGGTTTGATTTGGAGAAAGCGCTGAGTGCAGCCGGAGAAAAGTGAGTGAGGCTGGTTAGTGTTGGTGTGGGCAGCCAGCTGCCAGGCTGCATCCGCATTACCAGCTCGCTCTCAGGCAGCTGCTAGGCCTCACTCTCAATTAGAATGAGCATATGGGAGGGTGAGAGACAAAGAGAGAGAGAGAGACAGAGACAGAGACAGAGACAGAGACAGAGAAAGAGAGAAAGGGGTGGCGGGCATACCAGGGAGGACAGGGACCTAATGGCCTTAAGGAGACGAGGTCCAAAATTAGAATAAATCATGAATAGACTAGAAATAAATCAAGTAAGTGTAAATGATTAAAGCGATGCTGTGAGTTTAGTTCTGTTATACACTGGTATAACCTGCTGAGCCTTAGAGGTCAAGAACTAAGTTTCATTTGCTTTTACTACTACTTACAATACAATTATATGGGTAATGACTATGGAATGTCTATGGAACATTTACATTTAAATCAATTCCATAATGAAATGCTCAAGTCTCGCAATGTTTTGCTGCTTGTATCAGTGCCAAACAGTTACAAACAGATCAAAAAAGTCCCCCCGCAAAACAATTCTGAATTATACGATATATTTCCATTAAATTCAAATCATTTTAAAATTGACCGTTCTGAACGCACAGATTTCCTCTACTTCATTTAATTAAATACAATGGAGAAACAATTAAAAACGAATTACATGCTGCTTCAACCCTTAAAGGTCCTGTAGTATGTAGTCCCACTCTTTAATCCATAACATAATACTGTCATAGCAAAATAGTGAATAATCCTTAATAGTTCCTGAATAATTAGGGACCGGAAAAATGAATGAATAATAGACCTGTAGGTTAGGGGGTTTACCATTCTGTTAACCACTCTACTAGCACATCAGGACATGTGCTCAATTCTGATTTCTTGACCTTCTGTTTACACGTTTTTTAAATTGTGACCCATATCTGATTTGCTTGTTTACACTTGCTACAGCAAAGGGGGGTTCTTACACCACACAGTAGCCAAGATGGACGAACGGGAAATATGCTTAATGCTGGCTCTGCGATATGCAAAATTCACCAAATAACACCATGATTTTGAGGCGGAGAAGAAGGAAAATGGCGATTATTGCAGCCTGCGCATATACTTCAGTTATTATGGCCTCGACCATTCAGAGGAACGTCTGGGTGCGTGAGAGATCTCAGTATTGGTGGGAGAATACTGTGGTGGGCTTTAGCGAGGAGCAGTGGGTCTGAAATTTTAGAAGGAGCTAGCCAACTTTCGATTTGCTGTGTCAACGCTTGTCTGCAATCCTCTCTTACAACACGACATTTCGCCGGGCCATCCCTTTGCAGACGTGCCTCGGGGGTTGCTCTGTGGTGGCTTGCAACAGATGCGGGCTATCGCACATTGGCGCATCTGTTTGGAATCAGCAGCGCATCAGTGTGCCTGATAGTCAGTGACAAATGTTAATGACGTACAGAACACAATGCCTAGGAAAATCAGATCTGCCTGTTTACATGACAATCGCATCGGCACATATCTGATTTATATCTGATTTATTTCCACATATGAACGAGGCCTGAAACCGATCTCATAATATCCGAATGCATGTGTTTTTTCCACTGTCATGGAACAGATCCGATCTGTGTCACATATGAGCAAAAAATCTGAATTGGGTCACATTTAACTGACAGTGTAAACGAGGCCTAAGACAGTCAGGTTTAAATGCAGGGCATTAAGTTTAAATGGGTCAAGTAGTAGTGTGATACCACAGTTATCCGTGACCAGAAGCACAATAGACCAGTAGTGTTGTTGTTGCATGTAAGTTAAGTTACATTTATACAAATCAGGACTGTTTTTTAAGTGCATTAAGCTTATCCATGTTTAATTGGTAGCTATAGAGTAAAGATAGTTGGTAGGTGGTGATGAGCAATGCAGTGGGCAAAGAATATGGTAAAAATTAGACATAGATTAAAATTTTCATTAAATTCTCCTACTGGTCTCATATAGTAAGAAACATAACTACATATCATTCTATTATTTTTGAAAGAAAGAAAGAATGAAAGAAAGAAAAAGAAACAACTGAAATGGGGATTACATTAGTACTGGCATGTTGCAATCTAAAGGGACAAAGAGTGAGTTTTTGCAACATATATAGAGCTTATAACTAAAGAACTCTGAAATGGTTGTTGTGTATGAGAGCAGGAAAGAGGGGGTCTTATTGAACATATCTGCCACATAGGAATGGTGGGAGTAATGAGAGTGGGCCTCTAGCAGAAGTGTCATTGTACCAACAGTGCCACTATACTGTCCTACCATTGTTGGGACTTTACATGCTGCTCCTAAGCCCTGACTGCTCCAAAGTCCTGTATAAATGATTGTGCTTGACCATGTGCTTGATTTCAGCTGTCTCTCATGTCTTTCTCTTTCAGAAAGGGAGTCTGGATATTAGACAGATGGCAGTGTTGTAATTCAATCAACCAATAAAGAGTCTCTGTTCCCTATTCTACTGTCTCTGTTCCCTATTGTGTCTATAACAAGAAAGTAATCCAATTCACAGGAACATCTGCAATGAATAGTAAACAGAAAAACATACATGGTTGGTTAATATAAAAAGCAAAAAACACAGAAAAATTAGTTTATGTAGTAATGAACAGCTTTTCATCTAAATCCGGTACTAAAGAACATCCATCATGTGTACAAATGTTCTCCTCACAAACAGTAAGGCCAAGAGATGAGAGAGTGAGAGAAAGACAGGAAAAATGAGCAAGAAATCAGGGATTGTTAGCATGAAGAAGAATGTTGAGTGTGAATGAGGAAAGTGTGTGCATGTGCATGTGTGTGCAAGCCCTGAGATATGTGTGTTTTTGTTTGAAGTGTCAGAAGAAAGGCAAGCACATGGGCATTATGAAGACTCGCCTTCATCTCAGCTGTGAGGTTGTTCATGGGGAGAACAACATCCAGCAAGGGAAGCACCTGCTGTCAGGCTCGCTCGCCCCTCTTGCATACCACCTTCCTATCCCCGAGGAGCATACGCTCTCCTCCCCCCTTCTTCTGCCTTCACTGACCTGCAGACAGTAATTAATTTATTTGCAACCCCATCATTTTCCTTGGACACAGCTGTGGTGACTTCATTAGTTTGTAATAATTTCACTCAGTGTGAGACTTACATTAAGCAAAAGCGGGAAGGGGGATACAGATAGAGCATGATTGGTAGGCCAGGGGTGAGAAAATGGCAAAATGCCCCCTGTTGCCCCACACTGATACATTTAAATACACTGTTACAAGCCATAATGAGCTGCCCTTGTTGACTCAGGCAAAGCTTTACTGCTGGGAGTAAAGGATAAAAAAGCAGTGAGAGTTGCTGAAGCACAGAGGATATGATGAAATAGATAGAAGGAGTGGGAGAAACGGTATTTCATGCAGTGTGAGTGTGAAATAAGCAGGCCAAGCAAGTGCAAGAAAAAAAAATTGCCAAGCACACTCTTAAAAAGTTGCCAAATGCTTCTTAGCTAGCATGGACGTTTCTAGGGAGAAAAAAATAAGACCTTTACATTATGCAGAAAGTTGTTTAGCCTTTTGATGCAATTTCTTGTAAACAACAAACCCAAAAGTATTTTGTCTCCAAACATTCCAGTTTCACATGATGGTTCCTTACTAATGTGGACATGAAATTCTTCCAAAAATAGACCTCTTGAATTAGTCAAAGAGAACTCCGAATGCATCGCTAATGATAGATGAGGTATGGGAGGGTAACTGGCCAACAACCTCAACTTTACATTGAGGTGCACATATAAGTTGAAATTTGGATATTTAAAAGAAGAGAAGAGAAAGGGGCAGGTTTTAGCAGCTTTTTAAAGCTACAATCTGATACTGATGGGCAGTTGGCTCCTGATGTAATTTTACCATGTTTAGTTTCGGCTCTTTTCACCACTAGCTGACATCCTGCAGATCTAAGAGACCTACATGGATTACATACATAAAACATATCAGAGATGTATTTGGGGCCAAAAACATTGAGAGACTTGTACACGATGAACAATGCCATGGTTTGGTTAGAACAGCATTTTGAAAGATCTAGAGCTGTCTAATGGAATCCCAGTGAAGAGAGTGTTGCAACAGCCAACCCTGCAGGACATAAAAGCATGGATAAGCTTCACTTGTCTAATTTGGACACAAAATCTCTGTTTTTAAGGTGCCAAACTGCTGACTCTGTCATAACTTTATGTGGTGACTAAAACTAAGGTCTTCTGTATTGCTTGCAAAATTAGTGAAATTAGTGAAATTAGGTTGTTTCCCAACAAAGACAAGGGGAAATCAAACATGGCTCAAGCATAAATGGGTGTTCGCCACTTTGTTACTTTACTCATTATTAGGTTGTCATTATCATAAGAACCTTGGTGTGTTTCAATGGATGCAATGCTGGTTCCATACATTCTTTCTCTTTGAAGGGTTCTTTAAAGAGCTAGATATGAAATGTTCTTACAGAAATCAATACCGACTCTCCTATGACATTGCTCCAACAAACCTTTTTTGGCACTGCTGTTTTAAGGATGTAGAACCCAGGAATGCCAGAGGAGAAAGGAGGAGAGTGAATACGGTGGAGTGTTAGCCCTTTGGCAGTGTGCTTTACGACGCTCAGGTGAGAGATAAAGCCAGGTTATGAGCTTCAGCACTGCCTGCTAAGAGAGTGGAAGCTTTTTGCCTTTGTCTGACTGAGGGGAACTGGAGTTCATACTCATCTGCTGTCTGCACCTATAAAGTCAGTCATAAGCCCTAAGTGACACCCTGATGTATTAATGATCTAAATGTTGGCTGGATATTATGGGTGGATTAAAATGGGGCCTGTCTACATTGTTAACAGAGCTAGGACCTTCATTTGTTTTAGCAGATGCTCCTCCAAGGCCGTCAGCGCAGTTCACGAACATTAGAAATTCTGTGTGCGGCGATAGCTGGATTTGAACTCCCCTGGTATGGGCAGGGATCTGAAGAGCAGGGCTCAGTGCAATAGTAATTCTTCTTTTATTTCTCCCCAATGAAACTCTGGAATCAACAACATTACACTCCCCTTTACCTATCCTTGGGTACAGCTGCACAAAGAAAGAGTTATCAGGGTTTACAATGCTGTAATCCTACTCTAAGTCACACTCTTCTTAATCTCCGCATTACACTGTCCAACCACAGAACCACTGTGGGAGTAGAAAAGCAGGCAAAGAACAGTAATGACACCGAAGCAGCCTTGGAGCTAGAAGTTCATGTATGTATGTTCTAGCATTTATTATATAACATCTCATGGACTTTTAGGAGAATCCAGGCCTACTGTATCTTTAGGGAATGAATGGAAGACAAAATGATTTGTCAATTTTGTGCAAAACAGGTCAACTGTATAAAGGTCCTTTAGCCAGTACATTAGCCAATCATTACTACAAGACAACAAGGTTTTTTTTTTAAACAGGTGCCTTGTTTCATTTGTTTTAAATCATATTTGTCTAGAAGAAGGAATAGCCCCAAAATAGTCTTTTGAGTTGACCATGGACTATAGAACAGGGGAATATAAAAAGATGTTAATGCTTAGATCTTGTTGTACATGCTTTGTTTTAAAATGTCTCAAATTCTATACAAAAAAATATATTTGAACAGGCAGAAATACTAAGAAATTCATCTTGTCTTTAGAGGTTGTTGGTTGAGATGAATGGTCTATGTAGGATGGTCCTCAAGCTCAGTTGACTGACATGATTTACTGGTTATCACTACACCTGCAATTAGGTAATAGTTTACAAGTCTGTAGAAACAAGCTATGTTTAACATGTCTAGCAGTTGCCAGCTATTAAAGCAGTAACATGTTTTAGTAACTGACTGTGCTGGCAGGAGATAAAAAGTGAACTGCTCTGCATGGAGAGGATTTTAAATCTTACACCAGATTTCCAGAAGATCACTCTGAGCCATATGCTATCCAACTGATTACTCAGATCCCATAACAAGAACCAATTGGAATCCTTTAGTGCCCCTCAGTTGTTTTTTTTAAATGCTGATGGCAGATTGAAAAGCACTTCATACTCTTATGTCAACCTTGGCCAATCACAAAAAACAAATACAAACCCAAAGGGTGAACACACAGATCAATGCTGTAAAGTCTTTGTTGAAAAATAAAGCAAGACTGCTTAAAAATCTCATTCAAATGTGTGTGTGAAATTGCCCCTTTTTAAACTAAATACATCCTGCTGTATCTCTATCCCAGAACAATTATGAACAAAGTAGTCTCACTGTCAACCCTGTCTCTCTTACAGTAATGCCTATGGCTAAAGGCAATGGTTCACAGAAGCACATCTTTATTAATTAGTCCATTACAACCATCATTAATTTTGACATGTTGGGAAAATCATGCACATTTTTCTTATAGGGCTGGATAATTTGAATTAACATGTCAGATATCAGCAATGAATATGGTGCTTATGAAAACAACAAGGACTCTCAAATCCACATCCAAAACAGGAAAAGTGTATAAATTGGTTCACAGATAGAAAAAAATAATTCAAGCCCTCATAGTTTGGGTATAATTTAAATTACTGCATGAAAATAAAAATCAAATCAAAACAAAATGTTCAAATATTATCAAAGTGTACAATGACCGGTAAACACAAGTTTGATAAATAATCTAAATGATGTAAGGTTAGTGATGCTTATCCCAATATAGTTACTGGTGAGGACTGAGAGCCTCAAACCTGTTTGCCATTGCGAGTTCTAACAGTGAATGTGCTGGGGGGTCTGGGCATCAGCAATACTATCTAATGCAGCTTCTATAAAAGATGAAATGTACAAGGAGTGAGAGAAACAAGTCACACACACCTTCCCACCATGTGAACATAAAATACAACTGTAGTAACTCAAAATCTTGTAGCAGACAGACAAATACAGGTATTTTATACAAAATGTAATTGTTTGCCACAATTTCTGTTGAGTGGAACGTTAGCTGAGAAATACTGTATTGTGGGAAGAGCAGAGACAGGTCAATTGATAAACCCACTCACATTACAGACAATCACGACGATCATTTTAGTCGTATAGTGACAATTACACACAATTGCAGTTGTGCTTTAGATGTGCAGATATATCTATAGAGCAATCTTGCAGGTGCAGTGCTGACAAATCTTTTCCGCTACAAGACAGGAGATGATGGCCATGGCCCTAACAGACGAACAGAGCAGCATAGGCTATGGCAGTCACGTTGCAGACACAAGAAGGTGTCCAGGCCAGGAGTGTGATTAAGGGAGGAACTTCATTGATGAAGACTGAGGGCGGCCAGAGCCATTTGGCAGAGTCTAGTGTAAATGTCAGCTCCGCAGGAAATCAATAAGGCAATATGAGTTCAGAGAAAATCTGCTTGCCTGACGCCACAGCACCTGAAAATGTGTGACATGTGTACCCAGTTTCTTTGTTTCTATAACAAAGACAAAGAGAGATAGGGCCCCAGACACAGAAAGACAAATACTGCAGGTAGCGCAACAATTTGGGTGCACACTTGTATTCTTGCTACAGCCTGAACCTCTTGATTATAATAGTAATTAAGTAGTCTACTTGTTATTTTGATGATTAAACAAGTAATCAAAGTCCAAGTATTAAACACAGGCTCAAATGGACAAGAAAACACAATGCATATTCTTCCAATGAAGTCCAGATTCACATGAATATGTTTCAATCAGACTCACAGCATGGTATGATAGAGCAGTAGGAGAATTTAATATTGGCATCTTCATACAAAATGACAACTAATCACTGTCAGTTCTTCAGAAAGACAGATTTTAATCAAAGAATCAAGTTTAATCAATTCATTGTGACAAACCTAATTTTGGCGTACACAAATGAAATAGTCCGCAGTCAGCAGTGAGCATTATTTTGCAGGGACCACTTTCCAAATTTCTCCTGCATGTCATGTTGATATCTCTGTCTCATCTCTGGCCAGAATACAGCTTTTGGCGGGCCAAAAAGATGACCTCCTGAATAGACAGACAGCCAGCCAGCTACAGGTGGAAGGAGGTGAGATGAACGGTTCTTGTGGCTCCAGGGTGTCCAAGCTGGATCCTTCCCCCAGCAGCAAATGTCAGTGCACATGCAAGACCAAAACATGAGCGACCTCCACCTGGCTGCAGCAGAATCAATCAGACTACGGACCCAAACACCTGTATCTGACCAGCCAGCAGGGGCACCTGCCTGCACTGCCATCTGGAAGCTGGTCACACCACACCTGCTGGGCCAGTGAATGAAGAGTAGAGCATAAGCAATAAACACTGTCTTCTTGATCCAAACACAATAGAGAGAGAGAGAGAGGGAGAGAGCGAGGGGGGGGGTAGAGAAGGGGAGAGAGATGGAGATAGAGAGAGAGAAAGAGAGCGTGAGAGAGAGAAAGAGAGAGAGAGAGAGAGAGAGAGAGAGAGAGAATGAGAAAGAGAGAGAGAGGGAGACAGAGAGAAAAGCAGGCCTTGGCTTACAATTCACACAGCTGTCTTTGAGCGGCTATGTTATTATAAATCAGTCTGGAAGGTTTGGCAGAAGGGAGATGTTTCATACCTCACCAGGATCTCACCGAGAAGACAAGGAAGCATTAGCCTTTAACGCTGATGTTCATAGTTTTACACACTACCTCTGCAACACTAGAAGGGGTCCATCTTCATTAAGAAGCATGAAATAATCACAGCACTAAGAAAGTAATGGATATCTGCATACCACCGACCCGAAGATCAAGACACTTGTTCTAACATTTTGCAATCAATTAAAATGAATAACACTCTAAACTTTGCTTCACTGTTGTGTATTGATTGTAGCTGGCATTGTACAACACTGCCATGTTTAATTGCATTAGAGGTCCCGGAAGAACTTT
Organism: Hemigrammopetersius urotaenia; assembly: GCA_037974485.1. Classification (NCBI taxonomy): domain Eukaryota; kingdom Metazoa; phylum Chordata; class Actinopteri; order Characiformes; family Alestidae; genus Hemigrammopetersius; species Hemigrammopetersius urotaenia. The sequence continues at coordinate 11,962,667 of JBBPDC010000019.1, forward strand.
TTCCCACTGTATATGCGCAATGTTTTTGCTTGTCGTTCAAGACAGTGATAATCATTACCTTTTAAAGTGTCATCATGTTTTGAGAGCCACTGAAAAGTATTTTAGCTGCTTTGTGGTCTGGTGGCAGATGCTGCATTTTGAAGTACCAGACATGCAATCCAAAAGAGGAAGTTGGAAGGAATCAACTGTGCATCAAACTAAACGGTAGTCGGAAGCATATTATTCCCACGCAGTAAAGATCATTCAGAGTTAGCATAAATCTCCTAAAACACTCACAGTCATTATAGAACATATCATTAGTAGTAAACAACCCTCTTGTGTTTGCTGACTAGTAGAAGAATTGTAGAAAATGCTGCCATCGTCTGTTTGCACCCTCTTCTAGGGAGTAGTTTTTGAGACTTGCGATGGAATTAGTTTTGATCTGATCTAATATTCTTACACCAGCACTTTGTGTACTTTGTCATGGTGTTTTGTGAACTTTCCTCCTAGACATACACTGCTGTTTTTTTCTGCTGCTGTATTTTAGGCATCATCCGCAAAAAGTAGAATGCTGCCCAAGCCCTACTGTATACTTGTGTATGGTATATACTTGTATGTTCTTGATTTCCTGAAATGTCTGTATTTAAACATTAACTAAAAATACCACTTGTGTTGGAAGGCTTGAAAGCAGCTGCTATGAAAGAATTTGTGGGTGATTGAATGTCAGTTCAATTCATTTCAGACCTCAACAGCACAGTTTCTTTTCTAGAGCCAAGTAAATATCCATGTATTTATGAATAAAAGGTGAGTCAATGCCAACCGGAACAAAACGGAGTAGTGTTTACTAATCCATTACTATTCAGCAGGGCTGAGCAACCATTTCAGGAGCTTGGCACCTTGGCACAGAGGCAGGGCAATGGCAGGGCACAGAACAAGAACTGAGCAAGACCAAGTCCTGAGTGGAGGTCAAGTCATTTATGTCTCAGAAAGAAAAAGCCCTCAGACCTGCCCCAGCTTTGGTCAAGGTTATTACACCAAAGTATTAAACAGCGGCTGGAGCTTGGAGCTTGGCAAGGTTATAACATGGGGGGACTATAGCTCACAGGTGAATCGTTTTCAGCAGTGGCTGTCCATCTAAAAGAGTGACAGTACTATCAGTTATTGTCATTATGTCTGATACCACTCTTAGGATGATCACTGTCTGATCGGAGCTGCAGATTGCAGTTCAATCCAGAGTTCAATAGCTGTGCAAGAACTGTTGCAGTTTCTATCCCATTCACCGCCGACTGAAGGAATGGACAGGCAGAGACTGAATAGTTAGGCATCGCTGACAAAAAGAAAAGGAGAGGAGTGAAAGTGTGTGTGTCTGTGTGTGTGTGAGAGAGAGAGGGAGAGAGAGAGCAGAAGGAAGAAACAGATAAAAGAAAGATCCTGTATGTCAGCATGTGAATGAAAGATGCAGTGGAGACTGAGCAATTGTTTTCTGTGCTCAATTATCTACTCTTCTCAGCATCAGACTCAAAGCTTCATTTATCAGTTTAAAGGGCAAGTGTGCCAATAAGACCTCCGGGCCGGTGCACTGCCCCTCCTTCTCCCTTTCAGTGGAGGGTAAATTGAGAGATGCTGGTCAATGGGCTGCAGTAAAACGATTTCTTCTGATGTTTTGTCTGTGTTGGGTAAACATCCAAGCCACAAACTTTGGCCAGTGTAGAGGTATTGAGCAGCCTGTTCACCCAGTTTCCTCCCTTTTGTTACCGTATCCCCGTGGAGTGTCTGCAAAGGTCTCGGACTGGACTGTAAAAACGCTTTTAAAAGAGACTCGCAGTGTGAGATGAGTCAGAAGGCTTGGCTTTTGTCTCAGCCCAAGAACTCAGCAAGTCGCTGCTTCATATCTGGACTTCACACCCATACCCCAGCTCCGGCTGGACGTTTTGTAAAGCTCTGGCTTTTCATCTCACAAATCTCTTCCTCCTGCTCTGCCTTTGTGAGCTAAACCCCACTGATTAATGGCGTGTACCATGGGAGTGCAGCACTCCTCACAGTCAACAATGCCAAAAGGATGATTTAGCCATCGTCAAAGCAACTCGCAGACTAGCATTACAAAAGGCATTTCTCTGCATGCAAATGAATCTGTCCTTTTCAGATCTTTTGATGCATCTTTACGTTTGATCTCACCACCCCCCTTCCCTCACTCTTATCTCATTCCCTCATCCCCATCTCCAGTTGTTAAACTTCTCCCGAAATAATTCAAAGTATGTCTTTATCCCCCACCCGAAAAGAAACTTATAAGGAACTTAAAGGTTACCATGTTTAAGTTGTTGCACAACCCTGTGAAAACACTCTTAGGAAGAACACAGTGAGCAATATCCATAATCCATCTCTTACGAGATCCCTGGAGCATTAATTTCCATAACAGTGCTAACTTAGAAAGTATACAAATCTGGTAGCTAACAAGGGCTTATCTTAAAAGCCAGCTTTTTTTTTATTACTGCAACAGTGAATCATGCTCCACTGAAGCACTGCATTTGACTGATATACATAGTTTCCTCAACATCACTTTGCATTTGATTCAGCTTGAAAAGGCTGATCTACATAGAATGTAATATTAAACATACTCCATTGAGTATAAAATTGTAGGAATCCGCATATTACAGATAATCTTTTTTGTTTTACAAGAACAGATTCAAACGTTTCACATCTTTGTTTTGGCCTGAACACCTTTTTTCAATGATTGGGTCATTACAAAGCAATTTTCTACAACATTATGGTTCTGCACAAAACTACACTAGCACTTAACTGTCAAATATGCCAATTTTGAGAACAAACATACTTTCTTGATGATACACACACACACACACACACACACACACACACACGTGTACACAAACACATTTCTAATTATATATGTGTGTGTGTGTGTGTGTGTTTATTTACTATATATTACGGAATGAAAAAAGATTCGAAAGTGATTCTGTAAAAATTAAATATATTGTTTGTACATACAGTCACATAAATATCATATATAGATAAAAAAAAATGTTTGTCCATTTTAGATTTTGCTACTGGGGACCAGGTGGGAGTCCTTGTAGACTCATCAGAGGACTTGCCATTGTAAGAAATTGCTCAATTCTTGCTCAGTCTCTCAAATGTGTGTCTGCAAAAAAGCTACAGCTGCTGTAAATAAGTGAAAAGCTAAAATATATTCTTTTCCATGAAATATTTACCTGTCTCACAATCACTCACTGTCCCCTCAAGGACACACAGTTTTCTTCTATCCCTGTTTGTTTCCATGCTACCGCATCTGCTGTAAATATCCACTTATAACTACCATCATAAAATGATTCAAGCCAATAAACAACATTCATTTAAAACGCTTTATTATTTCACTTTTAACTTCCACGCAGATGAAGCTATACTGCTTTTATAGGTAAAAAAGCCATTAAAAGGATTAACCCATTCATGTTTGTCTTCTATACGGAGGAGTGAGAATTAACAAGACAGGATTGTTGGTTGATTGTGATATGAAACATCCTGCTTTCTGCTCAGTCTTACTGTGAACTTTTTTTCTAAGCTGTCAATTGAATCTGGCATCTAGCCATTGTTTGTATTGTTAGTTCTATGGGAAGGGAAGCATAGTGCTGAACAACCAAAATGATTCCCTCTGCCACATTATAACTTGACGTTCTGTTCTATTACTATTGGAATACATTAATATATATCACACCATACAACAAAGAACACATTGGATAGTGCTCCATGCAACACAGCAAACTATGCGGCTGTCCTGTCATTGTTGAGCGACTGCAATATCAATCAATAGGAAGTAACTGCAGTTGTACAATTATTCAGTGACAAGTTTTTCACAGGGTCCGGGAAAAAAGTTCATCAGCAGAAAATGTCCCATTCATAATCGCATTTGTTTGCATATCATTGTTTGAAAAGAAGTGCCAGCCAAAACAAAGAGCTGTGATTAATTGTATTATCCGCCGACATGAGTTCTCTGAAAAGATTTGTTCCATTTTACAAGAAAGAAAGACAGTTTTGTGCATTCAGCACCATATCTTGCACCACGCATTGTTTTTCAGTGGTGTTCACTCACATACGTACGTTTGTTTTTGTGCAATGTCAGGACATACGGCTAAACACATTGTGGCGTTGCAGGGTAGCTCAGAGACCTAAGAATTCAAGCTATAGGTCACTGCTCTCTCTCTCTTCAAAAGCTGAACTCTGCTTTTTTCCCCACTATTTCCCGCTGCCTCGCTACATTGTAGCACTCTAGAGACCCTAAAACTTAACTTGTTACAACACATAACTTCCAAAAGAAAAACACACACACTTTTCAAAGAGCATAGAAGCACAGTGATAAAATATATCCTCCAAGTATTACAAACACAGTGAACATCTAGAAATGCTTTTTATATTTAAACATAAAAAATGATCAGAAAAAAATTAAGAACCATCTTGTTGGTTCTCAGGAGGCAGTTTATCCCTTTTTTCTTTTAGATTTGCAACAAAGTGCGGACATTTGCATCTCACAAACACTCACACACACACTCAAACATAAATACAAAGCTAATTATTTAGTCTCATCTAAGCCAGACAATGTCATAGTCCTGATGCATCTCTCAGAATTCATGTTTCTGTTTCTGAGTGAAGCATTTATACTTCACAGGACAAAAAGGTGCTGGACCTACCACAAGCTATCACCCAAATTGATGTACATGACTGTCACGGACGACGGGGGGAACCCGCATCCATGATTTACCTCGGGAGTAGCAGGGACAGACAGGCTGGCAGGCATCCATGAACTCAGGCTCTTTATTAAACATAAACGTGAAACATGAACAGGAAACAAAACCTGGCTCAAGGGCCGCTACAGACAGAAATGAGGCGATGGACAGACAGTGTGGATAACACAAAACAGAACTTAAATACATACAGAAATCAGTGAGGAAAACACAAAACGTGAAAAACGTCTCCTGGCAGTGGGGGACTGGGTGGACGACGGATCCGACGTGGACCTCCACGTCTCCTCCTACACCGAGCCGCGGGTCTCTCAGCTCGCCGGTAGGCGTACCCACCTGGGAGCTCGCCCACTGCTGAGTCGGAGACGTAGGGGTCCACGAAACGCTCAGGATCTATGATAGGGGATCCGTCAACCCACCCGTACCACAGAGAGCACTGTTCTCCCTCACTGTCCTCCGACTTTCCACCATTCAACAGGTGAAAAACGTGACACGTCAACACAAACAGACATGGCCATCAAAATAAAAGTATAAAAGGCCATCAAAATAAAACCGTGACAATGACTTTACAATTTCAAAGCTTATTAGCAGCTCCTGAAGGAGTGTAAATGCTAGATGGTTTCTCTTAAATGCTCCAAACATACTGCAAAATATGTCTTGGCAGGTGAAAATGTCTTCCAATCAAATCGTTATCCAACATTTCCACTGTAATAATAAGATTATTAAATTAATTCCATATGTTTTAAACTTGTTTTAATCAATATTATTTACAGCAATTGCCTTTTTATACTGGTTAATTTTCACACACAGACACTCACACAGACACTCACACACTCAAACAGAAATACAGAGCTAATTATTTAGTCTCATCTAAGCCAGACAATGTCGTAATCCTGATGCATTGAGCAATTCTTCCACCGATCAATGATGTATTTAGGAACAAGCTGTGGCCGCTCTGTGTAGTGTGAGTAATAGTCGTCAGCTATTTCTCGCCTGGAATGCATCATACACCTGACAAAGCATGTTTTATCACATAGCCATCATTCAACAGTGCATGAGTCTTGCCATGTAAACACCTGCATGGGTAAAATTCAGACTACAGGCTCCACTAGTGCCATGACCCAAAGCAGAAAACACTCAATCAAGTTAAATACCAACACTGCCACAGATAGTTTGACCTGCTTCTGTTTCTGCATTCACTGCTCCTAGTAACCCAGTATTGTAATTCTGAGAGGCTTACTACTTCCCGAAGAACAAAGGAGATTTGGGTTTCTAGCAGAAAAGCATAGGGAGGTTGATGAAAAGAGGAAAAAACAGATTGCGGACAGATCCTGGGACACTGGCCCTGGCTCATGAAGTGCCCCTGTCCTGTCACTAGTTGGCTGAAATGGAGCCATCCCAGCTTGAACTCCACTAATGTTAATCAGTGAAATGAATGCTTAGTAATTTGCATTTATGTATTAACTGTAATGTGTGGCAGAGAGAGAGACAGTATGAAAAGTTAGAGCCAGGTGATATTCACTGATTTTGGCCAAATAGGCTCCCAATCAGCCATCCAGTAAAAAATGACTTAGAGCAGTGTGAGAGCAAGTAGAGTAATAGAGGGAGTGCAACTGAGAGTTAAGTAGAAGCCAAACAGGTTCACATCCAACCCCTCTTCACCAGGACAGATAACATTTAGGCACAGCAAGATAATGATATTGTTTACTATCATTTAAAAAATATATATTATATACCTAATTGTATATACACTGTACAAAAGTATTGGGACGTCTGACCATCACACCAACAGGGGCATCAACGGGGACACTGTAGACTTTAACATTCAACCGATATTTCCTTTGCCGCCATAGCAGCTTCTACTTTTCTTGGACAGTTTTCTGTGTTTCTATGGGAATTTGTGCTAATTCATTTTGTTAAGAATTTATGAGGTTAGGCACTGATGTTGGATGAGAAGTTCATCCCAAAGGTGTTGGATGGGTTGAGGTCAGGGCTCTGGGCCAGTCAAGTTCTTTCACATCGAACTCATTCAACCTTTATGGACCTTGCTTTGTGCACTGGGGTACAGTAATGCTGAATTAGAAAAGGTTCTTCCCCAAACTGCATCCACAACATTGGAAGCATGGCATTATCCAAAATGTCTTGGCATGCTGAAGCATTAACATTAGTCCATATGATGTAGCTGTGGGACAGGCATGTAAAATGATTTATATGTGGCCCCTGATTTTTAAAAAAACCTGAATCCACACCTACAGATCATCTTTGTGCAGTCATCCTCAATTCCCCAAGCAAAGGAGTGCTTGGTGAGAGTGACTGACATACTGTAAACAGAGCAGCTTAATAATACTACCGGAAAAATGGGTGCACTTGGAAAAGAGGAATACTGGGAAAACACACCGTCAGTTTAAACTACATGAGGTCAGAGTCGAGGTTAACAAAGAAACGCATCATAAGAAACGCATAGTAGGGCCACCCAATTTCAAAACACACTGGCTGGAGATAAACATTTGGCATCCTACAAAATAATGCAGCCCCTCAGAGTGGCTGTGTACCCTCAGAATTGCGCTGTGTAGTCCCTCGAATCACTTGCAGCAAGATTACCTGTCAGTCATGACGGAGGAGCACAGCGCAATTCAATCTCACTGTCCACACATATACAATTCTTCTCCTCCGCACAGTGGCTGAAATATTCCAGCCTCGGTGGCAGACGATGTCAGACAATGGAGACACAAATGCACAGCAGATGGCCTGTTCTGTTACCGTATCAAGGGGGGGAAAAAATCTCTTGCTATTTGTCTGCTACTGTACCAGATCTGCTGGCCCAGCAGTTGACACTTCAAAAACCGAATAAGACATCTCTCTAAATTCATGTTTCTATTTCTGAGTGGAGCATTTATACTTCACAGGACAAAAAGGTGCTGGAGCACAAATTTTGGAGCCAAGTATTTTCTTCAGATTGCGCTACCACAAGCTATCACCCAAATTGATGCACATGACTTTGCAATTTTAAAGCTTATTAGCAGCTTCTGAAGGAGTGTAAATGCTAGATGGTTTCCCTTAAATGCTCCAAACAGACCGCAAAAAATGTCTTGGCAGGTGAAAATGTCTTCCATTCATTCAGTCGAAGTATCAAACATTTCTATTGCAATAATAAGATTATTAAATTTCATATGTTTTATACTTGTTTTAAGCAATATTTCACAGCAACTGCCATATTATACTGGTTCATAATTTTGCTGAAGATATAATCTTGCTTGTTTCAAGAAACAAAAGGTTGAAACAATATATGTATCATATATGTATATATATATATATATATATATATACACACATACTTTTTTTGCTGGTGTGCGCAACAACTGTGCCTTACATTGCAGCTTCAAAGCATGACAGGCTTTACTATAGTGCATTTTCCAAAAACTTTTCCAGAGTCACTGAATAATACTGATTTGGCACAGTGACCTTGGCACTTATATAAAAACAAATCATTTGATAATAGCTGCAGCTTAGTGTCTGGGCTATTACTTAATCATAATTGCAATAATTGCTTGTTATCCAGTTCTTTCCGGCATCAGCCCCATTCAATTAATTGAGGATTTTATTGGATGCAAATAGTCATCCAGACGAGCCATTTTGGAGCCGCAATCAGGCTTGGCATAAGGTGACTCACAAAAATCTATCAAGTGTGCCTCATCAATTCTCCAGCAACTCCCACAAAAGAGCACATTATCTTTTCACTATGTATGAGAAGTGAAAAAAAAATATTCAAGACAAAACACCAATCCAAAAAGAAACTGAACAACCACAGATTATGAATATTGTTAAGCTATAAAAGCCGATGTTACACGTGGTCTGGAATGATGAAGATAGATTAGGCAGGAGCACAAAGTGTAATCTTTTCTGTGTCCTTACTGGCCACAGGCTGATACACAGCATGCCTTGTCTCAACTGATAATGCCGAAGAAAACCTTTGGTGCTCCTTGTAAGAAAGAACATTGCATTAAAACACAGCAGAAGCTTGTCCAGCTCTGTTGCTCTTCCACGCCACATTAACTTAGCCTCAGTTCTGAATATGTCGTTTGGCATTTTCGTTTATTGCTGTGCTTGTGGAGCTGGTTCATGTATTTGAGGTGAACCGGTCATTCAGACATAGAGAATTTCAATTCCTAGCGATTGTAATACAGTCAAAAAAAGGTCAGACAAAGTTTCTCACAACAGTTTTACTAACTGAATCCTCTTTTCCGGAGAACTCTCATTTGCTGTCCTTTATGGGAACCACTGCTGAAGACTGAATCTAGGTACTTAACTGCATCCTATTTATTCGTTTATTATCTAAAAGGTCAGTTGTTTTATAAGATCACTATTTTGCACAAAATTGCAGTCTTCCAAATGGTGTAGTATGAAATCAGAATTCTGCAGAATCAAGTTATTTTCAACACCTAAGAAAAATCTAATTGAATACTGATCAGAGCTTGTCTTCCAAACTGAAAATCATATCAAGCCTGAAAATGTGTATCATCCCACCCCTAGGTATGATTTTGTTAGGTTAAATTATGCTTCATACGTTCTTCAGCAGGCCATAATGTTATCTTACTTATTTTGAAAGTGAAAGTGAACATTTGTCATACGTGAACACACCACTGCACACAGTGTGAACAGCACGAAATACTTCCTCTGCATTTAACCCATTCAC
>JBBPDC010000019.1:11977074-11987385 GCA_037974485.1 Hemigrammopetersius urotaenia
TATGACTGTTATAAATAAAATGTAATATGACTGTTATAAATAAAATGTAATATGACTGTTATAAATAAAATGTGCTAAGACTGTTATAAATAAAATGTGCTAAGACTGTTATAAATAAAATGTGCTATGACTGTTATAAATAAAATGTAATATGACTGTTATAAATAAAATGTAATATGACTGTTATAAATAAAATGTGCCATGACTGTTATAAATAAAATGTGATATGTCACAGATGCCAGAAGAGTATTTTCTGAGATCTCAGATTAAACTCAAAACCCTATCATTATATCACATATTGGACTGTTATATATTGGAATGTGAAGCTAAAGGCGGTTCCTGCACATGGACTAGTAAGGCGAAGTAGAGGTGCAGGTGCATGCTCTCTTGTCATTCTCCACCTCCCCCTCCTCCTCCATTCCCCCTTCCACACCCCCACCTTTCACTTCAAGCCCAACTCCACAATCACATCAAAATGACAGCTTGATAAGCAGCTGCGGTTGAGATGAGCGCTCCCCTCTTGGTCCTAAGCATGCGGTGGTCTCCGTGGTTTTTCTAACGCGACACGTTTAGCTGTCTGTACCTAATTCCATTTCGGACCGGTGTCATTCTGAGGCCCGGAATATAACCAATTCCGGGGAGCAAATTGAGGGCCCATCAATTGTGCAAGGGTTGCATTGTCACCCTCGACTAGGGCGGTGAGAGAGGGAGAGAGAGAGAGAGAGAGAGATGAGACGACTGTGTCGCGGGTCAGACACCATTCTATACCCTCACAATAAATCTGATTTAATATCCATTGTGCCGCCACCCTAGCCAGGGATGCGTCAGGGGAAAAGGCTGGCGAAAGTGGCATAAATAAAAAGTGAAGGAAGCAGAATAGATATTGGAGGCATTGTTGTATTAAATCAGAATAATAAAGCCATGCATGCACAAATAGGATTTAATAGAGATGTCTGGTGGCACAGAGGAGAGACACACATACACACACACAGAACCACTCCTGAGACATGGCCAGCAGAGGCATGGAGACACAGCTGCGCCAGCCAGTCTTAATAAAACCAGAATGAATCTCACAGCTCGTCCTTAATGATGGGGCTTGTAACAGCAGACCCTGGACCAGAGCACTGACTGGAGAATTAAGAGCCACCTATGTAAAACATGGCGGAGTCTGCTCTAGGTCTGTGAATGTCACAGCCTCTCAGTTCAATCACTGCTGTTTAGCAGGAGAGCCATGGCGTTTGAAATGGAACTGGCTTATCTGACATGTTCAAACAGAATAGGTAATAGAAACAGAGCTGAATGTAAACCTATTCTTCATTAGATCACCCAATAGAAAACATAGTTGTCATTTTCAGTAACAAGAACCATGAGTGCTGACAGCCTCAACTTGTGTCAAAATAAATCAAGTAGTTGGTAACACTGTATTAATATCTCTTTGTGTGCCATGGGTTGCCATAGAAGCAGCAAGTGTAGCCTCTCATTCAACTTTCAAAAGCCACATATGTGGAAAATAAGTATCACCTGACTTAAATATTTAAGATGGATACTAGCTGTATTTTTTTTGCACTGGGCATCATTTATAGTACTCCCACATGCATCTGTAATCATTTAGCTTCAGCTGCTATGAGAACATTTATAAAAGGTATAAATAATAAACACACACGTCACTGTGATGTGGATGCCTAAACTAAACTAACAGCTATAACAAGGTCAAGAAACTCATATTTGTTTAACATTAGAGTGAAAAGATGTTGTTACTGTAATTTCATGAATTGAATAATGAATGCCCAGACTTGTGCTTCGGCCAAAATAACCAGCATATTATATCAAATCCATCCTGAGGTGACTGTCATTGTCCAAACTTGCTGCTGATGAATCAGGCTACAGTTAAAATCCCTAGCATGTTGTATGTGTGAAATTATGTTTATGTTTTTCAACACTTGGTGCAAGTGTTAGTCAGTGACATGATCTAAGCTTTCATATAGGGTGGAGGTAGCTCAGTGGGTAGGATACTTGCCTCATGGGGTTCGAATCCTACCTTCAGCACCACCACTGGGTCCCTTGCAAGACCCTTAACCCTAAGTTGCTTCAGGGAGACTGTCCCCTGTAGTTAGGGAATGGAAATTGCGTCTGTTAAATGCTGTAAATGTAAATATAAATATTCAAACTTGTCTTAAATAGGCAAACCTACATCAGCCTGGAACAAGCCTGGTCTTAATCAAGCTAAACTAAGGTAAACTAAGGCATGGACCAAACTGTGACATTTACATGATCATATTAATCTAACAGTCTTAGCTGCACTAATATGAAAACACTCATGCAGAAATAGCTGTTTCTTACTCATGCACTTCTTCCATGCCACTGCTACTTGTCTGGATAATGAAGGGCCTGGGCCAGGGTCTCTATTCATTTAACTCTGCCAGTTCTGATGTCCCACAAATAGACCTTTAGTCAATGGACATTTACATGCCAACTGGAAGCAATACAGGACAACCTGCAGGGCAAAACAGTGTATATGGGTTTCAACACACATGGCCCCACTTCAGGGGCTCTCCAGAAGGCTTCTAAGCAACAGGCTGAGTTGGAGCACCGCATTTCCTCCAACACCCCTATCCCTTCACAAAGCCATGAAAATTCACTTGTTAGCCTAGTTAGAAACAGTATCTATTTGTCTTCTTTTAGGAGTATGAAGTCAACACCACTGGTACTTTTCAGACAGATTGGCAATGAAGGTGTGTGAGATTTCCATCTTCAGAGAAGAGAACAGCTTCAGAGAAGTGAAAAGCAGCCAAATTCTCAAGTGCAAGAGGGGATTTATAGCATGTATTGTGTGCAGAAAAAGATTCTTCCACATTTACACCCTAAAGACTTGAGAATAAGGACATACAAATAGTAAAGATCTACACTCTTAAGAGAAAAGGGCCTAAATAGAAATACGGGTTCTCTGATTTTTAAAAATGGTGGAGCAATATTATTTTGGAGCAATATAGATCTATTTTTAAAATGGTCCATATATAACCATTACCTTTATTAAGGAATCCCTGAAGAGTCTAAATTTAAGGGTATACTCAGCTTCTATGATTTAAGCTCAAACGTCTTTGTGATATTACAGTTCACCAAATGCTAGTGGTGTTATGATTCACCTTTTAGATAGTTTGGTTTAGATCTTAATTTTAAGCCATGATTTCATTTGTATCGTGGTCTAGCTTGGAAAAAGCAACAGCCTCTTTTCACGCAGGAGCCAATTGCTCACTTGAGTGGGTGTCATAAATGAGACATGTCTGTCATGTATCAGTTATGTAGCATGTTGTGTGGCGTGTGGCCCGGGGAACGGGCTAGGAAACCTAAACACACACTCGGGCCAGCAAGAGTGCAAACGGAGCTTTAATGTGAAACAAAAGACATGACAGTACGAAAAACACAAACCAAACCACCACCACAACAAGCTGAAAAATATTACTGTTTCTCTCACTCTCTGCTTCTTCTCCCTGTGGCCTTCTTTCTCTCATCTCTCTTTCTCTCCCCACTCTCTAGGAGAACCTGTGTTTTAAAGAGTCCTGGTTCCTCCCTTAATGCCGTTCAGTCTGACGGGTCTGTGAGGGTGCTCTGCCTCGTCTCACAGTTGTTACTCTTTTACTCTCTCTCACACTTTCAGTAATAACTGCTCTAAGCCTTACCTAGCACCACACACTTTTGTATTCCTTAACTGATTTTTATAACACATGTACTAAAATGAGGTCCACTAAAAATTTCATACCATGACTCAATTGCATTTAACCTCAATCAGAATCATGTTGCTAGAGCATGTTTAATAGTGCTTAGAATTCGGTGGCTCGGGCACATTTAACCACTATGGGAATCTTACAGATTTCACTTATGTAGGCTGAGTGCTCCGTCACTGAACTTAGAGCAGTGTGCTCTCTCTGAGACGAAAGGAATCCGAGTATCATGTCACATGTACAACAACCTGAACCGTGGACTGTCTAATCACGGGTTTTGGTTTCAGTTCACAATCATAACATCGCTACCTAATGCCATAACACATATTACTCTTTTACTGCTGTACAGATGAGGAGGACCAAAGAGGATTTTTTCACTTTGTCTTTTAAGACCAGGTCATATTAAATGCCATCATCCACTATAATATTATCCATTTATTCACAAATATACCTGTTTTGCTCTATTTTATGTACTGATTTTCTGTTGTGGCATAAGAAAATGTGCCTAGGAAATTCCATTTAAAACAATGTTTGAGCCAAAGTGGAATTTGTTTTTGCAGAGGTAATCAGGATTTTACTTAATTTATACATTAAAAACATCTTGCACAAAGCTCTTTAATAAAAATAATGAAGCCAAAAGAGCTCTGCTTCCTTTGATCCATGTAACTGCAGAACCCTCAGATATCATGGCCTTGGAGAACATACAGGCAGTAAAAACAAACACCAAATGCCTCAAATCTTTCACCTTAAAAAATGATTCCAGAATGTGTTGATTTGTCATATAGGATGATAATCCTATTATGCATTTATCCAGTGTGTGCGTGTGTGTGTGTGTACGGGAGTATGTGTTCTTGCAGGGTGCAGGTTAGCAAAGGCATGCTCCCGCTGGAATGGAAGACGGGGCCCAGGGGGAGATTAATGAAGGGGGTGAGAAGCTCAGGCAGAGGTCACCCATTCCTGGCACACAGCATGCAAAAGCGCAGCGCCTGTCAAACACAAGCACAGCCCCAGCCGCAGAGAGATCAGGAGAGAGATAAAGACAGGGCACAGAGATCCACAGGGACCAGATTCATCTTTCTTAGCAGTCAAGTGTACAGAAGGCCCTGTAGTCAAATATTGGACAGAGGAGAAAAATCAAGAGCAGAAAAATAGGGGTATGTCTTCAAAGTACTTTTGTAGTGATCCCCATTTGCAGTCTCTGGGATTCCACTTTTTCACATTTTGTTTTACCTCTCATAAATATTACATAATCACTTGATTACAATTATTTGTACAGAAAGTAATTAGTAGTGACAGTAGCAGGCTTTCACATTTATGTGTTTGTCACGGCAAACAGAATGCAAATTGGCTGTTTACTATTTGTTTGGTTGAGGCAAATGCATAACAATAAAGGAAGGGAGTAACACATTTGCATTCACACATTTCAGTGGTATTACTGAAACAATGAAAGCTCTAACTTCCAAGTGATGCTTTAAAATCTTTAGAGGATTGCACTGAGCTGATAGATCCATGTCTATGTTTCAGTCAAAAACCAGGCCCAATAATTTCTACCTGTGACGTCCCATCTTATTCATTAGCTAAAATTCCATGATCAAGACTAAATTATTGTGTTTTCCCTACTGAAACACACCTGACCTAGCAGTGTAGACGTTGCAAATATTTTCATACACGTGTATTATATATTAGTGCAGTATAAAGGATATACTAGATTGACCTTGTAACATTTGGAAGGAAACAATATTGCATGTGGATTCGTTTTGTGATCATTAAATCAGGTGCGCTGTATGATGAAAAAGTATAGGCACTGCATTACTGCCTCAGTACTTCCTCATATATGCTATACACAGTGTTTAATGCTGGTCCCAAAAATAGCTGTTAAACAGAACTCAACGTACAACTTTCAGGGAGGAGCTTTGGCTTATTTTATCCATTTAGACAGAGGTATCTGTATTTGTGAAGCAAACCAGGCTTGCATATCATTGTACCCTCTGGGAAGTAGCATTGCTCAGCAGGGATGCCCATGGGGTGAAGCAGCCTGATTTACACAGCTTGGAAAGGAGCCTCCAGTTATGGGTGGGGAGATTGGGGGGGGGCTGTAATTAACGGGCACACCAGTAATGACTATAAGGGGAACAGAATTAGCGAGTTCACACTGTTCAAAGAGGACAATAATTACATAGAGCATTTTCAGGCTTACTGGAGGAGCAGGGGACCTACCAAGACTAAGGCTGCCCACCGCATTGACCTTCACGCCATTTTATTTCAGGGCCATAGAGAAGCAGAAGATGTGCAGACAACATGAGTAAGTCAATAATATAGACCTTCTACTGCACACACCACAGCGCTGTTCTTAATTAGACCCATTCAGGCAATCAAGGGCTTGATTAGCACTCTGAGGGCTCCACAAAGAGCAAGAGACATGTGAATAGGGATGGATCTGTGCCCTAAGTGACCTGTGCTGAAAGCTAGCTGTGTTTACAAAGCCCTCATCATTCTATGCTACCAGATGGATGGTTTGAAAGATCTGCGGTAAACTTGTCCATCTTTCTGTGGTGTTTTTAAGAGACAGAGAGGGGAAAAAAGAGGAACATCTGAAGCTGAAGACCCAGGTCACCTCTCCATGCCAGACTGAGTGTCTGAATGCCCCTGCAGGGTCAGAAGCCATAAAGGGTAACATGTTCCTTCACTTCTGCCGGGAGCTGGCAGCTATAATAACGCTAGAAAGCACCATTACCTCATACTGAAATTGCACATGCTATATAGCAGACAGAGGGCCAGACGAATCAAGCCTTTTGCACTAGGTTTTTAAAATTCTGCTCAACAAAAGCATTGGAATTTTTAGGCTAACACAGTTAATAAAGTGTAAGATCATCGCTTCATATGCAACTTTATTGAGAATTTTGCACAAAATGACGATATTTCACATATTTTAAACTGTACTTGTGTCTCATTCTCACAAGTAAAGTGCAACTAGTAGCTGGTGCTATGTAAAATAATATTAGTAAAATAAATGTTCATTTTAAATGCATATTAAGTGCACACTGTGGTTTTATGAAGAAATATTTTGAGAAAATGAGAGAGGAAGGAAAGCATGAGACCAGTCCGACACTCTCTGCAGTTCCTAGTTTCACCTGTCTCTATTTCTAATTACTACACTAGGGACGAAATGGTCTATTCACTAATCAATGCCATTTCACCACTTTTTCACTTCTGTATGAAATCAGCACCATGGCTCACTGGGAACTACCCCAACCATTTCAGGCACTCAGCTCACCATTTCTCCAGTCCAGGTGGTCCAAAGCTGGTACTAATACAAAGTGTTGCTGCATAATATAAACACTTTCCAAATAGATTATCTATTCATTTAGAGTACTGTGGCCTCGAAAACCTCAAATACACCTAGTTTAAAGTAGAAGTGAAATCCTAACATGGCAGGGTTCTCCCCAGGCTCTAAAAGAAATTTCCAGTTCAAAATTAGCCTGTTGTGATGTATATCATACATTCTATATACATTAACGCCTCTGCATCTTCAACAATAAGTGGATAATTCAGTGCTCTGAGGAGGCATTAATCATGCTACCGACGGTAAATGAAAGAGCAAATGAAAGAGCACCAGAGAACCATCCACTAATCAACAATCTGCAAAAAACTTCTCACATTAAAGTGAGAATCTGATTTATTTCCCAACATCACAGCTGATAAAGTATCCTTATAGCGCGCACACACACACACACACACACACACCCATCCATGAGGTATAAAGAGGCAGGTGTGGCATGAAATGGCACAAACCACCAAATACAGTATGCCAATGAGGCTAGGGAAAAAAACTACATTTCAGACTATCAGATAAAAATGGTCTCAGAGCATGTAATCCACATTAAGAATAAATACATTTTGGATGCTTTCTGCATTTCCCGATACCTCCTTTTCAACCATTAACTTGTAATCCCCTCTTTTTACCTGCACTGTTGATCTGTCTGAGTGCTGCTGTTCTGTTGTGTTCTATGTTGCACCTATGGTCCAGGAGGACGATATTTCGTCTCACTGTGTACTGTGTATATGGCTGAGATGACAATAAAGCTTTACTTTACTTTATTTTAAAGGGGCGTCCACTGCTTTACTTTCAGTGTCTAGTCCATTGGACACATTCTTCATGCAATTAATGAGTGACTGGTGCTTCAGTTTCATGTGAACATTGATCAATACACATTAAAGCAGCCTGTCTTGATATCTTCTGTTTGCTAGATGCAGGCGTGTGCTGTAATATCTGCAACAGGCATTTTTGCTTTATGTCTTTCAAAATGAATATACTGAGTAGGGCAGCATTATATGGAGAGAATGCTGTTTTACAAACACAACACTGCATGCTGCGATTGTAAAACGTCTTGCAAAACATAAACTTTTGATTTAGTTTTGTGTATAGTGCATATAGTAAAAAAAAGAAAACAATCACTTCAGTAAAAATGACAAATAAGTAAATATAAGCAAAAACAACAAAGTAGGGCACATCAATCACATCACAGAGTTCATACAAAGGAAGAATTTGAAAAGCACACAGTGAAGAGAAGGGTTCTGAGTTCTGAAAGCTCATGGAGAGATCATAGAGACTTTGAGGGAATGAGTCACACTACATTCCTCGCCACCCACAATGTACAACAATCAGCCACAATATTAAAACCAATGACAGGTGAATTGAATAACAATGATTATCTTGTTACACTGGCACCTGTCAAGCAGTAAGATATATTAGGCAGCAAGTGAAGTGTCAATAGAAAAATGAGCAAGCATAAGGTCCCTTGGCAAATTGTGTCAGCCAGGTGATTGTGTCAGAGCATCTCTGAAATGACGGGTGTTTTGAAGTGTTCCCAGTAAGCAGCGGTTAGAACCTAGCAAAACTGCTCCAAGGTGACTGGTGAACTGACCACAAGGTCCTGGGATGCCCAAACCTCATTAAAGAACGTAAGGAAGACTAGCCCATCTTACTCAATCCCAAAGAACTACTGTTGTGCAAATTCCTGAAAAGTCAGAGATGCGTAGCTGCAGACTGGTCAGTGTGTCCACGGTGTCCCCTCTACACTGCTGATCAGTGGTGCAACGGATCACTGTTGATCCGAGATCTGAACCGATCCCTCTCCACGGTTCGGCACGCATGTGATCCAAAGATCCGAAAGAAAAATAAAAGCTCCGCTGAATGGTGCGTGTAGTCAGTCTGTCAAGCGATATTCAAGGCCAGCGGTAGCGGAGGTGGAGGTGCTCGAGAACCCTCCAGCATAATTTAAATCACATGTGTGGGAGCATTTTGGCTTCTCCATTAAATATATTGATTGGAAAAGGGTGGTGGATGAAATTACCACAGTTTGTCGGCAGTGTGGCATGAGGAAGCCGTATGAGACTGGCAGCACGTCGGACATGGCCGCTCATTTGAAACGACAACACCCTGGTGTGACAGGAGTTCAGACGAAGGCTGATACGGAGACAGATACAGAGAAGGGGGGGGGGCACTCTGGAAAAGTCACGAACGAGAGAGAGACAGAGGGAGAGATACAGAGAGGGAGATAGAGAGAGAGACGCGCGCTCCGGAAAAGTCAAGAACGAGAGTGAGAGAGAGAGACAGAGAGAGACGCGCGCACGCGAGAGAGAGAGATGCGTGCTCCGGAAAGTTTACGAACAAGTCCGGATCCGTGTAAAACTGGGGGTTTACTGTAATTGTGCCCTATATTGTTGTTATATAATTGCGTGGAATGATTCTTGAGTTTAATGTTTTTAATGGGCAAAAATACTTAAATAAATGGAAAGTTTCATTTGTCTTGTCTTTTTTTTTGCTGATCCGAAAAGTGATTCGATCCGTGCCTTAATACCATGATCCGATCCGAACCGTGAATTTTTTGATCCGTTGCACCACTACTGCTGATAGAGCCTACAATGGGCATTGCTGCAGCAGAACTGGATCCAGAAGTAGGTAGTCTGTTGAATTTTTATTTATGGGTACGTCTGTGAAGCTTACCTGAGAATGCATGTAAGTTGTTGAAAGCAGTGTGATGATCTGGGCAGTGTTCTGCTGGGAAATCTTCGCATTCATGTGGAAGTTACTTTGACATGTACCACCTACTAAAACAATGTTGCCAACCAAGTACACCTTCATGGTATTCCCCTAATGGTCTCTCTACCTGAATAATGCATTCTGCCGCACTACAAAAATCGCCTAGGGACGGTTTAAGAAACACAACAAAGAGTTCAAGGTGTTGTCCGCAGACCTCAAGCATCTTGAGCATTTGTGGAATGTGCTGGACAAACTGATCTGTCCCTGGAGACTCCACCTCGCAACCTATGGAACATAAAGGATGTAGTGATAATGTCTTTGTTCATGATACCACAGCACACCTTCAGAGGTCTTGGGAAGACCATGCCTCAACAAGTCTCCGCTGTTGCGGCAGCCCAAAGGAGACATGCACAATATTAGGATCAAATGGATTTCATGTTATCGATGACACATAATTGGGGGGGGGGGGGGGCTTCAGGTTTTCTGATCTAATGAAATTGGGAAAAAAGGCAGTCAGTTGTAACGATGGTGGGGACCACCCCCCCACGA
>JBBPDC010000019.1:11994308-12011301 GCA_037974485.1 Hemigrammopetersius urotaenia
GGGCCTTGGCCAAAGAAAGTGGCTATGAATTCCAGACCTTCAGCCGTCAGTCTGAAGGTCTGGCTACGCGAGACTATCCTGTTCATTAATGCCCATCAGTATGCAGGTATTATTCGGATGGTGGTGACAGTGACATGGTAGTGGCATGTTAGTGTGTGTGCTGCCCAGAGTGAAAAATCCCACCTTAGATTTAACCTAGTTACAGTGAAATCACTGAAAGAAGGAGGAACTATTACTAACTACAAACCTTTAGAAAGGGCTGCTACTAAGGGACATTTCTCAAAAACTCACATCCCCATTGGAATATCCTCAACATTGTATTATCTGATCTGCTTATCCAGAGCCTATCCCAGCTTTCATAGAGAAAAATTCAGAGAAATACTCTGGACAGATCGCCACTCCATTACAGGACAAGCACATAAACACGCACACACATTCACACTTAGGACAATTTAGCATCTCCAGTTCACCTGACATGTGAGATTGTACATCTCTGTCTAGGTCACTAGGAAAGCTTTGCCTTAAAAGAAAGGAACATTGGTATTGTTTCAGAGTCCTCAATCATTCACATGTAGTACTGTGTACAGAAGAAAGTCAATGGTTACTATAATAAATGTGCTCTGTAAAAATTATACAAGCTCTGCTGCTTTTACTGCTTGTCCTCAAAAACCCTTCCCAATCAATAGCCTAGCAAGATTAGTGCAACCACCTTCACAGCTACAATAGTATTATTTTAACCAGCTATTGATAGCAGGCTGCACAAAAACCTATTAACTGGTGGATTCATCTAAAGTGACCCAAGATGACATACAACCTTATTTGCAGAGCAGTTTTCATACAAGTAGCAGGTTTTACATGATTTACAGACAGATGTCAGAGTTTAAAAATAATCAAAAGGATTAAAGTTTTATTCAGGGTATCTGCACATATTTGATATGCAAATTCAATGACTTTTAAGACCTCTAAGAAGAAAAATTAAGACCAACACAGCGGCAAAAAAAACACAATAGCCTAGAATTTTGACGATTTCAACATGTAACATGTTACATGTATGTACCTGGGGTTTGAGAGTAACGTAATTTCAATGTCTGGTACGTATGGCAGATTTGACAATAAAGTTGACTTTGACTTTTGACTTTGAAGTCACATATTTATTGGAGCAACAGCTCTATTATTTCTTCTATTTCTATGGCATGCATATAGGCCTATGAGGTATACACTGCCCCCTGTACTATAGGCAGCTACTTTTGCTGGTTTAAAAAAAACAACAAAACACCGGGAACAGATATCGTTGCTCACTTCGCCCCAGAATTAATTTAATGCGGCCCCTTTTAAATTTCCAGACTTTTCAATACTTTTCATAGCCTTAAAAAACGTAAACATTTTTTAAGACTTTTTAATACTTTTCAAGGATCCGCGGGGACCCTGTTTATTGGTACTGATCTTTCATATCAGAACAGTAATATCAGAACAATAAATGAAAGTTAAATGTATTAATTGAAACCGTCTGAGGCAACTGCACAGATCAAAGGTAAAATCTAAATACATAAAAGAAAGGTGGCATTATAATGTTAATATAATTAAAAGCTAAATAAAGTGTGATGCTGAGCTTGACTGCTGCTATATAAAGCATTAATGACATTCATGCTAATGACATTGACATTCATGACATTCACATTAGCTCTTCAGCAGAAATGGTCTAACATGATGGCTGGTGACAGCACATACTGTCTATATTTATGCCCACTCTCTGTTCACCTCAAATTAGCTGTACTCTATTTCACACGCAGTGGGGGAAACCATTTGAGTACAGCACTCATTCACCAGCTCTCCACCATCTAACCCAGTCTCGCCTCCGATCAATACTGAATCTATCTCCATCTCATCGTCTCCTCTAACCCTGCTCTCATCATTCTCTCTTCCTCAGCACTGCCTTTGCCTCCTGGGCTGGGATTAGAGTGGCTCAGACTAGTCACATTTCTTTCCATTTTATAAAGCATGATGGTCTTGTTCTCCAACACTGATCCTGGATCAGCTCTTCTATTTTTACTAGCCCTGCTCCTTAAAGTAAGCACTCATCCAAATATTTCCCTTCAAAACTTTTTTTCCTCATGTGCTCAGCACAAAGGTTTCAGAAGTTTCTCTGTGTCTCAATCAAGGCCCTCTGACACACACACAAAACAAACAAACAAACAAAACATTAAACAGCGCCACGCCCAACCGCAGTGAAACAGAGAATTTCAGGGAAACATGTTTCACTAGCAGCAACATTCAATTCAATGTAAGTCTTCTCAATGGACTCTAATGGTAAATAAGTCCCACCCGTGAAACATGTTACTCCCTACTGCGATAGCAGTTCTCCGCTTCAAAATGACTGACATAACATTGTGGCCAATAACCGCCTTTTAAATAAGTTTTCACTTTGTTCTGGTTTTATGTACTGAGCACTGACCTTGAGTGTGAGACTGAAGCTTCATACATAACAAAACACGAAACATATTATTTACTAGTATTTATTAATAGTATTTATTTTTATTTTATATTTTACTATTCGTCTATGAGTGCACAGAAAGAGGGTATTTGCTTGTTAGCTTGACCGCTTGCTAGCGATCTGGACACTGGTGAAACCCTTGAAAAAAAAAATTGCTGGTATGGCAGAGTGATTAATAACCTCACCAAGACCAGGAGGGTAAAATTAATTTATAAGGTGAGAAAAAGGTTATATTGTCACGGGTCGGTCAGTGGCCATTTATAGCCATTGCTTTTCTGTTCTGTTTTGTTTCATGTGGGTCTCTGTTGGGTTTTTGGGGCTTTTATATTGAAAAGGCTTATCACGTGTTCTTGTTGTCAAACTATTATGTGTTTGTAAGAAAAGCACAATAAAATATTTTTTATATTTTGTAGTGATTTAACACTAACTATGAGGAGATTGAGGGATGAGCAGGAGAGAGAAGTGAGGCAGCAAAAGCAGAACATGGAGGTGAAGTACTTAGGGCAAGAAAATCAATCTGCCCAGGGTGCACAGCTAGGTACTGAGTTGGTTTTGTGGAGTGCACTGGGAATGAAGGGTGGTTTGTTTCACCAAAAATATTGACCAGGAGCCGCCATGGCTACTATCATACTTAGACTCATCATCATGAAGTGCTGTGAGAGGCTTGTTATGAGACACATAAAGACCTTGTGGCCAGTTTGCATATCATCCCAAACATCAAATATATGATGACATCACAACCAAATCAGCATTCAACCATCATTCCTCAGAATCTGACAGGAAAGCCATCATTCCTCAGAATCTGACAGGAAAGCTTAAAAGAGTCCTGGTTCTGTATGGCTCGCAGCTGGACAGGAAGATGATTCCAGAGCCGTGGGGCAATAGAGCAGAAGGCTCGATCTCCCATGGTGCGCAGCTTAGTTGAGGGAGTTTTAAGAAGCATGTCACCTGATGATCTGAGGGTATGGTTTGAGGTTTGTAAACCAATTAAATCCTGAAGATATGGTGGTGCCTGGCCCAAGATTTATGTGTGAGCAGGAGAATTTTGTACTCAATCCGGAAAGAAACAGTGGAGTGACTTGAGGATGGGAGTGATGTGTTCAAATTTCCTTACACTCAGAAGGATTCTCGCAGCACTATTTTGGATGTAGCCAAAACGTTTATCAGTGTCCCTCTCCATTCTGTCACAGACCTTTACACCACATGCTGCAGCCGCAAATCCACATGCATTGTGAAAGAGCCCATTTTCACACTACTCACTTATTCTGTCTGTCTGTGTTCTGTGGCATAGGAAGTGGCAAACCACGGATGATACCAGTGCCATCAGACTATACAACGCACAGTAACCGTGGTTCTCTCTGTTTGTGCAACACATCTGTACCTCACCCACACAACAATTCACACTACACCTTACACTGCACTCACACTTACACTGCACTGTCACTTTATATTATGCAACTTAACCTGTGACTAGTTATTGTCACTGCACGGCTTTGTCTTTCATGTCTTCTATGTCTTATGTCTTTATGTTCTATCTGTGAAGAGGGTTTTCAAGTAAGAATTTCATTGTACTCTGTACACTGTACATGACAATAAACTTCAACTAAAAATGTTTCTGTCTTAATGTTTTAAAGACATCTGAGTTTCACTTGAATGATTAGAAACGCAGCAGCTGTTGATTGTGTAATTATAGTAGGGTGTGTTATCGGCCTGTTGTATGTTGTGCTTTGGGATCATGCTTCTTATTCATAATGATGTTTGACTTTGTATCTTACACTGTAGCACTAACCATGTACAGGTCAGGTTTCTTGTTTATTTGGGGCTATAATATGAGCAATTTGGGGCTATAATATGAGCAATATGCTTCTTTCTGTAAATGCATGAAGTGTGTATGTGTGTTGGTTATATGTGCTGTGGAGTAACTAAGGAAAGCTAATTTGAAATTAAAGCCCTATCTGCTTTAGGTGTCACTTCCCACACATGTGCTAACACACAAACAACAAATGTCATGTGAATTTTCACTTCTCCAGTTAACACTTGTCTCTTCCATAGCAGTTCCCTCATTAAGGTGCAATTAAGACAAGCATGTTTTTATCAATTAGATCATTGTTTATACATTGGGGCTCTGCAGGTCACAGCCTTGGCATGCTGACTGTTAGGAGTCTGTGCTCACATTGTTAGGAGTGAAGTTCTACTGCACTCTATTAAATTACTGCAGAATTCAGTCATTGATACCTAAAAAATGACCATATTGTCTTTACAGTCATGATAATGGGAAATGGGGTGCAATGTCTATGTATGCAATGTATGTGCCCTTAATATAATTTTTTGTGTTTGGTTTCAGTGGGTAACAACACTGTCCTCCATGCAGCAGGCTGGGGTTTGATCCCTGCCTGGGTAAGACTCTCAACACTATATTTGCCTAAATTGTAAGCCACTCTGGATGCGAGCACCTGTTAAACACACCACCGTGAATGTACCCTTCCAAACATGTTGAAAAATGTTTATGTAGTTAATTGGCTCTTGCCACCCAGAAAATGACAGAAGTCTTCAATAGTAGTAGTACATTTATGGAAAAAATCATGTTTTTATAAACAAAACCACACATTACAATTATTGGCACTCTTGCATTAAGTGCATAATTTTACACCTTATCATTTTTTCATGAGAGTCGACGATGCAGAACAAGCAAACTAAGATCTCACCCCATAAAGCCTCTCTCCAGGTGCTCCAGGGTCCTAGGTCCTCTCTTTTGGAATCTCCTTTTCTGCTCATGTGTTCAGTTAAGAGCAGGTCAGGGAAGTAGTAGGGGGATGCCAGAAGTTTATTTCAATAACTATTTAACAATTTCCCTTCTTTGAGTGGATGTGGACATATGTTTTGAATCACTGACCGGCTAGCAAATCTGATAACAATCCAGTATACAGTGTTTTTGCCAGAGGCAGACAGATTTTCATTTCATTTTCAATTAAAACATATCTTGATAGATTCTCCACTGTAAGCTTTGTTTTATTCTCTTTATTGTGTTACAAAAAGATAATAGCATCTAATGAACTCTAGATGCATACATTTAAGGTTATATAAGCTGCAAATGTAAAAAGAACACCTTCCGATGAATTTGTCCAAAAGGAAGTGGCTGAGGATATGTTTGGGGATTTGGTGACCCCCAAAATACCTCTGCAAATCTCCAACCACGACCTTGGAGAAGCCATCCTTTACACTGGGCATGAGGACAAACTACACTACAGCTTCAGTTGTTAATGGTGGATATAGGCATGTTCAGGTGTGTATTCAGGTTTTTTTTATAACCAGTGACTGATTCATGAAGGTCAGCACACTTTTGCTTCTTTTCATTATTATGTTCTTGATTGCACTGAACACAAGGACTCTACAGCTGAAACAGAAAGAGAAATAGAGATGGATACAGAGACACAAACGGTTGGAACCAATATTTCAAAGAAAACACTTCAAGCCACAATCAATCAATGGGAATATGGCCTCTGTGCCAAGTCATATTTATACTCCCAGCAAATTTAAACTTCACATTTCTCTCATTTTCAGTGAGAGAAAATGCTTTACAAGGCAGATCAACATGTGTTTGATTATATTACTCAAGGCCATCTAAGCTAATACTTCTGTTACCAACTGGAGAACAGATGCCATGTACCTGCAGCCTGAATAGAACAGAACATCATGGGGGCAACTGCTACAGTAGTTTATTAGCCGGTTTTACTGGCTGTATTTATGATATCAGCCACTGACTATATTTCTTGCCACAGCCATTCTTACAATGATTTCTGAAGCCATTTCTGTAACTTGACCAGGGGAACGGCCGACACCCACAGACTGGGAAGGCCTAAACTCACATCCAGGAACGCGCACAGACACAAAAAATGACCACCAATCAGGGCTGAACTAAGCCACAGGCACCCTGTTCCAACCGTTCTCTCTACCATCTCTGGTCATTCTCCTTGTCCTCTGGCTGCCCTCTCAACTACTGGACAGCCTGTGTTTTAAAGAGTCCCAGCTCCTCAATTCACGCCGTTCATCTGGCTCTCATTAAGGAAGGAGCCCCGTGCTCAATCCGGCGGACCTGTGAGGATACGCTGCCTTCTCAACCCACACTTTCTTTGTCTCAACCAAACAAGCACAGAATGTCTGAGGAAAGTGGATAATTGGTCAGTTTGGTCAATGGCAAATTAGTGTATAACAAAATGTTTTGTTGTGTTCTGGGGAAATGCAACCATCCTATGGATTTGAGCCCTTTTGTGTTGATATTTAAACAGAGAAATGCCCATATGGATTTGAATGCCCATATGGATTTGAATAAAGGGAATGAAAAAGTAATTACACAACAAACTATGACATGAATTATGTAATTGTGTAAAGATATTTGAATTACACCATGAAACCACAATAATAACTCGTGACTACTAAGGCTTAAGGGTGTTAAACTGTTTGAGGAAAACAAATGAGTGATGCAAAAACAGAGCAAGAAACTCCCAAATGGTGGGAGAAAAGCCATCCCCAACAGCGAGCAATGAACAAGCCTGTCCTCATTAGAACAAGATCAACTAGACAGTGGATCAAGAATAGGTCTCTTCCACCACCTCCACCATCTGGGGGGAAATCCAAGTCAATTAGAAGAGATCCCAGAGAAGCAAAAGTCTGTGTACGTGTGTCTATTCATGCACATTCTTCTGTTGTTGAGTGCATGGCTACATCTATGAGCCAGTGGAAAGTGTGTGCACTCCGTCAGTTGTATGTGTTTAGGGCCGTTTGATGGTACATTAGTGGCAGTGGATGCGTGTTCCAGCTCACTTGGCTGTATGTGTAGTTGTCATTAGGTAAAATTATGATGCTGGAAACGCTGCTTGAGGGCACTTAAGCTGGCGATAAACGCATACATGTACTAAAACAAGGCCAGGGACTGTCAGCTCAGGGACATGCTGCCTTCTGGCCTCTAATCAACTCACACTTTACACACACACACACAGACTGTACATCTTTTGATTCAACCAAAAATTTCAGTGATGTTGGGAAATTATCAGACTCAAGAGTCTGATACTTTCCCAAAAATAATCATTTTAAAGTTTTATGTATTTTTTCCTTGGTAGTTAACATACCCTTTTATATTAAAGGTTAATGATTTTCTTGTACTCCAGACATAGTCAATTAGCCAAGATATGTTCAGTGTATAAATCTAGATTCAGTAGCTTAGAATAGGAAAAACGAGGCTAAGGTTGCTAACAAACTCTTGAATCACTCGAGCTTTTCTGTAAAATTATCCCCCAAATGTATCTCAGTCCTCTCAAACCATATCTAGCTTAAGGTGGTGCAGACTTTGTAATGTGGTTTGACTTACCAAGACCTATAACAATGAACAAAACTTTACTGCTGCAGGTAGCCTTCAACTATGGATGGGGAGGACTTGGATCATCTGCCACCTTTTTTCTGATAACCATTGTCTCAAAAACTGACTCTAGATCAGCTGTTATACTAATGATATGGTTTGTGATTATAGATCCAGTTGTCTTAAAGGCTCCACACTGAGTTCAACCATACAGTGAAATTTGTTTAATCACACACTCCAAAATCAACTTTTGTGTGAAAAAGCAAATTTCCCTTGAAATAAAAAAAAGAAGTCAATAAAGCTATTTTCTCTAATTTTAAAGAAAGCAAAAAAATATTTTAAGTGTAAAATTGTGTAAATGCCACACCATCTATAGTTGGTAGACCCACGCTGATGCTGTGTTTGTGTTTGAGAATGCTTGACAGTGCGGAAGGAAAGTGCTTATTTAATTTATGACTTATAATGACTTTAATATCTTGGATGCTGTACGACAAGAAATTCTAACACAATTACCAGAATTATAATTATATATTTTTTTAAAAATGGTGACAAAAAATATTTTGAGATCATTTGTTCAGGGTCTTTTTTTAATTATTGCGCTGCTTATTATTTTATTACACACTAAGTATATAGTAACCAATAGATTGTAGGATATAGGGCTGCACTAAACAAGATTTGATTTTACTATTTGATTTTCCTACAATATAGTGAGCAAGCTTTGAATGAAGAAAAGTAATCATATTGCTGCATAATCTACTAATGGCATCAGAGCTAGAAGGCAAGAGGAGTGTAGTTTCTGATTGATGATGGCAGTTTGCAAAGTTTAGAGTTCAAATAATGTGACTGCATTAAATTAGCATCCTAACCTGTGCATTTTTCTTTTTAAGACGCACTCTGCATGCTTCTGTTTGTTTCATTCCCAGTAAACACAGCCATGTCATATCTAGAGGGCAAAGAGGAGGTGTTTACAGCTGACCTAGAAACATGTCACATAATATGCCATGCTTTTTATTATGCTTTGCACACGCGCACACACACACCAGTTCATCTAAATGCATGCAGTTATTGACATTTTCCATTCTGTGAGAGGCGTAGACTGATGCTGCTGGTGCGATAAATGCATGTCTAGGTGTGTATACACCAGATGACATTCATGTTGTAACTCACATTCTCTATGTCTGATTGTGGGAATCACCGTGGAGCTAAAGACAAAAATTCAGTGGAAATACAAAACATGCATTGCTTTCCACTTCCTTTTCAAGTGTTTCCACTTCACATGTAGTGTCAAATCTGTATTTAAAAAAAAATGCAGGGGGTGGGTCACAAGCTGATGATGCAAATCACGTCCAAAGAGACCTCTTGAACCACTAGATTAGAAGTGATAGATCAAAAAAGCAGGCAGCATATTGTACTGAATGAGGACTCTTCAGCAATAACAGAAAAAAGAGGATGGGGGGGGGCGGTGTGAAGAGGTAGAGACAAAGGGGCTGGAACCAATACTTCAGAAAAAAACACTTCAAACCAAAATCAATCTAATACTGATGCATCCTTGTTGTTGACATGATAAATAATAATATGATGCAAGGCAATGATAGAAGTGGAGATGAACAAACATTTTTTGTTGTTTAATTCAAATGAACAGTGCATGGCTTTGCAAAAAAAGTAGATGCTTACATATTGTAAGTATTTAAGCATTTGAGATGATTAGTCCACTTAAGCCCTTATGACGTTTAAAAAATGGAAAGTCCATGTTTGACTTGTAAACAATATAACAGTTAAGAACAGAGTAAAAGGCATTTACAAACATCGAATATTATGTTTGAATGTATTATTTTGTCTTAATATTTTGGGGTGCTGACTTCAGAGAGGATTCCAGTGTCATGGTCAGGAACCAGTTGGTTTTTGGAAATTCGTGAAAAAAATGTGCCATTCACATGAATGGCAGAGGGCAAAGAAATGAAATGCACAAAACAGAGAGTTTGAACAAAATAAACCTGCCATCATATTGTTTCAGGGAGAGGCTGAACAGTTTACAGTGCTGTCATATCTACACCTGAGGGCCATTTGTCAAACTCATGGAAGGGAAGGCAGGGGGAGGGGCAGCCTTCTAGATTGACAGCTGAGCTGCTACACCAGCAGAACATAACATACGAGAAATAATGCATTGTACTATGCGTGTGTGTGTGTGTGTGTGTGTGTGTGTGTGTGTGAGAGAGAGTTGAGCAGGACAGGGGAATTCAGGGATATAGTGAGTGAGTAAGCTATAGTACTATGCCGCAACATAGTTGGAAGAATAACAGAACATTACAGAACGATAACAAAGGCCCTTTACAAATTAAAGGGGCCAAAAAGAACATTGAAGTCATTCAAAGGTTGTTGCCAGAACCTTACATCGAAGCTATGACAAATATATATTTGGTTCTATTGCTGTAATGATGAGATAAGGAGAGACATGTAGATGTGAACATGGATTTAATACTAGAAAAACAAACAGAACATAGAATGAACACAGGTTAACTACGTCTAATAAAGTAAAATAAAACAAAACAAAACACAGAAGAATTAAACCAAAACTGAGATTAACAAGGACAATATCATGGCTAAATGAAGACACACAGGAAACAAAAACTGAACAGAGACACAAACACAGACACAAACACAGACACAAAACACAGAGCTAACTTGAATCGATATGGACTGGGACAAAACACAGAGAATCAACAGAGACTGAAACACATGGGTATATATACCAACTATTGACATCGAGACAACAAACTCACAGACAGACACATAGTGTGGTTAAAAAAACACAAGGGCACATGGAAAAAGGAGGATGTAAAGAATGACATAGGCAAGAGAACCGGAGAAAAAACAGAGAGAACAGAATTCCCCCACTAAGAGCACAATTCCTGCGGTGGAAATCTAAACCCATCTCTCTCTCTGCCACTTACACCTTGCAGCAGTTCCATGTTCTGAAACTCACTCTTATTTGTGGGTGAGCTAAAACTGGCACAATAACTCCTAGCCCTCCTGCACACAAACCTTTCTCTCTTTACTGCACCACAGCTAAGTTTGTCTAACAAAGTCTTGTTCACTACATCTATTTTGCAGTTGATTCTTTTGTAATGATGAGACAAAGAGAACGATTGAGACGCAAAGATGGATTTAATATTAGAAAATTGAAAATGAGAAACAAAACGAGAATTAAACAGAGCATTGGACAGAGTCGTAAAGAAAAATAAAACAAAATACTAAAACAGAATAGAGATTGACAGCGGTGGACAAAGGCCACACCAGACACAAAGCCAGAACACAACAGCAAAACATACAGCAAACATGAATCAGTAAACACTGGGGCAAAAACGTAAAGAATCGTCAAACACAAATTGAAAAACAAGAGTATATACACTACCTATAGGATGGACTGGGATGACACAGGAATAAGACATGTTTGGAAACAATGAGGAGGAGATAAGACACAAATACAGGAACAAACATGGCTCACAGATACATGGTGGGGGTAAACAACAAAGGGCACAGGGATGACATAAACACCAACAAAGACAAGAAAAGTGGTATAAGAATAGGGGAAATATTACAATTGCTCATTTTTGCAAATGCAATACGCATTGCATTGCGTCCAAAATACTTTGCTTCCGTTGGACTACATGGATACCTGGAACAAACACCCCCTGGAACATCATCTGGAACTGTGATTGGTACAGAGCATAGAAAAACACTGATTGGTTAGAGTGCTCATTTGTATATCGCAGCCTTCTGAAAAATATATGTAATGAAAATGCCAAAATTTTGATTACAATTAACAGATGATATATTGTTCAGCCAAAACAATCAGTATTTGACTGTACTGATGACAGGCTTAGAAAGAAATGGGTGTGTTGCTGCAGGACGCCTTAAGCTAAGAACTTCGATCAAGGGCACAAGGGTAGTGATCACAGGAAGGAGTCTTTAGAAAGAACAGCAGTATCTCTGGAATGTAATTCGGAATCAGACCAGGAACCATTGCAGCTCTATTATGCTGTGGCTCCTACTGTGGGGCCTTTACCCAGTGAACCCATATATAGGCCACATAAAGCAAAAGACACACAGGTTCACACCTACACACAAGCAGATAGATGAAGAAACTGTGAATGCAACAGGAGACAAATTGAATAGTAAGTATTTCAACAGGTTTTAGTCAGTCTGGATTTTTCTAACATTTTCTTTAAAACATCCAATTTCTTCAGAAAGGCACTTACTTGAAAGATTTCACTCCCTACCTTGGTGATGCTTTTCAAATGATAGTCTTCCTTTGTCACCCATGCTACAGAACCCCGCAATTCATTCCACCCTTCGCAACAATCGGCCACCAGATTCTAAAGGTGACAATAGAGAAGAAATTTTCTTGGCCTATTTTTTCCCCCTTCTTTTTGATCCTGCCCCAGCCACCCCATTTGCCAAAAGGATTTCTCCCTGCCAGCAGAGAACACAGTGAAGAAAGTGCCGTACAGTGAACAAAGACATCACACAGAGTCAGAATTCGCCTTCAAATACACTTATACAAATACAAAAGTTACTCTCATATTCACAGAAATCTATTGATCTGGATGTGGAGGTAAAGTAACATGCTGGGCCAAACAAAGGTACTGTCTGGAGTACCAGGCTGGCAGAGATAATAGTAGTGGAACACCATTACAAGTGGCATAAAATTCCAAAAAGCAACATGTCAGGCCTGCAGAGAGTTTATATATTTGACATATGCACTATTTTATGAGACATCAAATGTATGATCTTAACCAGCTGCTGGGAAATATGTCCGGCCATTGTGGCAATCCTAGTGAGTTTTGTTGAATGCCTAGGGGTATGGGCGGTAGGTGATGGGGCTACCATTCGCCCCTCATGTCACTGTCCAGGTTGTATATGCCCAGAAGCACCCCAGATGTCATCTGTAGTGGTAGACAATAACTTGTACTGCAATCATCAACTCAAATACAAATTTGATAATTGTATCAAATACATATTGTAAAATCTTTTTATAAAAAAACATTTGGTGAATGCTTCAGATTGTTTTGAACAAATTGCTTACATTAATTTTTATAATAATTTGAAAGTTTGCTTTTTGAAAATGTGATTGACATTTACTGCATGTTGAAGAGTTTCTCTCAAAACTGTCCAGTCAAAACAAGCTCCCAAGTTTGAAGGACATTTTTACAGTGCAGAGTAGCAGTACTCAGAGATCATGGATTTACGATATAGTAGGTGATATTGAATATTATCAATACTGCAGAAAGTTTTGTTGCATCATTAATTCCATCCGTATTACCAATTTCTCATTCAAATAGTCACATCCAAACGTATCCTTTTACACCCTAAATGCATCTCTGGGTGAAAATAAATGGTTGATTGATTGGATAATTGGTGTACAGACTGCACAAAACAGTGAGGCAAATTAGAATTGATGCCTCAATCTGATTTTATTGTTTGGTATTACCTGACAGTGTGTACAGATCCTACTTGAGAAGTGACTCAGAAAAGAACAATCCACCTGACATGCTCAACCAACAAACAAAGCTATTCTCATCCTCCCTTTAAGATTAACAGACTCCTTTCATGTGACGTTGAAACGCACTGCCTGAACTGAGGTAATAATAAAAAATAAAAATGAAAAATTACGAAAAAAAAGAGACTGCATTAACTGATACTGTAACCACTGCTACAGACATCATGCATCATGTATGGTCTAAATAAAAACAAACCTTAATTAAATTATCATTCATCCATCCATTATCCAAGTCGCTTATCCTTTACAAGGGTCATGGGAAGTCATTAGTCTTTCACAGGGCAGGAAAACAGACACTCACATTTAGGGGGCTATTAGTATCTCTAATCCACCTGACACGCAGGAAACTGGAGTACCAAGTGAAAATCCATGCAGGGAGACACAGGGAGACCATGCAAACTCCACAGTAACCCTTCTTGCTGTGAAGCCACCATAAATGGAAAACCATTATACATAAAATCTGCTTGCTAAGCTTGTCAACATAACCTCACATACTTTTGGAAGGGCATAAAGAGTGTAGAAAGAGAATAGCTCACAGACTAGTGCTTGTAGTTTCTAAAAGAAAGTGAAATCTCCCTTAATGCTTTGAGTCTATCTGACAGCTCCACTATTACCCTCAGTTATGTGCAGCAGGATGATAAAAAGGGATTCTCAGGAATCTAAAAACAGTCTCACAACAAAATTCGCCTATCAACACCATCCCAAGCAGTTTAAAAAGAGGAGACCACAAAGTGCATGTTTTTAAGAATTGCCATCTATATCAAGCTGTATGATGTAACACATAGAGAAAGAAGTACAATGATCAGAGACTCTGCTCCATTGCAGAATGTTTCCCCTCACATAGTAAAGTCAAACAGCATCAGTCAGTCAGTCAGTCAGGCAAGCAGCCCTGGAGAAATGGCTCAGCCTCATCCAATACTCTCCTGTAGCAGCGGCTGTGGGTGAATTTGCAAATGCCAAGCTCAAAACACGTGAAGCCCCAGCACCAAAACTAACGCCAACACCATCAGCAGTGGCAGATGGGCCTGGACGCCATGCAGCCAGGGCAGTAATGGAGCCGCAGCTGCTAAAAGACAAAATGAATCTTCCCCCATATGCACTGCTCTGGGCTGTCTGTTTGCATCTTTGATACAGTTCAGAGTACTGACTCCTGCTCATCCAGCACTTCTGCTTAATCCAGCCGCAAGCAGATCTTTCCAGCCAAAAGAAGGAAAGGAAAAAAAAAAACATTTGAAATGTCAGTAGATTTAGGTACTTATTTTTGGTATAGACCCCAGAGAGAGCGATAATAGCATTCGACAGCAGGATAAGCTACTACACTAGCAGAAAAGAAGACATACAATTTCATTCATTTCACGTGGTTTAAAGTGTAGTATGAAATGAACATGGCTAATCCTAGTCTATGACAGCAATGCTGTAAATGCTGTAAACTTGTAAATGATTAAAGAGGCTCTTGTCAAATGTCACCTAATTTGGCTGGAGGGTCACTGGCTTTTTGAATACATTGAAAAACAAGTGGTAATGACTCATACAACCACATGAGAATGTGCACTGTGAGACCTACTGTAGGTCAAATATGTGCTAGTTTACCAAATAGATTACTTAAAATAGCCCTGGTTTAAAAAGTGGTTCACTAATTGGTTCATAGGTTAAACTCAGTACCTGTACTATTGTCAAACCTTTAGCAGTTCTTGCTGGCACCTTCTTTTTCATATGACACTCTTTTTTTTTTTTGCTTAGGATGATTTGCATCCTAAGGGTCTTATTGAAACTTATCTTGAAGAACTAACACCAGTCAAAGCTGAACAATAATCATTTTCTGTTCACCACAATCTCACATCTGTAAACAGAAGCTCATAAAAACACCACAAATGCTATGGCTAAGATTCCAGGGGACTCATAGATTGATGCATGCTCTTTACCAATTTGAAAGGAAACAACTCTGCATTCCACACAGAGAGACGGCAGTAGTAATAAAGGCAAAAAATGAATTCATATCTAGTTTAGTTCTTACACACTGATTCAGATGGTAACCACAATGCCAATGCAACATTCCCAATCAGCAAAACAAGTGCTGACATGGGTCTACTATTGCCAACAATGTAGGACACGCTGCTAAAACTGTGGTCGACAGTCAGCTAAGCACATAATTTGTAAAAGAAAAACAAAGAATTAACCATGTCATAGTTTCATTACAAATCGTATTATTCATGCAATACAGTTCCATCAGTTTACATTTCTCTAACTGCTGTGAATAAGTAAGTAAATCCTTAAAGTGAGCTGTAACAGATATACCACCTGACCAGAACAGTGAGATCAGCGAGGCAGGCAAAGGGAAGAGGTGTGCAAAAGAACAGAGATGAATGAGACGTACGTCTTTATCTCATTAGTTCAGTGGAGACTGTAGGGCCCTGGAGCCTGCCAGAGCTACACAGATAAGATCTAGAGCAGGCAGGAGAGCAGAGCAGGGTAGCAGAGTAAGAGGCACCGCTGAGCCACGTTAAGCCCAGCCCAAGACGGCAGACAGACGGCAGAGGAGAGAGCACCAAGGCCCCAGACGGAATGTGCTTTTCAATTAACCTTAATTGAATCGCTCTCCACTGCCGAATGCTTTGTTTACTGAGTGGCAGCCAGCAAACAGCCCACCAATCCCACCTGCTGCAGAGCTGGGAGACAGAAAAAAAAACACAACAAGAAGATGTGTGGTGAGGCACTGTGAGGAATCTGAAGGGAGAAAGAACTCATTAAAACAGAGGGAATATGCTGGTGAAAGTGGTAAAAGGATGCTGAGACAAGTCGTCCAGACTTCCACCTATATCACACAGCCACAGTTATCTCCTTCAGCAGACACATGCTTAAAAGCCCACACAGGTGATGGGCTTACGCATGATGGCCAGCTTAAAAGTTTGTCTTTTAATCTCCTATCTCCCTGGGACATTTAATCTCTAGCACCTCATTAAAAGGGTCCACCAAAGATGTCTCCAGTAGTGGCAGCCAAGCAAAGTCTTAACTAGTCTCCAAAAAGCTAAGACAAAGCATCATCATTCCAATTATTCCAGAGTTTCCTCTGTAGCAGTTTTGACAGACTTTTACATTTGAGGGATTTTCTTCCATGTCTGCATCCCAAGAGGGGCAATTGGGATATCTATATACATATTCTGGTCTACAAAAGAGATTTAAACTGAGAGTAATTCCCTATTATAAATTACAATTTGGTAATGTAATGACATTTAATGTTACTTTTAACATTACTTGCCTTTTAAATGAACAATTCATACACGAAATGTGAGAACATGTATTTATTTATTTTGAGGTTTTCTGCAGCTGATCTGTATAATGATTATACGATTTTCGATGTGGTTCGATGTGGTTACTGAGTGTTGTCTAGCCGTGGCCTGGGATAAACATAATTTGTGCAATTTTGTATGAGAAACTCCATGTATTAGCATCCTTGACAGAACTTCAGAGTTTGGTCAGAGTTTGGTGAAAACCTTTTTTTTTTTTTTGTGGCAGGGTGTTTGTGTGTGTGTGTGTGTGTGTGTGTGTGTGTGTGTGTGTGTGTGTGTGTGTGTGTGTGTGTGTGTGTGTG
>JBBPDC010000019.1:12021446-12034524 GCA_037974485.1 Hemigrammopetersius urotaenia
CACATTACAAAATGTGCAAGTATTCTAGCAGAATAGCAAATGCTGGTGCATGTTACACAGTAGCATACGTATCATAGTATTAATAGTGGGACAGGAAACAAATTGTACAACGGTGCAAAATGCACTGCAGTGAAAGAATGCACAAGTATGCACAAAAGTGCAAATAGAATCACAAAGTAAAGTTCTGAATTATGAACAAGTTAACTCCTGCCAACTGTTTCTATTTCTATGCTGAGCCACTGCAAAGGAGGGAAGCCTGAGACCAAAACACTCTCCATCAGTGTTCAGGGCTTTTGGGACAGATACATCAATAAGTAATAAAAATAAAAAATCCTAACTCAGGCACTCTTGTTAAAATGGGCAAAATGGTCATGGAAAGCCTGTTAAAAATGCAACATGGTCTAAGAAAGAGAGAGAAAGAGATAAAGAGAGAGAGAGAATAGGAAACTGTCATTCGTAAAGTCAAGTGCTTCATATCTTCTCTGAAACCAAGTTCAAGGTGTTAGACACTTACAACTCAACAATTTCTTTTGTCACAGTGCTTCAGATGCTACAATCAAGCTAATCTCACAAATACAAAATCTTTCAGTCATGAGCCTGTCACTGGCTTTTAGTTTAAACTGTACTAAACACTATGTAGATGCTGGTATATGCTTCATTCAGAAAATTTTACATGTAGATTCACCTTTGCATATGAAATTGTATGGAGACTGTATGGAGAAGCACAGAAACTGAATTCAAATGTATGTACGTCATTTACAAATGAATACAACACATTCCACATAAAACACCAAATCATTCATTTTAATTGGAAAGTTTGTTAAATATGACTTTCCTGTTGCAGTGGTGTGCACATTTAAAATCGAGACCTCCTTGAGTGACAATTAAGATCCCCTGGAAGTGTCAACAGTGAAATTTAGGGGTGGTCTCAGACAGACAGAGAGCCGGTATGGCCATTACAGTCTATACTTCAATAGGAAAAGTAAGGAGTGTCTCGTTGACTTCAAGTACAATAATATTCATTTTTGAAATATAATATAAACATATACATGCAAAGTCCATATCAGTATTTTTCTATATCGTCCTGCATTATGGAGTGATGGTTGGGCCAGAATAGCTGCTGTAATCATTCAATATATCAATGACAATTAAAATGCATGTTTGTGTTTGCATTTGTTTTTGCTTTCAATTTGATCTCTAAACACAGTGCCACACGTCTCTAGATCATTTAGAGTTAATAAGTAATTGGAATATTTTGGTCAGGTCAGACAGGAAGGGGTTACAAGATGCTCAGCCCCACCCCCACCCTACCAGATATTTCCCACACCATGAGTGCTTGTAGAGAAGCAAGGAGTGTCTTGGCATTTAGTAAGGAGATGCGTCCTCTTTGAGAGTCTCTCCTTTCAAGCCAGCTGCTGCCTGGCCTTTTCTTGTATCCGCTAAAGCGGTTCAGTAAAAAGAGTGATTTTTAATAATTCACGGAGCAAAAGAGTGAGAAACATTCAAAAGCACCTCAGATCTTTCAAAGAGCAGAGACAGGTGTGCAATCACACAACACGACAAAGCAGCAGAGAGGGCAAAAGTGTACGTGTGTGTGTGTGTGTGTGAGGGAGAGAGAGAGAGAGAGAGAGTGAGAAACGGACAAAGAGCAAACAAATGTATAGACGCTCATAAACCCATGCTAGTGTGTGACTTTCACTGATGCATGTGGTGTATTTACATTACAGTCCTGATTTTGCAATTCCAAATCACAAACATGTGAATGAGTGTGCCCAAAAAAGAGTTAGGAAGTGTTAACCACATAAAACCTAAATACCTTTATGTGCATTACTTTCGTTTGTTGTTTAGATAATTACTTAGATGTGTTAATAGGAGGATATAGCAATTAACCATGTCATGTTTTGATTCACAACTGTTTGGGTATATTTTGAGAGAAATTATTATCACTTTAGAATCCCACGGTGGGTGTAAGAGAAATTATTTTTGTAGAGGTGGATTTGTTTAGATGATTTCCACAACCTAGCTCTCGTCACAGTTTATTATGGTTAATGGTAGCTAAATCACTGGGTAGCGCATTCACACAGTGACCAATAGGATTTGCATGAGGGCCTCACAAGATCGCAGGTGTGCCACAAGTAACCAACATGTACAGTATAGTGGGTAAAGAAAAGAATCACCCCCTTCAACACATTCACATTTTGATGTATTGCAGCCTGAAATGTTCTATTTATTCAAGCAAATGTATAACATCCAAGTGATAGCAATCATGTAGAAAAAAACTCAGTCACTACCTGAATCATCCTAAGATGCCTTTGGCAACTTAAAAGCACTTACTGGAATTTAAGGCAAAGAGTGGTTATTGTGTGAATGTGACAGCAATATCACAAGTGCTCCACAAATGTGGCTTGTATGAGGGTTGCAAGAAAAAGTCACTCCTCAAGAAAGGCAACGTTAAGCCTCGATTGAGCCAAAACACTCCTTGAAGATTCTAAAGCCAAGTGGAATAAGGTGTTATGGTCAGATGAGACCAAAATCGAACTATCTGGCCTCAACACCAAACAGTACATCTGGTTGAAAGCCAATACAGCACACCATCTAAAGAACACCATACCTATAGTAAAGCATGTAGGTGGCATCATCCTGTTATGAGGGTGTTTTTCTGCAATAGGGACTGAGGCATGTGTCAGAATAGTACGATCCACCTTCCTATATGATGGTGACCCATCGCAAATGGCAAAACTGACCACACAGTAGTTGAAGGAGAAATGGACATGTACTGCACAGTCTAGTTAGTAGAGAACTATAACAGCATGCCTACACGTAGGGATGATTCTTCATCCATCTTAGTGAGTCTTAGTATTTTCTTTCTGAGCTGTTGCTAGAATATCCTTCACTTGCATGTTATAAGTTAAGGTGATAAATAGAGCTGGGAAAAAATGTGCATATGGCTGCCAAGTTACAAAATGTGAATATTTTGAAGGGCTGATTCTTTTCTATACCCAGAGTAGTTACTGAATAATACTTCTTGAGATGAATAACCGAATGATAAGCTGAGGGTTCAGAGGGTTAATTAAAGGGCTAAGGGCTGTATCAATATTTTAGATCTTTTTTTTTTTTTAACAGTCTTTGTAAGAGGTCTCACACTTTATCATCTTTTCACCTTTTCATTTTTTCAGCTAGAAACCAGGTTGGCCTGTCTGGAGCCTGCTCCCATGTACTCCATGCACCCTGCGGTTCTACAGAGCTCTGGAGCTTGGCACAGCTAGGCCAGCCGTTAATCATACCGAGTTGGTGCTTTAATAAGACCTTGACAGGGTTTCGGCTCAAACGACACTCTTTATCAAAGCTTTACACTGGCACCACGTCCTGGCATATGATTGATGCATATGTCCCTGTATGTGCCCTTCGTGCCGACGTAGGGAGCTGAGCCGTTCCCGAGGGGTGCCAGACTGGCATTCCAAAGGTGAAAAAACAGGCAGGTAACACGGTGGAACAATGTGATGGATCTGGGCACGCTTTCATTTTTCCTTACTCTTAACGTCTCTGCTTTGAATCCATAAATGCAAAAAGGCATGCTTTATAAACGCTATGACGCAAAAGTTATCCATTAACCTTGTTGGGCTTGTCAACCAGAGAGGCAATGGGCTATAGATGTAACTAATGAAGGCGTATTGGCAATACGCTGGCCTTGTCTGTGTTCTTATGAATGTTATTAATGAGGCACTATACGTGATCTGTTAGCTTTGACTAGCCATAGATGGGATGAACGCAGTGGAGTGAGCTGAGTGGAAGTCATTAAGTCATAGATGTGCTCAGTCCTATGTCTTTAGCATTACAAAGCCTGGACCTCAGGAACAGCAGCCTTTTCAAAGCGATATTGCCACCATTTCCCCGGCTGAAACAAGTGTTCAAAGGCCAGTAATTAAACACCCGAAAGATCTTTCATTAACTAATAAAAGCAGCCATTAAATCATAGAAGAAATATCTACTTAGGAAAGCTTCAGGGAGAATAGAGTGCGTTGGGGTGAAGGAGCAAGAACGCTTGACAGTGTCACACTCAAGGACTTAAGTAGACGTGGCTATGAAGGGATAATGTTGTTAAATGCGAGGACCTGATTGCAGCACTCAGCTCTCAAACATAGGCCCATCCACCCTCCCACACACACACAAACACACAAACGTGCACACAGACACTTTAAAAGTAGGGATAATTTAGTCAGAAATATAATAAAACACAGCAAAGTCCAGGAGCTTCTGTCTATGCACATAATACATGTAGATTAGGCCTTTCATTGGCTGTTAAGTTAATTGATGGCAGGCATGCCTGAGAGGCGCTCCAGGCTTTAGCTGGTTCTACATATGAATAACACAGAAATAGAGATAGTCATGGTCCTAGTTTAATGGGAATCTTCTCTCAGAAACGCAACCATCATTAAAGAGATGCAAAATACTTAGCCACGTCTGCAATTTTTGATTAAGTTTCCACTTAACTAGTCTGAGAATGAAGAGCATTTCTTTGTGAGGATTTAGATTGACACATAGCAAGATTTTGCTATGTATCAGTCTTTGAAAGCAGGGAGAGGTCCAAGAACTTGGCTTAACTTGCCTTTCCTGTGCTAAGTTTCATGGTATGTACTCATTTCCTCGCTTTACCCCATTTACCTCTCTCCTACTCTATCTCAGCCTCACTCATAAATTTACTGCACGACCCACAAACCTTGAAATCTATAATCGAAAAAAAAGAAAAATCAGTAAAAAAAAAAAAAGAATAAACAGCACCGCTATATTTTCACAGCTCAAAAGACACAGCATCAGCTTACAATGCATGGGGTCAGCACAAGGAAAAATGCCTATAAACATCTTGTCAGGCAAAGCCCATGCAGCACACTCTCTGTTTGAGGCAGCTTGCATTCGCAGTCAGCAACTGTCCAAATCATAACAGATGCATGACGAATATGTGCCAGAGAAACCAGCAAGCAATTTAACACACCGGGCTTTCTATCAAGGTAGAGCATCTGTCTATTGTGAGCACATCTGAAGTCCAATAATGGTGTAAACAACAGCCAATTCATTAGAACGGTTTGCTGTGAAAATGCAAGGGCTGTCTGCCCAAGAGGCCCATTGATCATGATGTAGAAATTCACGAAGTATTCACACTGCATGCTTCTGGATGAACTGAAATAGCCTCAATAACCTGAAAATGTGACACACATATAGTGACACGGGCGAAGCACGCTCTTCTATTACAGATGTGGAGCAATCAGAACAACAAAATGCCAATCTGACCTATCTACACTCTTCCCAGAAAGCAACTGGTAGGTAGGGCAAGCTTCAAAGAATGTCGGCAAGAAAACCAATTCAGTTGAATGCATTTCAGATCACATGCATTTTGCATCATTTAATTATATATAATCTAGCCTGGTAGCCTAGTATTTGAAGCAGCATACCAGGAAGGTTCTGCAGTGAATCAAAATTCCAACCTTGCAGCATGCAATTGAATTTTCTGCAATGTTCCCTGAAGCTTGTTCAATCCTGTGCAGCTTCACTTGCTGAAATGAAAATCATTCCAGTGTGGACACTGCAGCTTGACACTCCTCACTGACTTACTTTTTGTTTTCATCTTGTTTTGTCAGATATGTCTATAGAAAAAATAGTTGGACACTCATACGCACATTCCCAGCTACTTTTTTCAGGGACAGATCCATGGATTATACTTTTAATAGAGATTGTCCTGCTGGAGATACTACAGCTGCCAGAGTTACCTGGAACGGCATTAACTTGGACAAGGTGATGCAGGCCGAGCCGGGAAAGGAAGCAGAGGCAGGAAAAGCAGGCAAGGCTGCAAGCCAACCCTCACAGACCAGCTCTGCCGAGTCATTTCTAGCCAACTCCAGGTCACTTGCAAATAAAGTGGATGAATTTAGTCTTTGAATTGCTTTGCACAATCTAAGCGGCTGTGTGATAGTCATCACTGGGACTTGGCTGAACAGCTTTATTCCTGACGCCACTATCAAGCTTGCTGGCTGCAATACAGAGCAGACAGGATGGAGGACTCCAGTCAAAACAAAGGAGTACATCTACATTAACAGCTGGTCCATGGCCATGTATATTGTTGACAAGCACTGCTGTCTGGGTCTCAAATTCCTAATTGTATAGTAGTTTAATGGTATAGTGTCCACCCTGCTTCTGTCTCATGTCTGCAAGATGAGACCAGCCATCAAACTGTTCAGGTATGGACTGAGGAAACCTCCTCAATGCTGCAGGACTGTTTTGATACAAACAACTGGGAGCAGACCTAGACGAACATACAGCAGCGGTCCTGGGATTCATACGTTTATGCACTTGAAATGCACAAATGCACTCACAGATGATAGTAAGGTCTGGGGATGCACCAGCCTACAAAACAGCACGAAAGAACAGCTAATCATAGGGACAGGCCTCCCAATCTTGAACATTAGCTATGCTAGCCAGCTAAGGACAAAGGTTAGCAGCATCACCAGAAACATAGCCAGGACATCATCTGTTTGAGCCACTATCACCTGGAAAGAGGTTCAGAGCAATCAAGAAAACAAATAAGCAGACGCAGATCTGTGGTCTCCACCAGCCCTTTCCAAATCTAGCACTCAACACGCATCCATATGGATACCACACATCCAGGCACCTTATTCTCAGGTAATGCACATCGCCGCTTTAAGTGCCGTATAAAACTGCACCCAAAAATATGCTGCTTTTTTTCAATACCTGCACTTTGATTCTCATTTACCTGCCCTATTGTTTTGTTTTTGTGTTTTATTATTTTATTGCAACCTTCAGCAGTGCCCTGCTTTTAAATTGTTAGATTACTTTTACTATTGCTGCACATGGAAAGGATTTAAAAAGTATAATTAAAATCTTATCTTATAGGTAAGTTACTATGACTATGCCCAGATCATTGAAGAAGATGAAAAATACACAGCTATATAATAATGTGTCTATGACTGAGAGCTGTGTACGCCTGACATCTGAATAATTTGAATGACCCTTTTGAGACCCTAGCCTAGAGGGATTATGGGGAAAACAAGACAAGTCTTTCACAGTTTTTGTGGTATGTGGTGACTGATGGCACTGTTCATTCAGAGCACAGCTAACATGCATGATTTCCTGGCCTCTGTGCATGAACAACGGCAACAAAAGCACATGCAAACTCTGATGCCTCGGGGCTAAATCTATAACATTCCATCTTTTTTTTTCTCCTTTCAATGCCTTTCTTTTACCCAGCTGCCCTGCTTTTGTTGGAGAAAAATAAAGGCACAAAAAGCAACAAGAATGTTGCAGTTCATGCTGGCCTAGATTGGGCCTTATTCATTTTTTATTTAAAAATGTTTCCCATTATACAGCCTGTGTCATCTTGTCATTTTGCCTAGTTTGTGAGGCTTATGGCTCTTCCTGATGGACTAACACAAACCCATATCCCCAACTTTACAAGCACCTATAAAAGGTGATTTAACAGGAATAATCAACGTGTCATTCAGCCGGCAGTTTCAGAGGCCAGGGCGCGGGTGGCCAGATGAAGACCGCAGGCGGAAGG
The DNA here is from genome assembly GCA_037974485.1 of Hemigrammopetersius urotaenia. NCBI lineage: Eukaryota > Metazoa > Chordata > Actinopteri > Characiformes > Alestidae > Hemigrammopetersius > Hemigrammopetersius urotaenia. The sequence continues at coordinate 12,029,014 of JBBPDC010000019.1, forward strand.
CAGCAGGATTTAATGGCGTTCTCCACGGGCCCAATCCCTCTACTAACAGCTACCAAATCCTAACCTCCAACCCAAAATGCCATCCCACTGTTAACAACCCATCCTAACTTAATTTCACAGCCTACTGCTGCCCAATGATGCCTCATCTCACACCAGGAGCAGAGTACACACACCAGCAACATTTCATATTCATACTCAAGTATCAGCAGGGTGTATGATTTGCTCCATGGCTAGCCACCCTGTGGAAGAGCACATATAGTTTAACTCTTAGACACATTCCTTCTGGATCTGTAATGGGGATTACTAACTCTGATTTTCATCACAGAACTTACATCACATTAATTGATGCATTGGGGAAATTACTTCCATCTACATATTTGCTTTTTCACAGCAACTGCTGGCTGTTTCGACAATCTTCACAAAAATCACATTCAATCCAATATGATATTGCAGCATTCAACTCCGCTTAACTCAATCTCAAAATACCCAATTTTACAGTGCGTTATTAATTTCAAGAGACATCCATTTTGTATGCATGTAAAAAGTATTACTGTTAGAATTGATCAGGTATAGACTGTGGTTGCGTGATCAAGCTTGATGATGACAAAACGGTCATTGTCAATTCAAACCTGCTTATTTGTATATGGCAACTCGATACAAAGGTGACTTTAAATAAACAAAATTTCCCAAAGATTACATAAAGCTCGTCCACCCTCTCAACAGCTACTACAAAGGTCCAAAGTTGCAAATGGGGCTTGGAAAGGTCAAGCCACATCTTTGTACAGTTTGCAAACGCTACAGGTGCCATTAGGTTTGTGAGATTGCGTGAAATCATGGATGGGAGCAGTGTTTATTTGTTTTTTTATTAGTTTGATGCATCCACCAGGGTCATTTAAATCCTCATTCATGTTGGTGCGTGGACGGCTGTTGCATGACCTGATCAATTTAGAAAGCATGACCTCTTGGCTTTGCTCCACCATACAGCCTATTTAGACATTTACAAAACATGGACACACAAAAACCTACTCAAACAAAATTAAAATCATGAGACTATGACCTTCTGTGCATCCTAAAATCACTAACATTACATTTATTTTGCCCAACAGTAACTGTGATAAACGTAATTTTGCCGATTTATTGTACCATCATCAATCAGTCTAAGTCTAGATTCGATAGCATAATGTTAAGACATATGGCAGTTTAATGTGCTGAATATGTATACTGCGAGTTTTGTGAGATATTGCATAATGGGTCATCTCATCCCCTCAGGCTGTTACGGCTCCTCAAGTCATGGTGATCTATGGTCCCACTCTGTGCCTTCATGCATTTAAATGTAGAGCTGATCTGGGGGAAACTGGCCTTCATTTAAGCCAACAGTTCAGACTGAACCTCATCTCACTTTGCCTCGAAGTGTGCTGCCCATGAATATGTGGAAGTAAAAGTGAAAAATCCATCGCAGGCACACACACATGCACACACACACAGAGGTCAGTCATCACCTTGCTGTCCCCCCATATCTCACATTTCTCAGCTGCATAATAAACGACGAGTGATGAGCTATTGCCTGGTGTAGAAAGCTAATCCACAAAAAAATAAATTTAGGTGGGTAATTGAGCTCAAGCAGAAGAATTACCGGAGGATAAAAAGTCCACTCTCCTCTGTGAATGTTATAACCTTGGATGTAATAATGAGGCTTGGTTCTCCTAACCCCTGCATCTTGGAGCACTCTAATATTCATGGAGCAGAGGTGCAAACCTCCCCACAGAAATTTGTGTTGCCTCATCAGGGGCAGACAACACAGCTGAGCTAGCACAGGCAAATGTGACTTGGTGCGGTTTGTTGAAGTTTGTGGGCCTCCTTCAGTTTACAGAAACAGCAACACCAAATGCCCTATAAATTGCAAACATTTTTTTCTTTTGTTGTGGTCAGAATAAGTGCTTTGCAAGCCAAATGATGGTAAAAGCTCATATAGCCTAATGAGCTGACATGTAACAATCCGACAATTCAATTAGGAGTGAATAATGTACTTTAAACTGATATATTTTGACTTTTTGAAGATTCTTATTAGGTTGAACAAGATTTTGTAAGGCTTATCAAACTTAGCAGTAGCAGCTATGAAACATCCATGAGCATAAATAAGCCAGTTGTTCTTTGAGTTTGGCTGCTCTTTGTTGCTCTTTGCCAGTATTCAGTTTTTGCTGGTGCATCTAAATCCAACTCTATGTGAGGCCTCTTAGGTGGCAGTCATCCGCTGTCACCACACTTGGATGCAGTTGCACTGTCAGATTTGTTATTATTGGCTCTCTGTAATGTATTTGTTTCTTCAGGTCCCTTTTTCCCCATGTATTTTGGTCTAAGCCTTTGTGAAAGCCTGTTGGAAAGAGTAATGGGAGTGGTGTAAGGTTTCTAAAAAAGAATGACTGCAGAGTTCTTCTGGATTGCTCTGGCTTACAGCACAATGAATAGAGAAACAAGAGAGGCCTGTGATGGAGCAGAGACAGGTGAGGGACTCATGTGGCCCCTGGGGGCCTGGAGCACGCTTCTGCAGTCTCTACGCACACACACATACGCACAGTAGTTGTGGGAGCTCCAGCTGACTGCACCTCGCTGATAAACTCACACAAACAGAGCCAGTGTCTATTGGGAGCCAGGCCCCTCTCCTCAGCGGTCAGGCACTGAAGACACAGACACACAGAGAAGGCCTCTCCTTTATAAGACTGTCGCCGTCCCCCTGCCAAGTTGTCTCTTCTGCACAGACACCTAGACAATGCAGGAGGAGGAGGTATCAAAAGGCAATGACATGCAGCCTGGCACAGGTTCCATGAGGAAATGTCAGCGCGAGTGCTGGGCTTCCAGGTGCTTATTCAGACGCACATGGCTGCTGCTTAACCCTGACAACGGCCTGGCGCCCAGGAGCCCACTCTACCATGTAGTCGCCCACCTAAGGATTTCACAGGCCAGGTACCACGCTAAATGAGATGATGAGGTCAAAACTTAAACATGGAACCTGTCAGCAGAGCACCCTGAAGGGCAAACAGGACAGCTCCTTAACCTTCATAAAGCCCAGTATGCTCCGTAACACTGTGTCACAATCACTGCTTTTCTATTCCCTCCTTCAAATCTCAACCTAATATATTCTCTATATCGTAAAAGTCACGCTTCATGCATAGAGGTTAGATATATGTGCGAGTTTAACTTAGTGACAGGGTATAGGAGATAAGACAAAGTGCAGCATAGCACATTTGTGAGATACATACTGTGTCTTTAAGCTGAAAGTCATTCCAAGTTCAAGTTCCTTGTGCACTTTATTTATACCGGTTTAATGAAATAATACTTCACTAAACATAATTGAATGAATATATCCTGTTTGTAATCAGAAAAATATAACTTGGCAGGTCATTTAAAGAAGTTAAATGGAAAGACTTGCTTTTTTCCAGAAAGGTCAAGTCATAATCAAACCAAAAGTTCAAGTCAGGTCACCTGATTGTAGTCTCAACACATGTCATTCTAGGCTTAATATAATACAGTGAATGTGAGATACTAATCTTGAGTTGTGGTTGGAAGTTGCCAACCAGTGGAGCATGTCAGTGCCAGACATCAGTGGATGTTTGCATTTTGATTAAAAGTAATGATTTCTAATTTCCACTTGTGTGTGGTAGCTTTCAGAATCAACACTAGGAACAAGAATCAGTACAAAACACCACTAGGAAAAAGCAAAGCCTATACGGTCACAGACAGGTAAGTAGACATAGAGGTAAAACTAAAGTGACAAGGAAGCAGGATAGTAAAGACTAAAAGAAGAGTCTGGCTCACTCTTCCTTCTATGTTTCAGAAGTTTTCATTATTCTCGTCATAATCATTTTTGTTATGTCTATTATTAATAATAATTAGTAAAAGTAATAGCAGTAAGTGACTGTCATCTCTTAAGTTCAGGAACTGCATTAAAGCTTCTTCCTGAAAGCCTGTGCTATACTCTGTGTAAAGGCCATGAATGTTTTATTATTTATGGTTATATGGCCTATCATCTCATCAGAGGCACACAGGTAATTACAAAATGAATAACTTACTTACACTGCAACTAGTTCATTTTGCTCAGACACAGGATCCGTTTTTTTGACAGTGTTGCCTGATCTGACAATTGAGCCAGACTGCTGATGGAGGAGAAACTGTAAATAAATATGTTTTGTACTTCAAGTGAGACATGAGCAAAAAATAAAACATAATTTATACTCTTTGCCACCCGGTAAAACAGCTGCCAAGTCCTTCAGCCAGTATTAGATGACTGTCTAAATGTCAGTGGGACATTGTTACAAGGCGTTTGTCTGTTTTGAGAGTTACCTTTTAAAAGCCCGGGTGCTGTGTGCTCCATGCTTGCTTTACTGATATGACTATCAATCAGGAAGCAGTCTCAACAATGCACATTTATGCAGAAGCAATTATGCACTGTAATAATATGTCTTACCGCCGTCACTCACTAAATGCCTCTTTACATTAGATGGAGTAGTAAAGACTGCACTCTTTTCATCCTGTCATTAGCTGACACTGTTCAGAATTTTGCTGAGAAAGAAGTTTACTGCAGTAGGCTATGGCACATGCAGACTGACGAGAATGCTGAAGGAGCATTCAAAAGCATTAAGAGTCCCACAGCTGACATGGGTTCTCGGAAAAGTGCTGACCCTGTGGAAACACAAGGCTAAAGGGGGGGCAGCCTTGTTCGCCTGGGTTATCCTAATGGGTCGGTTGTCCCTGAGATTGATTTGCATACTTTATTTCACTGCCGTCAACCACTAAAGAGAAAAAAGCTTGCATGTGTCTTTGGCCAAACTTGACATGTCAGAGCTCATGCTGCGTGATGTACTTGCCCTTGAGAGGGAAAAAGTCTGTGATTTCTTAAACAGGCTAAATTGAATTAGGACATTCTCCCAACCAACTAGTGTGAAATTGAGTAGAAGTGTAGCCTGAGGTTTGGCAAGCGAGGTGCAGGATTTACTCACTAAAAAAGGCTCATGTTGTACAAGGCAACATTTACCTGCTGAATTTTAAAAGCACGATGTGAAACAGGGAGATAAGAAACAGCTGGCACAGAGAGAGAGAGAGAGAGAGAGAGACGTCATGTGTATGCATGTGTGCTACCGGAGAAGAGACTGCTCTCTGCATATTGAAAGCGTCGATCAGTAAGTAAGCCCACTATCCAACCAAACTGATATTCACAACTCAGCATACAAATAATGTTCAGTAAAACTGTTAAATGCTCTGATTCTGCAAATGAATGCCTAGATATTTGCCCTTAAGCTACATGCATATATATATAAACACAGGGTTATTCATTCTATGCATCAACTGAAAAACCTTCCATGTATTTATAGGGGCATGTGGTAAAATATTATTCCTTTGTTAGGAAACCAGCTCTTAATATTCAGTATCCTATCTAAACCTTTTGCTCAACTACCCATATTAATTCCTACGTCTCAATTATTTCAGTTTGAATTATGAGGGACAATATTTCAGTAG